>OW679197.1:138393566-138428606 GCA_940337035.1 Agriotes lineatus | reverse complement strand
GCTTATAGGAGTCTTACCAAAGAGAAACTATCAGACTTATTTAATAAACACGATTCTGCGTGTATGATTTGCTCCCTCGGAAGTTATTTGTTAGAGCGCATAAAATAGAAACATAAATAGAGCCCCGTCATGAATTATTTGGGAAGCTTTGCAACCCTCTGCAGCAACGATTAGGGGTTGATTTACTACTTAAGAGTGGTGTAGGAGTGACTGTGATAGAGCACGATTCTGCCACCCTTTGGAAAGAGAATTACATGCGAATGAGTCAAAGTTGTTAGAGCTAAACCTATTTACTCTTTCTGGTCCCTTCGTCATTTTTACAAAAGTTCAAAAGGACTCTCTGAAAAACCTTATCAGGTTTAATATGGTGCAGCCATACATTTTTAAATAATAATTCAGCAATTTTTTCAATATATATGGTAGTCGGTTCCCCAAGAATTTAAAATTTTATTGGCTATATGTTAAATACGTCAATTAGCATTTAAGTTGTTCGGGAGATAAAAACATTTTACGAAATGACTCCACTAGCATCTCGAATCTCGCATAAACAGTCCGCCAATTAAATTTAATTTCATTATATCCGACTAACCAGTTTATTGATATCGGCCGACTTTATATCTGCCTTTTATGCGCAATGGCTGAAACATGGAAATAAAATCTTACTTATGCCGTATTTTCAGCTAATGGTCCTACTGGGAATCTGTTTTGAATGTTTATTGTTCTTATTTATTTTCCCAGGGTGATATCGTGTTTGGAAATCGTAAAAACCGAGCCAAGTGGAACGTTGCTACTAAATAAAGCGCTCGCTTCTTGCGTTCGCCGTCTTCAATATTCTCCAACGGCAATTTTTTCTTAAAGTTATGTCAGTGCTCATCAGCAACGAAGGTATACCTTGACATTGTTAATTAAATGTGAGCCTACTGTGTATTCGATTATTTTATACATTATTGGAGTGCTGGATAATTCGGAAGAAATTAAAACCAAGGGCAGGTGAGAAAAATTGTATGTGTATATCGACGAAGTAGACGAAAGCTACGAGGTTCTATTATTGCCATAAAAATTGGAAATTTATTAGTGGGCGCAGAGAGCTATTCAGCGGCGTAAGGTATTGGAACCTGCAAACGTCGCATTTTAGAATTCTTCACTACAATCGAGCATGTTGTACATCAAATTTTGCCATTGACATTCCTCCACAGGCGATGAATCAGCCTTCTCAGTGGAAAAAGACACAAGAGAAAAGGCATCAAAGCCGGAGCAAGATCAAGACATTCACTGTTTTCTTTGACCACTAAGGTATTGTTCACTATACGTATGCTTCATCAGGTTGGACGCTGGACAAACAATACTGCCTGGGAGATTTGAAAAGATACATTTAGAGATACAGTGATGAGAAAGAGGCCAAGACACCTAGACAACGCAACCGTCCACTGGTCTCATCTTGTCCAGGATTGCTAAATACCTCATAAGGCACGTCCTCAGCATTGGTATAGCTCCTTGTCATTTGTAGCTGTTCCTAAAATTGAAGTTGCCCTTGAAGGGAAAGAGATTTATAGATGTGAAGCGAAGAAAGTGACGACTGTTCCAAAAGGTGAGTATTAACATTGCTTCGAGATGTAGATGGAGCATTAGAACAAGGCTGTCATTTCTCAAAGGGAACTACTTCCTTCCCAGGGAACTGAGGCGCCGTTGTTATACAGTAGCTATTTATTTTTTGTAGTGCAAGGTCGTATAATTACCGGGCGAACAGTATTTTGTAAAACCTATTAGTAACTGTTAAAATATTTAGAGCCATGTCAGTTATTTCGTCAATTAGTTCATCTGCTCTGATAAATCAAATTGAATTAACCATCTATTTCAATAATTTTTAGATATATCAGTTTGGACTTAGTGACTAAATTACATCATCACGAATTACTAACTCAATTACAGTTTTTGTTTGTTTCACAACAAATGTAAGAGGATTCCGAAGAATTCTTAAAATAAATTCCAATGTAGTATACGCTACTACCATTTTCTACTAAATCAGCGATTTTTATAAGTTTTACTTCCACCAGAGAGACTGCTATAAAAACCCATGTCATCAAACAGAAATTATGATCAGAATTTGAAGACTTAATTGTTTACAATACCTACGAGATTTTGGAGTGTCGAGGAATAAAATCTTCAATGAGTAAAAGCAAGACTTGGTAAATATTTGGTTTTGCTATTATTACAATACCTCAGAAGTAATGAGTTCAAATAAACCCGAAATTTAACTAAAATTAGAAAAAATATATAAACGGTACTGTTTCTATTAAACATAATAGTATATTACACAACAAAGTTTAGAAAAGTAAAGTTTTACTAAACGAATACCTATAGCCTGATTGAGTACGAGCGAGCGAAGCGAGCGAGTAACTTAGAAAGATATATAAGTTTAGGAAAACTGCTTTTCTTACGAAGTGTGTATACTATTTTTTCGTATTTTGTATTAATATTTATAAACAAACATTTATATCAAAGCATTATACCATACGTTCATTAAAAAAGTCTATAAGGGGCGGCTGTGGAAATACAAACGTGTGAATAATATGTTGCTGGCACTGTAAGTCTATGTCAAATTCGAGGTTATCAAGTTAGGTTTTCCGTCAGTTTTGACACAGACTAACGCAAAACTTAACCTGCTAACCTCGAATTTGATAGTGACATTACCATATAGTAAAGTGACATTTCTATGCACCCAAGTGCCACTTTATTAAACGATTTTGAATTTAGTAAAATAGCGCATTATTATACAAAATGCGAAAAATTATATTTATTTACTAGCAACATGATATTGTTAATTTCTTTCTTACAATATTTCTGATTGAATTTGATGCATGAGGCGCAGCACCGTCCTGTTGAAACTATATAGCATGGGCAAATATAGATGGCTAATTGCTGTTTCGAATACAAACCCAACCCATCGCGTAGAAGAAATTGAACTGCATAGAAACGTTCTTGCTTACAATATTTCTCATTAAATTTGATGCATGAGGTGCAGCAACGTCCTGTTGAAACTATATATAGCATGGGCAAATCTAGATAGCTAATTGCTGTTAAGAGAAAGATTCATTGAAGACCACTTTATCTATTTTTCGAATATAAAAAAATCGCGTAGAAGAGTAACTTTCAAAGACTGTAGTGATTGCTGTGGATGAATTTGAGAGTTTATCTGGAGCCAAATATCGTTGAATTTGCTAATCACTAGCCTATTAAACAAAATTTTTTAGAGGCTACATTAGGTATTGATAACATTTCGTTCCGCTCGTAAATCCGCGCACTGTATGCAATAAATTGAGCTTGTTGCCCCATCTAGAGGTAAATAAATCAAATTCGATGTTAACTAGCCGAACTAATTTAAAATTTCAAACGTATACAAGTATAAATTAGTAGAGGTACTTTAATTTCTCATCATCCTTGGGAAAATTATTCCCAGTACGTCATGTTTATTTATGGGAAGCTTGATACGTAGTTTTTAAATTAGTTTATAATGTTTGATGTTTGACATATACACCTACAGCTAAAAATATTTGTCAAATGTAACAAATTATAACCTCAATATCGGTAACGCGATTGCCGATTACTTGAGTCCAACTTCGCAAACCCTTTTATATAGTGCCCCCCATTATGTGCTCCATCGGAATTTGACAATGTTTTAACTGCTTGGTTTCCCGGATTTTTTCAGACAATGAGTAGTAACGGATGTCGATATTCTTCGAGGGATTCAAAATCTTTTGAATGCCAATTGTCATAAGATACGACGTGTTGAGATAGTCATGTTCTTAAAACTAATATTCTCTTGGGTTCTAACTCAGAAGTAAATTCCTTAGAAGTTTCATTTGTTCTAACGATTTTCTGGCGCGATATTTTTACATCCATTAGCGAATTGTTTCCTGGTTTTGCCTTTGCCACTACGTGATTGTCGATTCGGCTATAAGATGCAGATTGACAAGTCCTAGAAGCTGTTCCGAGTTCCTTCAGTAAATTTAATATTTCGTGCAAAACTCGCTAATCTGGATTTTAATTTAAAAAAACTTAGCAACTCAGCTTCACACGTAAATTATTTTCTATTATGATATTTTCATCAGAAAAGGTTGCTGTTTTCTAACGACTTAATTTTTACGAAACCCAACAAAACTGTGACAAAACTATTTTCCCGTTGAAAAATACCAGATGCCTTTCTTGAAGACAGGACACCTCCTTCTCAGCAAAATTTGAATATGATCAGCAACCACCGGCGTCTTTCTACGATACTTTTAGTACTCACAACAAAAGCAAGCTATTGTTTTAAAATACTGGCAGCTTTCGCTCAAGCCCAGTAAAATGTTAAGTGGTAGATGGCAGTATGATTTACGTATCGCTATTTTTATGCGCCACTAATTAAAATAAAGAAACCCGCAAAAACAACATAAAAATTCCGGCCGGCAGTTTAAATTTTGAAACCTTTGACACAACACGAGCCACGGCGAGTAATTTACATACAATGTCAAGAGCAGGCTCGTTCGTCAAGCAAAATAAAACACTTGGAGAGCCATGTGGCCGGGCCAGGGGTCATGCGAATGCAATTGCATCTAGTAATGGGTACAAATTACATTACTCGTCAGTGATTGGATTAAAGAGGGGGACAGGACGATAAACAAAATTACTGTCAGGCCGAGTGCAGGCCCGCTCGGAAAAACGACATTAGGCGTCGTTCTAACGCAATTAGCGACGTTCATGCCCGGATGCCTTCGCTTGCTGCTCCGGAATTGACCGGGTATCAAAATTCATTATGATGCATTGCGTCCCTATTGAATTACGGGGTAGTAATGAATCTGAATTAAGACATTCCAGCAATTTTTGTACACAATGTAGACTAGAGATTACTTAGCGAGGGTTGTCTGCCATTGAAATTTAGTGCCTGACAATGTCTCTTGTCCTAAATGCAAAGTTAACAAAACTATAGAAGAACTAGCTTTTGAACCGACTACATCGGTGGCTTCGTTCTAATTAAATTAATTTTTGAATTTTTAAAATTGAATTGTAAATAAAAAAGCTATAGAAGAAACATAAGATCCCGGGTGGTGTAGCTTGATCAAGCGTTCACGTTCGATCGGTAGAGTTAAGCAACGCTCCTTCTGGTCAGGACTTGGGGATGGGAGTTCCACGGCTGCATCTCTCGGTGCCTCGTGGTACGGCTGTCACGGAAATAGTTGATCCCGGATGTCGTAATAACATCATGACAGTCGTTAGTGGGGTTGGAAGTCCTCATAAAATGTACAGCGACGCCTATAATTGGCCTAACAGCTGTTGACTGAGTACTAAATAAATAAATAAAATATCTTTGAAGAGCGTTCCAAATTATATACAAATTAGATACAAAAATATCGTAATGTTTCCAATAATAATACGCGCTCGGCTAAATTCCGCTGCCTGATGTACTTGCTTATCGTTGCATTATGAAAGACCCGGTGACGATAAGACAGATGGCGGACGAACTACACCCAATCGGTGCCGATGAAAGTCTGGCAAACGCAGACAGGCATGCAAAAAGACACCAGGTAGGCACAACACGCTTACATAGGGTGTTAAGTTCGCTCACACTTAGGCTTCAATGTGGGTCAGTTGTGTTACTTCTCAAATTCAAATGTCTGTATATGTTTTGCGTGTATTCTTGTTACTCTACAGCATAGACCAGTTTCAAAGAAAGGCGATGTTAATTGTATTCCAACGCCAAATGGTTATTTCTGCAAGTTTGGGGATAGTTTTTCGTCAGAACTTTTTCATGTAACATATTAGTCCATTCGAGATGCATACTCCAAAAACTCGAAAACAATGAAATTCAAACAAATTACATAAAATAACTTAGAAGAAGCTCTGTGCCGAGTGTAAGCTAATGGATATAGGGTAATGCAAAACCGAGCAAACCCAAATAAGAAAGAAGCCGTTTGGGAAGCTCTCGCATGTCAATTTTACAGAAAAAAGCCGATTGTCGCACATATTGGACTTCTGAAAACGTAGTCTACGCATTTGAAATTCCGAATTATATCTCGTTTTGGGTTTCGCAAAATTTAATATCGCTCTACGGTCGATGCGAATCCTTCGAAACAATAACCTGTATCGTCCCACCGACGCGGCCCTTAAAAAATCTTCCGTTCGTCACGAGTGGATTCATACTAATTGATCGTACAAAATCATTGAACTGCCGCTGTCCATTCTTTATCTTCCCACCGACGCGACGCAGTTCTGAAAGATTTGCCTCCAGATCGCGTCATCACGCAAATTTTGCCCGTGGAGTTGCCCATTTTGCTTCTGTTTTCGAGTCAGAAGACCGAAGTCATTGTTCAACTTAAGCGGCCATCCATCTAGTAGGCCCGGCCACGATTTTTGGCAATGCTCGGACTTAGTGACCTCCGACTTCCCTCGATTTTCCCATTTTGACGTCGATTGACTTGCAGTTCAGTTAAGTTCTCGCCAATATTATACTTGTTTTAGCAAGTAAGCTGCAGGTGGTGTAATACGTTTTGGGGCATAACCCCGTTAGCAGTGCAGTAATGCCTTTATCGCTGTGCAACAATTTATCAATATTGCTTTCTTCTACAGGACCTGTATTGCAGTCAAACATCTACTAGTTTTGCTTATCACGAGCAAATTAATGAATTTATCTTTCACTTATTTCAGTCTACGCCTTTACAACCATCCTCCCTCTGCGAAACTATGTGTCAACGTGAGTAGCATAATATTAGGTAGGACAAATATGTGAGCCAACTGTGGAATACAATAAATCAGCGTCTTTCTGCGACTTAATCAGTATATGAGAATCATCCAATTAACATCGGTCCAAAAATACGAGAAGCTATAACGATATCAATAGTCTAAACAGAATATCAGAAATACGAAAAAAAAATCAACAAATCTCTAAGAGGGTACTTCAACAAAGAGACTCCGTCAGTTCTTTATTATTTAATCTTCTTGTGAAAGATATACTAATTTAAAGCAGAATGATATCAAAATATTTATATGCTTGTGTTATGCTGCTGAGTCAACAACACAAAACGAAAATAGCTTCCACAGCTTACCCAGCTTTCGACTTAAAATATAAAGTACGCTTGACTGTCGAACAATTAGAATACAGTAAATTTGCAAATTTGGAAAACATAATGAAGTAAGTGGCAGAAATCTTGTATTGAAGAAAGTCGAACACAAAAATTTTCATCAAGAACACCCAATGGGGATGCACAGAAGTGTAAAAGAATAAAATTCAGTCTTACGCATTCTTTGAAAATAAAGACAACAAAAGTAATGAAGAAAAACTATATTAAAAAGTAGAAGAGTAAAAAATAAAGATAATGTCAGAAGAAATACAAAAAGAATGGCCAAACTGAAAAAATATTTAATAAATAAATTATGAAAATGCGAGACACTAAATAAAATACGATACAAAACATCTTCCTCCCTTAACGCTAAGACGTATTGGTCGTTCCCATAAACGATGATGGCAGAATGTGGGCGAACCAGGCCTTATGTCTAAACAAGGATTATGAAAAAAATAACATAAAAAGTAAATGTTAAAAACAAGGTAAGTTTGAAATTCAGTTTACTTAATTAAATGTACATCGATATGGTATACCTCCCACATTTACTGTTTTTTTACCTAACATAAAGAAAAATTCGGAAAATGCTGATCTTTACTATCACTTAGTGTCATTTTTGCCATTTGTTCATCAAGCCTGACTATTGAATGAGTAAAAAGGGTCCACAATTTATTCAGCCTTTCATGAAGTCTTTTTTTAGAACATAGGTTGAAAACTGAACGATTTTTACACCTTTTAATGGTCGAGAAAGAACAATCCCATTACGGTGACACATTTTAAAACTTAGCAGCTTTATCAGTAATATTAAAATACTCCTCTAAAGAATTTTGATTAAAACTTATTTTGGTAAAGTAGCAATTTCGCTTGGGAGTTCAAAGAACTGTTAAACCTGGCAATTTAATGCCTACATAGTAAAGGTGACGACCCTAAAAAAACATTGATTTTTTGAGACTTCTATAGAGTTAACAATAAGGCAATAAAGAATAATATTTATTGAATTCAGCAGATTTTAAGATTAATTAAAAATATTGCCAGACATTAAGTTGAACGACTTACATAACATTTACCAATGCTAATGATTTGCAAATGAGAAACAGAATGAATACGTAAACTGGCATTGGATGTATTCTAAATGGACACAAACGAAATTTAGCGTTAATAGGTGGTACTAAAACGCAGTACTACACCAATTTGCTCCCTGCAGGGGTGCCCTTTCTTCAAAATCGCTATCGCGCACTGCGTCCCACAAGAAATTTTTAATTAAGCCAATAAAGTATAAAATATTAACACGTTTGCAAATCAGCTTGGCTCATCTGCCTAATATTATTGGAAGCATTTGCATCAACAAACGTCTCCTGCCGTTTCCTCGTACAAACGGTGTCACCTGATGCGTGGCGCCTGATTGGAATCAACAATTAGATGTTAAGTATCTAAATTAATCATTTTCAAGTAATCACAAAAAATGTTTGTGGAAATGAATAAAATGGCAATAAATAGTTACAACGTATTTACGATATTAATTAATTTAATAAAGCCCCCCTGGCGTTTAACTAATTAGTTTTTCTAAGTCAAAATGCGACACATTTTATTTATATATTTTAGATTGAACAAGTTTTAACCCGACCTTAAAATATTCTCAACACGTTTATTATAATTCCGATTTTGATACTATATAATATGTACTTGTAATTGATTCGCATGATTTGTGTGTACCAAAACCAAATTTCACTTAATTATGTTCTAATTTTGAAAAAATCTTGAAAAAAAAATTATTGCTGCAACTTGTAAAATACAAAACGCCAAAACTGTCCCCATAACAAATGCAATAACGTTCCAATCCCCTCCATATTGCAAAATAATGAATAGGTTCGATTCCTCCAGTATCTCTGATCAAATCAATGACTTCAACATATTATTTGAAGTGTGTCAGCGAATGTTCAGCGCTGGATGGCTCAAAAGTCAAAAGAATGCCAGAGACGAGCGCAACGAAATGCAAATTTCGTTCCTAAAATAAAAGCAAAAATAATAAATAGTGGTTTGTTTATAAGGAATGCGTATAATGGGCGAGCCCGGTACGATAAATAAACAACCCGAAGTTGACTGTCTCGTTTAATTACGTTAGTTAGATGAAGAGATAGCGAGCAGGTATCGTATATCAGGTCTGCCATGCATTTTACCTGACCGCAAGTCCGATCGTTAAAATAGTGTGATGACACTTGACCATTAGACAGATCTTATCGACGGCCAGGTTTGTTTCGCCGTGGCATAATTTATTTTTGAGGCACCCTCAATAAATTCGCTTTTCCTAAAACATGTACGAAATTTCTAGATAACGTGGAGGGTTCCAGCCGCGTCGCCAACCGGTTTAAATATTTTCAGCACCTTCGGACTTCCAGAAAACGCAAAATTTACAATATAAACCTATCAAAATATCTATCTGTCTGCTACCTGCTCAGAAAAAACTTGCAGCTGTCGCTGCTGCTTGCAAATATTAAACGCAGCATAAAAGTAGTCTTTTCCCGAAATACTAGCAAGCAAGATATAGTAAAGATTACGTTTGCTATTTAAGTATATGATTTGATACACAACCATGACACAACAAAAACAAAAAGTTACCATATGAGCTTCAATACTGGATGTGTTTCTTTGCTTTTGAATTAAAGTTGGCTAGAGGAAAAACAAATGGGATGATGCATGTACGTATTGAACATAATATTTACAAAGACGCTAGAGATAGACAAAATTAAATAATGAAGAAGGAGAAGGTTACGCACAACTTGGCTGCAGAAAATAGGAAAGAGTGAAAAATTGGATAAAGATAGTATAAATTCAACTCAGACAAAACTCCTACCAATCATTTTGGACATAGTGACATACTGTGCACTTTAAGATCCAGTGATGTAGAAATAAGCTTCATTTGGAACAAGGGACATACCTCGTTAATAAATGGGCAAAATTAGCAATAGATAAATGAACCACAGTGACGACCCAAATCAAATATGGGAAAAGCATTGGCGGGAATTTATTTATTTAACAAAGAGGCACATATTATTCATATATTCAACCGTCTGTTCAGTTTAATCGAAGGCAAAAAAACATCAAGGTGTCCCGACACAGCTATACTATATTAACAAGATTAAAGTTTGGACATAGACAATTTCCTGCTCATTTGTACAAATTAAAACTTGTAAATACATCAGATTGTCATTGTGGTTCAAGAACTGCCGATTTCAACCATATTCTCTTCAATACAAAATATGGAGGCCATCGCAGATCTGATCTTCCATGGTATGCAACTGCCAATAAATATAATAACATTGTTGAAAACCAATACAATATATATATCTACGTTCATCATAAGGTATATGATAAACAGTAGCATCGTCGTCTAAACAGTCATATTTCCTTCCTCCTTAATCTTTTCTTGATTAACCTTTAGTTCCATTTTACGTTGAATTAAAAAACAAATGTACAAATGGAAATAAATTCCAGGAATCCTTGGTAAGATCTTCTTGTTTGAAAATATATTGATAACTCATGTAAATATATATTTATTAATAATTAAAAAGAATATATGCAGATTTTCTTATTAATTTTGGGTATTGTTACTAATTATGCGATCATCAAAGGATTTTTGTAAGTAGTGAATGATTTCACGTACTGAAGAATTTAATTATAAATATGTGAATTCTTTTAAATAAAATAAAATAACAGACTTACTGTACATAAACTACAAACATGTGTTAGTTCAAATCTCTTAGCAATATGGGAGCCGAAATTTGGATTATTAATTTCTTTAATATTCAGTATTAGGATAGAAAAATATTACCCACTGAAAGATAATAGTATGCATATGTAAATACTTGTAAATAATTTTGTCAATTAACGAACAAAAATTCCAGAAATTTTCAAATTCAAAATTTAAAAATTTTCAAAAATATAACGCAAAGAATTTTTCCTTATTTTTCTCATACTCATTTTTTTAGAACCCTGTATATACCTCATTTTTAGATAACATTAGAAATGCGTAAAGTACTTAGACCACAAGCATACTTCTACCCTTCCTAAACCTATGCTGTATTTCTCCCAGTGTTATCCTGTGATCTCTCTTAAGCATTTCTACTATTATTCTCCCCAGGATTTTTCCTGCTGTGGTTGCTAAAGTTGTACCTCTGTAATTGGTAGAATCTCTCGCATTTCCTTTTTTAGACAACGGTAGTATAATTCCTATATGCCTACGTTTAACATTGTTGGTGTTATATTAACCTTTCCATGTGCCTTCTCTAACTTTGTTCTTGCGATAGCGTTGTTTTTCCTGTGTTATCAGCTGAATATCTTGTCTTTCTGTATTTGAATCCCCACTTATTTTTTTTGTCTAAAGTTCTGTTAGTTCTTCAAAATATTGCCCTCATCTCTCCATAAAATGAGTTAGTGTCCCTTCTTTGTCTTTTATTTTTTTTTTTCATCAGCACTACAACAGTTCTGACAAGTCAGGAGGCTTTACAAAACGAATTATACTCAGCGATGATTGCTATGTTTGTCGTGATATTCATACACACAATAGCAGACAGAATATTTACCGCATAAGCACATCCTGTATATCTAAGAAAAGTCCACTTTTGATAGCACCAACAGAATCTTAAATAATCAAGGTACGTTATAATGACAAGGTCTCAGTCTCTGCAATACAAAGTTTGACATTAATTTCCTTCTTCTGGGGTTTCGACGTCTATCACCTTTTAATTCCCAATAGTTTCTCCATCTTTATCTATTTCTCCATTCTCCTTCCTCGATACACTTCATTATTAGCGTTTCTTGAACTCGTTGTCTTCAACTTTTGCGCAGTTGCCTCGTTTCCTGCGTTCATTATTTTCTTCGGGACACGTGCTTCATTCACCTTCTGGATATCTCCATATCACCCCAATTGGATTCGATGCATCTACTACACTATGTCCTCTTCTACCACCATTGCGTTCCTTATTGTCTCATTTCTGACTATCTAATTTTGAAATTCTTCCTCAGCGCCTCGAGTAATCAATTTCCATGACTTTTAGATTCTTTTTTGTTTATTAGTCAATTTCCATGATTCAACTCCAGTTGCTATACTTTTATTTGCAACTAGTTATACTATTGTATATTTGTATCGCTGTACTGTTGGCCATTCCATTTTTATCTATTATATTGACTCCAAAATAATATGTATAGGTATTGTTCACAACTTTTTAATTTTACTCAATTACCAAATACTTTGATTTATTCGCATTAATTTCCAACCCCCGTCTTCGTATTCTTCAGTTAATTTTCGTAACATGGATGGTATGAGGACTTCGTCGTCCATAAAATGTAGTGAATAAGGGCGATGTGGTCCATTTTGACTACCATCTCTCTTCACTTACTTGTGCTTTGTCAACATAGGTATATTTTAAACAAAGTAGATGAGATAGCAATCCCCTAATTTTACTCACTGAATGAAGTTTACGAAAGAGATACTATATCAACAGTCTATTTAATTATAAGTATATGGTAATTTTTTATGTATCAATAATATTCTATTGCGTTTTGGTTGTGAGTGCTAAATATACAGGGTGACCCATGCCGCACACACAGCGATAAACTTCGAAAAATTACTACAGAAGGGGTCAAATTGAATAAATAAAATAATAATTATTCATATACAATAGGTATTTAATTGTAACTGTAAAACATTTTTGATTATTTTGCGCTTGCTGGAATAGTAGGGTATATGATGAAATTTTCGCTAATAACGTATCACGGGTAAGCAGAAAGAACAGCAGCGAAGCAAATGAAAGCTCTAAAAACCTATATTTCTGATAAAGAAACTTCGGGTATTGATGGGCGACTTCAGCTATAGTGAATAACATATACAGAATGAGTTTTTGTCACAGGATCTTTTCCAATTACCATAATAGGTTTTCATAGTCATTTTAAAAAAGTTAAGTATAAATACATTACGCTTTTCGGAAAATTTTGAAAATCAAATATTAAAAACTTACTACTTAAAGCTCTGAAGTGGTGTTCCTTATATATCGAAAAGAAGGTAAGTGATTGAAGTAGAAATGATAGGTACAGTAAGAATAATTCTGCCTAACAACTAGTTTCAATAGGCCTGTTCCTCAGTTACATCTATATTCTAGAACACAATTCAACAAAATAGCAAATAAAGGTATCAGACCATCAGTAACTCTGTCTAGTGGTTTAAATCAGCCTTAAAAAATGTATAACATTTAGTAAATTCATACACACGTCCATATAGGCGCCGCTTACAGCTCGACACCTAGAGATAATGTTTGTAAAACCACAAATCCATATCATTCATCTCTCAAATGGATGATGATTCATAAATACCTAGGTCTACCATGAGAAGAGAGGCGGTTGCTATCAAAGCGTGAGAGACAAGGAATTCAAACATCTCTGAATTTGCTTGATAACGTTCTAATATAGTAATATTTTTAAATTTGTTAACATATAGGAATATCCATTACAGATCAGGATTACTACTACAATAAAAAAATAACGACTGCACTATATTTCCACTTAAATTTGACTCGCTACCTTCTCCAATCCCACCCACAGCTAACATAAATGAAAATTCAATTATTTCGCTATTCAGTTACACAATCTCGTTCCTAAACAGACAATCCAACGAAATGGTTTCCTCATAAGATAGCGCATAAACTCAAGAATTAATCATCCGCGCTGGACTTTTTAATGGCCCGTAGAATGATACCAGAAATAAAAAATATAAAATACTGAATAGTTTACCAAATATGCGGAATATGCTAATTATCATGTTTTGCAACGTAACTATTTGCAGAATATATCACTAATGCTACTAGCTCGCACGATATCCCCACGTTACTCATATGTTTCAACCTTTAGTAAGAATCGTAGTATTTTTGCTACTTTATGGCAACGTCAACGTCCCAAATTAAAGAGTGGGTGGAGGAGCACTTTGTATATATTGTAATCATTTTTATAATGCTAATTGGTCGACGATAGACGTCGATATCCTAGCTAACGAGGCGTGTTATTTGAAGAAGAATATGCGAATCTATTACACATATACAAAGAAGTAAGTACAGGATTGTTTGAAAATAATTATGTGGATACACAGGCATCGTATGTTTGTATAATAATCCTTATTTATATTTATATTTATATAGTCAATAAGAGTACAACGGAACTCGCACAAAGGGATATAACAATTATGAGAATCTCTCTTAAAGTGCAACTCTCTATGGTACGCTTAGCCTAAAGACGAATATTTCAATTTGCGAATATTTCAGCATCTCTAGACGATGTATAATTAAACAATGTAGATGTAATCTTGTTCATTTCGATTTTAAATGTTCATGGTCGTGTGACCCTACTCTACCACTTCTTAAACAACTGCCAAAATAAAATAAAAATGAATTTTGGAACTAATTGCTAAACTAACAATCTTGAAATTGTTTTGAACATTATACTTTTTAACCTGCCGTTCCTGTGTTTTACTGACATGAAACTTCATTTTACAAAATTTCTAGGATCCTTTTAGTGATTCCTAGGCGCTCTACTTTATCAACAATTATCCATTAATATATACTTTTTAATTTTATGCAGTAAAATAAAATCAAAGTAAACCAGAATTTTAAGTAATTCAAACTCTGTGGAAATTAAATTAATGATATCATGTATGTATATAATGCAAAAGGTGCTATTGGGGATTAATCGAACGTAATCAGTCAACATGTTCCATGTTCCGATTTTTAAAAAATAATTCTGTATATTAATATAAGATATCCTCGCAATTCAGATATTAAATTAGATTTTTATAGTGTTGAGGAAGTAAACGTACAAATCTAACTTATCATAGTTAGCATTATCAATAATCGCAAACACATACTTTATCGTTTTAAATTTGTATTAAATAAATTAGAAAATTAAAAAAAAATAAAACCAGTACGCATGAAATGTTCTTCTAGTTTTTTAAACCCTCCATCGCTGCAATAATTTTTATCAATATTACCTATTATCTACCATCCTTTGATATTCAGGACAGGACAGATATTTAAATATTTTACGGTCTGGCTCCTAAAGCTACATTTGTAGCAAACAGAAACCGTTTACATCATTGGGGCAACATTGCTTTAATCGTGTTGATATAATATTACAAAACTACAGGTACGTCTCACATCCATCTAGTTTTGATTTCTTTATTTTAGGGAAACTTTAACGTTTATACAGCATCTATATTTAAAGTTGCATTTAGGTAATCAGGAGCTGCCAGCTTTTTTTTGTTTTACCTTTTTTATTACAACAACGAAGCTACAAAAGTACGCAAAGAAAAGTTTAGTTTCATCTTGGTGGTTTCTGTATCTTTTTATTCATCCGAATCATGGTGATCGATTTGGTAGTGTACCGCACATGGATGATCCAAACATCTGGTCCAGTACTATGTCAGCTGATCTTATTATCACACTAATTTGATCATCCAAGGCAAACCCGAAGGAAAGAGACGACGTTGACGTTCCCCCAAACGATGGGTAGACGTAACTAATGGTATACACTGATCCAGCTTCTCATCAGCGGTACATTTGTGGCAAGACAAAGAGAGGTGGCGTACCACTGCCAACTGAATAATGTAGATACAACACATCTCACTATGGTAATAATCAACAAGAAAAAGAAGAAACAGTAGCATCTATATGTAAGGTTGCATTTTTACAATTGTATAATATTTGATACACACATTTCGCTGTTCCATTCTCTTTTATCCCAAGGTATTTAATTTTTATAACACTCGGAAACACTAAGAAGAAGGCCAAGAAGATAAGCATTGGAGGAGTCTTAACAGGCATAAGCCTAATACATGATGGGTAGATGATAGCGCTGATGAGGGTTATAATATAACGTACTGTATGATGTTAGACTAATTTTCCGTAACGATCAAATTTCAAATTAATTTTCTTAAATCATATATGTATGTATAGAGTAAATTCGTATCTCGCAAGGTAGCTATAGTTACCAAAAATTAGTGGCAATAGTTTGATTAATTTTTTAAGTATAATTTGTGGTAGTCGTTGCCCCTAATAAAGGAACTCTTCCTCAGCTTCGACGGGTAAAGCCAGCCACCTACCCAACTTACGACCAAAAAGAGCTCACAGAACCACAACTTTGTGGAATTATAGAGGCTACTGGCCTATAATAAGAGGAAGAAGAACTATTATTCTCTAAAGTGGCATAAAAAACACTCACTCCGGTATGCATAGTCGTTCGCCGGCGACTCGCCGGAGTTTCGTTATGAATAGTATGTTGGTGGCACTGTACGTCAATGTCAAATTCGAGGTTATCAGGTTAGGTTTTCCGTCAGTTTTGACACAAACTGACGTACAGTGCCACCAACATACCCACCTACTATTCATAACGAAACTCCGGCGAGTCGCTCGCGAGCCGCTGGCGAACGACTATGCAAACGGGTGCTAAATTTTCCACATCTTGAAATACGAGGGACGTACGGAATTTATTGTACTAGTATAGCATATAACATTATTTTCAACGTAATTCCTTTGAACATGAAGACACTTATTCCAGTTATGTGACACGCTATTCAAGAAAAACTCGTCTTGATCACAGAAGAACTCCTGTAGTCACTGCCATAATAGCATCAACGCTCTCAAATGTTATTTCATCAAGGCTCTTTTAGCTTTGGAAACAAATTACTAGCAGTAAGGTCAGGTGAGTACGGTGAGTCCTATATAACTTCAAACCCACAGTCACGATTAAATTTCGTTCATAGAAATAAGGGAGGCTCTTATGAACCGGAGCATTATCATGATGTACAAGAACTCAGTGTGGCAATTTTTTGCTCTTCTTTAATATAATTATCAAACTTTTTAGCTAATGTTGCACAATATTGACCGGTGTTGTGAACCTACTATAGTATTCTTCTGAGTACAAGCAGAACGCGGTAGCAGGCTGTTCTGTTGCATTTTTTACTATACCTGGCAATAAGGAGCAGAATTCCCAAACATGCTTCTTATTTGTATACATTTATTTCGGCGTTAAAACGTTTCTTCTGAATGTACGTAATGAGTGATTGCAGCTCACTTTTTTTTTAATTTATCGGAATTTTTCGGATCCAGACTACTCAATTTGCTTGTTAATAAAATGACAAAACAGGTGTAGTTGCTAGTTGCATATACCAAGGCCATCTGTTTTCGAAACAATACATATTGTACAAGTACATCCACCGTCTCTTCCCTAATTGAAAATAATTTATTATAGCCTGTGGTAAGTAGGTAATGGGAAAGGGGGGGGGGAGGGGCAAAGGCTCTGCTTGCAGAACAACTAGCCTGAATGCAACCCTAAGGATCTTAGCAACCAGTCAAATCTACTGCTGACTCCTGAAATTTCCACAATCCGGCTTTAGTTCTAATCGTAGGGTATTAATATATGTAAGTACATCAAACTTTCTCAAAAGGACAGGCAGAGCAACGGCAATGTTTCCAACAATGCTAACTATGACAAGAAATCAAGCATTAAGATGACGTGGCCATCAGTTTCAAAATTATTTTGTTTACGTAATATTACATGGAACTGAATGTTCTTCAATGGGAGTAATCAAATAGCTTATTTTTTACCTTTTTAAAACTATACACAATTGTTGGTTGTTCGTTTGTTAATTTTTTTATCTTAGTAAAATTGGGTCGTGGCCCTAGTGGCACTGTTTCTCAGTAAACTGTTTTATTTTAAGCGAAATATTAAAGATAGTTCGATAATAACAAGACATTTTTTGTAATGCTGTATACATTGGTGAAACAGGACGTTCAGTGAAAGCTCCATCTCTGAACACAAGCGCTGTCTCAAGTCGGATCTCGTTTCATCATCAACCATCCCCAAACATCAACGCGATACCGGCCATAAGATCCTTTTTGATGAAACTTCCATCATCTGCAAATCCCCATTTTTCTTTAGCAGAAAGATTCGCGAAGCCATTGAGATTTGCAAATACCCTAACAATCTCAATCGGGACGAAGTTTTTCCCCTTCCTTCTATGTGAAAAGTGCTAATTCCTAAGCCCCGCCCACCGCCACTGAACCGCGACGCCATTTGCCTATAAATTCTCGCCTTTCTCCTTCCGGTCGTTAGAAGAGTTTCGCCTCTGGCGAGGTTTACACGTCGAGTTACCGTGCTCTTTTGCTTTTCCTCTTGATGAAGCCCCTTATGAAAGTGGACGAAACGTTGAGTTCCTCGACCTCCATAATGACACGGTACAATCCCGGAAGTCGTTTGTTACTTAAAGACAATTTTCGTTTATTTCAAATACATTTTCTATTGTAACGAAAACGGAATTTAATAAGCGTTGTTAGTCGTAAAATATTTAGTTTGAAAGTAAACAAGTGGCTTAGAACTATGTAACTAGATTAATTCATATGTTAAAAATAATTTACAAAAAAGCAATATAATCTGTTCTGTTACTGAAAAAAAACACACCTAAAACTCTGTATATAAGAGCAGACGTTTCGTTATTTTTTTAATAAGGAAGGTTTTTCAAGATTTGCTTATGGCATCCAGATTATCTTCAGAAGAAATCGAGACATGTCCACTAATATTTTTCCAGCTAGGTATAGCTAACATATACCTCTAATATAAAATGTTCATTATGTTAATGTTAATGAGTCTGTTTTAGCTGGTGATTAAACAAAAAGAAAATAAATATGTTATAAAGGTTTGAAAGTAATATGTTTCTAAAACGTTTCAAGTATTCTAATATTTAAGCTCCCGCTAAAACTATATGAACGTTTTCATTGGGCAGTAGATGACGCATTATGCTATGTCGTCAGAAGTGGGTGCAATAGTAAAATATAATTGTTAAGTCCGGTAGAGAATGTTTACATAGTTGTGACGTTATCAAGTAGTATAAGTACAATGGATGAAGTGTGAACTAGGTTCACGTGTACTTAAGCCTGAATGTGGACCCGCTGTGCTACCTCCAAGTCACGTGTTTGTAATATGTTGTGTATTGTATTGTGTATAGTCTTGTTACGCTTCCTCTTAGACTAGTTTTCAGAGGAGAGCGACGTTAATTGCATCCCAACGTCGAATGGCCACTCGGCTCAGCACTGACTGATCCAGTAGTCTGCGGAGAAAGTTGTGCTTATGCATGAATCCAACCGTAGACTTGCTTATTGCAAGCCTGGCACTCTATCCATTGGGCCACCGGGTTTCATTTTCTTCTTCCTTTTTCCTTTATGATTTAGAGTTTAAAACTGTATGCGTTCCGTTACAACCTCCTCAATTATTGTATTTGGAGTTGCTGTTTCTAGTTTTCTTGGTTTCATTAGAAAATAAATATGGGATTAACAATTCGCTCCAGAGACATTGGAGAGCAATCGACAATATTTTGTACAACAAGCAAAAATACAGTTGATAAAAGCTTTATATCCGTCACATTAAAAAGTGAATCATCCAATAGCAGTTATGTAACGCTTGAACATTTGATACCGGCTTGCCTCGCCTACTAGAATCTATCGAGTCGGACTTTTTCACGCACGGCAGAGCACACATCCAACACATCCATCGGTGATTACAAGCCATCGATGCCATGTCAGAGATAGCGATTTTCCCATCGTTACACGCGGCATGTTTTTATTGTCTCTCGTCATTACTACTGCGGCAACTATCTTATCGGCGCGTTGCCCGTCCAGGCGTTTAAAAATTCCGGTCCCACCGAGCCGCGGTTTGAAACTCTTTCTGCCCGATCGTGTATGACACTTCGACAGAACCTCAAATGAACCGATTCCGTATGCGCGCGGAATGAGTAATGTCGGGAAGCGAACATAACGCATTCACACCTGAGCTCGCAGCGGGGTGGAGCTAATTCCACATGTTTACCTGCGATTGGACAAAAACTAACAAGTGCCTCGGATAACTTGTCACACGGACTTGTCTCCGCGGCATAGATATAAATAGCCGCCATGTTTTTTATGCATAGGAATTTTGTGCACGCCGGCCCGAGATTGGGCTTTGGGAAGCGATTGTTTCTGCCGTGCTGCTTTTGTTTCGGCGACACGTCCGACATACGGCGACGTCGGTGTTATATTTGCATTCGCCCCGTATCTTCCAGAGTGAGTGACACGTAAATGATGGCATAAATCTGCCCGAGCAAGGTGAAGGACAACTGGATGCATTTACAGAAAACTGGAATAAACAAGCAGTTTGTTCTCCGAATCGCAGCCGTCTCTAGAAAGGTAGACGCCGATAACAGTCTGCTTGATCCAAACATGATCCAAGGCAGCAGCTAAAGGTGGCCGCACACGACTATTCCCGGCTTGATTCTGGGCATGAATGCGTTTACCACATACGTATCATGTCTGAAATGCCATTCCTAACCACGAATCTCTATTTTCTAGACAATTAACTTACTATTTCCCTATAAACAAAGCAGGTTTTATAGCGATAAAACTCAAAATTCTATTGTACTTAGTTAACAGTCATCAATAGTACCTAATTGCACTATACAGTATGTCCCACATCGAGTGAGATTGCATGGGTAACTTTCTTATCATTGAATATGGAGATTTGGTTAAATGGACAATATTTTGCTGTTTCATATGCTGATTTAAAATCTGTTCGAAAAACTTCAAAATGTCGTAGCAGTCAAAAGTTATTAAAAAAAACCAAAAACTGTAATTTTCTTGTATGTCAAATAGCTTTGTAAGTATAAGAAATACGAAAAAAAATGTATATAAAAGTCACTGTTTTTCAAAACGATCCCCTATAAAAGTAGGTACCTTTTTGTTATTATGTTGCTAATTGTAACAACTCATGTCTGTAGTGTCTATTTAAAAGGGACATACAATAAGGCTATAATAATACAATTCACCTTAAAGCAGGGTGTGATATTTTTACCTTGTTTTCATTATTGTTCGTGTTTCTACCCCATAGGTTAGTCTTAAGCAGCTGTGAATTCCTGTTCCTTGGTTTTGTTTTTCAAATATTATAGAATAGCCGATATACCGGGTGACAATGAGACCAGAGCCGTGCTTCTATCTTCTTTATTTATCAATAGATTTGGATAACATTTTCTGTAAAGATACTAGACATAATTTCTGATTGACCGAGAGATATAGTTAAAATAGCCCATTTCCGGTTACACTGGAAATGACACCAACTTGATTTTGTAAATGGATCACCCTATATGTTTTATGTTTTTCGGAATCTACGAGTCAAATTACATACAACGGTCTTGCAAAATTTTCATTTTTTAAACAAAAAAAAATGTTTTTCAAATTTAATTTTTACCCTAGAAGGCCGTACCTAACTGGGGTAAATCTGTTTTAAGTGAGTAACTTTTTTTAAATTGCACCTACATCTTGCCATTAAATGGCAAATTGAATTACCAATATGAATCACGCAATACTAGTACTTATACCTTTATCTAAAATAGAAGAATAATTAATTAATTTTTTTTTTATATTTTTGTGTAATACCTAAGCAAAATTGGCAACATTGTGGTATATAAGTAATTTGAGTCGTAGATTGCGAAAAACAAAGTAATCCATTTAAAAAATCACAGTTATTGTTATTTCCGGTGAAACTGGTCAGCCATTTTGCTTATACTTGTATGTCAATCCGAAATTATGTCTAGTATCCTAGTATCAAATTTCATCCAATTTCATTCATAAGTAACGGATATAGAGGCATGGCCCTGGTCTCATTGTCACTCGGTATATTAATATATTCAACTATGTTTTCTAGCATTTGGTTACCTACGATAATTGAGCATCATCACTAGTCACCATATGTTTGTTTTGTTAAAATTTAACTGAAGGTTAACTTCTATTGTTCATTTCGTTAATCATAACATCTAGTTTGCCTAGTATATTATTGCCGACCAAGATGATTTTATGAGAAAATCGCAGATGACTAAGATGGTTTCCATCAGTATTGATTCCATTCTAAGTTTTGAGCTACAGTTTTTAAGAGGAGAAATACATGAACGCATTAAATTCTATCTATTTTGCTTTACCTCAAATTTGTTTGGGAAAATTATTTTGCATATAGCTTAAGCTTTTATCCTTGGTACACTATTAATCTAATAGAAAAACGGCGAACAACAGCTACAGAATGAACATTGTTTCTCCTATAATATTTCAAAATCTAGAATTTCAAAACTTCTACTTCCGAGGAAAGTTTCGGGTAAAGAGATTGTTAGAAGTAAGTGATACGTAAAGTAAAAACTCAAAACCCCGTTCTGAGAAAGTTTTTCAATATTTTTTAAACCAGATCATGAAAAACTAAAGAACCTTACTAAAATCTCGACTTTCCTCTAAAATCGACAAAACAAACCTAATTGAAATATTGTGCCTTTGTTACTTAAACAATTTTCCTTAACTAATTATTTCATATTGTATACTTCAAACCTTGTATAAATATTATTCTGTTTGTTTTGCGTTTAAAATATTTTACAACCCATACAAGTGAACTAATATGAGCAGGAAAGGCATAATTTTGCAAAAACAATATCTCTACTTGTCAAGAATTCGATCACGTATCAAAAGTTCAAGAGATAATGTATAGTTCATGTTTGGAATTTCGTGACCAATTATTAGAGAAATTGAGCAAATACACAGCATCTCTTCTAAAACTAGAAAGAAATATTTAGAACTCAACGACTTTTCGAAATGAACACAATCAAAAACACAAAATAGGTACAAGCGCATTAGAGATTGAGAAAATACAAAGCCATCCTGGATGCATTAAATGTAAATTTCTGTTATTCATAAACGTTATTCAAAGAGTTAATTAAACCCATATGAATTTTAGAAGCAATAAATGTTATTAAAAGGATATGCCAGCTACGTATGTCATCGAATGAAAGACACTTTTAAGTAGATCAGTTATCTAATTTTCAAATTAAAATTTTATACTTCTGTATTGCTGTTGGATAATTTTTCTTTGTTAAAGAAACATACTTTAAAAATTGCAGTTTTTCAATTTCAGAGATTACGAGATTATGCATTAAATAAAAAAATATGAGAATTGCTACATTTCTAAAGTTACAACTAAAGTATCAATATTGGAAAAGCTGTTTGAGTGTTTCAAAACCAACTGATATCTATTAAAAAGCAAGTATTTACCTCATAAGTAGAAATGTTCAATCAATTTTGATAAAAATTACATTAATATAAGTAAAAAAGGGCATTTCTGCTTTCATATTTTGAAAAACAGCTGTGATGAAAACAACGAATATTATCGAAAATAAGACACTCTGCACAAGAGAAACTTTGTGAATGTATTTGTTAGTTATTTTCCTATATCATACTGGTTTCAAGTTGCTACCTGGAAACCTAATAATCCGTAATAGCTGTAGAATGATTTACGTCTTTAAATATAGTTCAAATTCACTTTTTTCACAGCGTGCACAACTAATTCTATTTCACTAATTTATCTATGTATGATGTCGTACGTGAACACGTTATCAAATAGCCAATAAAAACAATCCCAGTCATTTTTTGTAGAAATTCTATAACTGCCATGTCCAAATTAATTAAACTAGTACGACTGCTAATATATACTATTTGACCTACAACCCCAATTTTAGCATTCTTGTAGAAACGATATATACTTACATAATACATATATTGCTTGATCTTTTCGTAGCTCAAATACCTGATTCGTTCGATCGACACGACGTCTAAATTCAAATTAGAAATTATGTTGTTTATTTACAACTATTAAACAATACCGTTGTTATTTTTCGATTATTTGTCAATTATGATATATATTATTAACTAAAATCACAATGCCTGTTGTTTATATTTCATAATTACATCGATACCGCCATAAATGCATGGATACCACCATAATTACATCGCTAATACGGATTTATGTGCATATAATCAAACAGGCCATAAACTGATTTTTCGAGTTGACAGTGATCAGTCTGTCAGTTTGAAAATAATAATTTACCCTTCTTTCGTCCCAAACCTAAAATGGAAAACGATAGCGACAATAGTGCTGTATTCTCCCTGAAGTACGCCAAGCTGGCAAACAAGCTACACAAAATTTACTTCCAGAAAAGTCGAAGAAAACTTATGATATCGCATACAAAAATTTTCTGGAATGAATGTAAATAAAGTAGTTGTAAATAAAATAGCGTATTTCACTCGCATATAATAGCTATTATTAGTACACTCAGATGGCTTAAAGAACTCGCTCGCTTCGCTCGCTCGTTATTTAAAAGCCATCCTCGTATAATAATAGCATTCATTATATGCTCGTATAATAATATACTATTATTAAACATGGGAGAAAACAACTGACAGATTATTTTTGATCATAATTCGTTACAAACCCTAACCACATAAATATTTAAAATCGCTACAAAATACATATGGAATACATATTTCAACAGTTAAGCTGTCATTTTAAATAGTCTTGGAGAGAAACTAAACACGCCAAAGTTGGCCGAAGATACGCACTTCACCAAACCACCCGTGAAAGTCAGTATTTGTGTGGTTAGGGTTTTTTAACGAATTGTGATCAGATTCAAATCACAGGCTTCGGCAGTGTTTTATTAGTAGGTTTGTTAATTGGGTGCTGCAATTTCAAGTAGTGAATATAGTAAGATCGTTCTTCCTCCAGAAGCGTTTCTAATATTAAAATGCATACTTTGTTTACGTTATAAGATGCTTTTTCTTGATCAAATGGTCGGAAATAGTTATAGTACTATAATAGGCAAGAAGTCTCCACATCATTCACAATTCCTCCACCTTTAACAGAGTACCTCATAACTTCTGCACTTTACGACACTGTCGTAGTTCTAATCAAAGCGTGGGCAAAGATATAATCTGGATGTCTAGTTTTAATTTGCGGTTTGTAATAATGCGGACTCAAGAACAAAGACTCAGATGGCAAGCAATTATTCTAAATATTTTTTTTTAGAAACAAAACCTTTGGTTCAATTCACTACAGTCAGTCACAACTGAAGTACAATAAAAAATAGATAAAGCTATAACACACAGGTCAATTTTAAGTATTTTAAAATAACAGTATATCCAGATTAATACAATAAAAAAATGTGTACGAATATTAAGCACCAATATTTTTATGTTTGTAATTCTACAACATACAGGAACAATGAAGAAACATGATATTGGCATTTCTGCCTAAAACAGCTGCTTGTATAAAAATCAAGAATCTGCTTTAAAGCATTGTTTACTACATTAATTTGAAACTGCATGAAAGAATGGTCTCGGTTTGAAATGGACATGTATATTATTCAATCAAGTACAAAATACCGCTTTATAACAAATTTTAGTTTACAAGACGTGCAATTATCCAGTAAATAACATAAAACATTTTTATGCTAAAATGAAGATATTTTTTCAGAAAGACTGCGATCTCTGCAGTAATAGTTTCATTAACAATATAATTTACTGTCCATATTAAACCATTGTAGGTATTCATCAATTTTAATATATAAACGAGCTAATTGTAAATAATAAAACGAGCAATTCGTTTATCGTTTTATAGCGACTTAGTCGTTTAACTAATGGATGGCTATTCATTTGTTTAATCGGGAAGGCAACTTAAAACAGACAGCTTTAAGTTGAACTTTTATGTATTCAGCCTAATGTCAATTAGTCTTAATTTTTATTACCGTCACTAACGCTAAGGTGCTATTTCAAAATAACACTTGAGGCTAATGAGCAGCATCGTAACTTTTGTACAGCAAAAAATTGAGTGATTTTTGTATTTAACCTCTCTAATTACACGCCAGAAATAGTGAATTGACCTTTTTAAACTTCCGCCAGATAAATTGCTAATATTTTTGGAACATTCAGAGATACTGTTAATATTAAGAAAATGAGTGAATATTAAAAATTCTTTTAGATTCTCGAAGATCAATATCTTCCGAGTAAAGGTACTGTTTTATTGCCATTAAAAGCATCAAAAAATAATTTCGTTGGTGACCCTCGTCGCGCCCTGTCACAACGACGCGGCGCCAGAGACCATGCTGGGTTGGAGCTTCCTTTTCTCGTGGTGAATTTTAGATGTTTCATAAATTTTTATTATTTCAAAATTTGGATGCTATCTATTATGGATATTTATGACGTTTGTTTTAGAATGCCACGGCTGGTCATTAAGGTCTATTAATTTATGCGTGAACTGCGCACTACCAAAGACAGCAAACATCGTTAGCTAAAACAAATAAAAAATGTGGAATTTATATGATTTAACAAATAATTTCTATTTTTTATGTACAGCTTCGTATAGTTGTTTGATAAGCACCAAACCAGTATTCTAGACTAAACGCTTTTTTGAGATCGTGTGGTAGTAGTCTACAACTTGTGGAGATATGAAATGATCGTTCTCATCAAGAGAGAATATTTTTTCCAGCAGTTATTACTACTAGCATTAACAATTATGTCTCTACATAAACTGTAGGCAATATGAAAGCAAGGTTGCGGCTTATCTGTAACATCCAGCGTCCTACGAAACGAAATTAAGGGGCAAAAAACGCAAATAGGAACTACAATATATCCAATTCACAAAACCAAACCTCAAAAATTCATCAAATCAAATCAAGAATACCAAATCTAGCAACTAGAAAGCAAAATCCATAAATACAAACAAAGAGACCCAAATCCATAATAAAAAAAAAGCCTAAAACAATAGAACGCCATTAGCGCACAGAAGCCGAGAAAACTTACTTGTGATATAAATCAGCTCAACGTTCTCTCCCCAGTCTTACTTAGCATGATCAGGAGATGCAGATTTATCAAAAACCATCTAGAATGAAGTTGCAACGTATAAATCAAAATTGCCAACATCGTCTATGTTAACGCAAACGTAGACACAGCGCTCACCGAATCGCAAATTTCTTTAATGGGTCAGAAGCCAGGTGTGTTAAGAATTCGGTGAATTGTTTTTAGACACAACAAAACCCGTTAGTCGGATGGAAGTGACTAAACGACGATACCACCGCTCACGACAACCAAATACACAACATCTTAACAAGGGTTATGCCATGCATCAAAACCCCACAGAAATCGTCTGAAAAGCTATTGGATACGAGTTATCACGCCTAGATTCGCTCAAATATACGTAATATCGGAAATGAACTGTCAAATAAGTTCACACGAGTGGTACAATAGACACCAACTAGTACACCCGAATGCTGGCAACATGCCAAAATAATCACCCAATTTGTCTGGTGAATATCGAACTCCCCGAGCTAATTAACTTTTTCAAGTGGAGCTTAACAGAATTAGGAGACACCGCATTACTCGTGAAAAGATAGGTAATACGAGAAATTCTCAAAACCAAACGTACACCTGTACGAACCTCAACGTTAATCTGTGGAAGTTAAAAATACCTACCTATATTCTTTCTAATTCGCATATTCGCAAAAATTGTTGCCTCTTGCTAATCGCTTTTCAGTGATCTTCCAGTGTATGAACAAGCCCCTTAAAAAAAGTTTGACTTCCAAACTGCTTAAGAGCAATGCCAGTTGAACATTGGCGTTTTTATATTGATTTGACTCTGATTTATTGGAAAAAACTAAATAAATTATGCCACTACCTGGTCACATGTTTAAATTTCACAATCTAAGATTGTAAAAACCGACATCTCAAGTACTACTACTTACTCTCTTAGTGTGACTGAAATACATCAAATAAAATTCGACTAGGTATTAATTGAAATTTTAACATTAAACTCTTCTTAAAAACTGGCAATTAAATAACTTAAAGTAGACAAATAAAATACAGAATAGGGCAATTCTAATTTTAAAAAAAGGTTCTTATGATAATATCTGGTACAGTTTTATGAAAATGCTGAATTAGTATCAAGGGTAATATGATAAGTACTACGCTTATCGTCGCTGTTTTTTTTTAAGAATATTATGACTTATAATCTCAAAGCTGAAAATACGAGTCCGTAGGATTTAACTATAAACATTTAGAAAATTAAATATGTATTACCAAATTGGTCTGAAGCAAAAAGCGGAAAGCCTTGTAACTTTTCCAGCCAATTATTAAACGATACCTGTATATCTCTCATTAATTAATGTCATTATAATAATTATTACAATTAATACAAACAACTCGTATACCTAAACAAAAAGTGCTCTTGACGTTTCTCCCCCAGGCGTCTGGGGCGCTAATAAAAATATCCACCATAACGTAAACATGCGCCCGAATATTCCTGGAAGCATTCCCGAATGCTATAATTTACTTCCTTATGGGTGTTCCAAATTAGAAGATAATTCGGTATAATTTGAGCGTTGGTGGCGCTTGCATATCCGTATCCTGTTAGCTAACTACTCGCACATGGCTCGAATTTCACTGACTGACAGCCGGCCTGATCTGGGGAGGTCCACACGTCACAAGCATGCAGATAGATGCATTTCAGACGTTCCTATCCCACGACTGAAAATTGCACTTCGGTGGTAAGCCAGAGATTATGTGGAGGTATTATGCAAATCGTCGAGAGTTATGTCAGTCAAACTTATTGCATCAAGTCCTATGGTTTAATTAAATCTTGGCATATACAATAGCTTTTAGCAAAAGTGCAAATCACGGAATGTTCATTATCATTAGTCTGATTAAATATCTAAAAAAAATAAGCAGTTTGTGATGCAATTTGATTTCATTATGTTTGTCATAATCAATACTTGCTGTTATGAATACATACTTTCAATACATTCAAAATTTATCATTAAATTGTAATCAGTGTTGAATTCAGGAGGGTGACCGGTGGGGGGGGGGGGGATTCCCCTCCGGGCAGTACAAAATTCACCCCCGGAAACATTACCACTTCATATTCATGTTTTTTTCTATCTATAAAAGAATGGGTGGATTGCGCGGGAATAGGTAAAAATACCCCCCAGACGTTTCATTTTCCCCCCCGGAGTAATGAGTCTGAATTCAACACTGATTGTAATATATATCCTGTATCATACAAGTTGCCACCCTATATACTCAGATAAAATGTTCAGAGAGTTCCATTTACCTAAGTTATTAGCGGAAGATACAAATGCAAATATAACAATCGCATTTTATGAAATTTGATGGAGTATTGACAGTTCTTTAGTCATTTCAATAAGCAAGGCGTTGTTTTATTCAATATTATGGATGTTATGGTGCCTGTATAATTTCATTGATGGATGAACAAACCTTTTTTGACAGAATTGTTGAGAACTTCTGACTTAACGTCGTAAGTTGAGAAAAGTGATGTTTTTTTGAACAAGTATGGCGTGTTTGGGTACGCGCGTTAGCGAGTACTTAAACGGCCATACGAGTTCAGAAAAACCACTTTTCGAACGTGTTGAGTATACTATTTTATCGCATTTCAAAAGAAATATAAAATATTAAATTTTTACATACAAGTGACACAAACTGTCAAAACATGACCAAGATGAGCATAACCATTCCTATGTATTACAGCACAATAAGCAGCTCCAGTTGATGTTATGCGTTTGGCAGTACTGAAGTGTGTTGTTGGTGACACTGTAAGTCTATGTCAAATTCGAGGTTAGCAGGTTAGGTTTTGCGTCAGTCTGTGTCAAAACTGACACAAAACCTAACCTGCTAACCTCGAATTTGACATAGACTTACAGTGTCATCAACAACACACTTCAGTATTACCAAACGTAAAACGAATCGCCGTTGCTAGGCATAAAAGTGTTGCTAATGATAAAAGTACCACATTTCTTATCGATTTTGAATGAAGAAATGTAGTACATTTCCAAATGAAATGCGATAAATGTATGTAATACAAAAGTTCAAGTTTGATGAAAGTATTTCACAATTCACACAGCGACGACGAGAGAAGATATTGAAAAACAGTCTTAACTTGTTTAGTGAAACCGTCTCTAAGCATTTTATTCTATTGTATATCCATTACGAAGCTTCGTAAAATAATTATCAATGCCTCTAAAATCATCTAACAATTTATAAACCGAAAAGAGTATATGGAAGTATATCAGCCAAAATAATTGTTAGTAAATATCAAGAATGCCTACCCCATAAAAACGGTTGTTAATACTTGCAAACAGTCGTAAATAACGACGTGCGTATAAAGGAATAATGGCTATCTACGTCAAAAACTGAAAGGAGTGCAGCTTGGACGAATTCCAGACAGCACATGGTATATGGGTTCCAAATGCCGCGCTAATTCCGATCTCCCCGCAGACAACTTCATCATTCGTCAAAAGAAGCAGTTACAGGGTGCCATAATGCAAACGGCCAATTAATTTTGACTAAGTTATAGCTTGGAATTGTACTGTTTTACAACCACGCATTCAGTCGTTGATTTGTTTTTGTACACTCAAATTTCGAGCTAGTACACGGCGAACTCCTATTAATAATGTGTTTTCAATTGGAATTATATCGTAGATGTGTAGTAGCAGTTTATTTAAAACGTATTGATTTGTATTAGACAATTTTAAAACCAGCATATTTATTATATATGTATGTAAATTGTATTTCAATACAAAATATTTGCTTAAATATTGGTATGTACCTTCAGGTATAGTTATATTATGTCTTTGAATTATATATTTTTTCAAATTAAAATTGCCCTATTTATGTTCTGAATATCAATAATTCTTATTAGAGATAGCTCTTGAAAATCAGGGGTGGATTCCTTTATCTAAATTGCTTAGTTCTAAAAATTGATGTTCTAATTTATTTAATATCATTCCCATAAGTCAAATAACTTATATCAACCAAATGTCAAAACAGATTTGAAATTCAAATGACAAATACCAGTTTGTTTCACTAGTACACAACGTTCAGGATGTAAACCAACCTGCACCTCTCTGCCTACTGATCCAACCTCTCACGCACCTTCCCGCAATGAAAACGCCGCTCTTACAGACCAGACGTATCCAACTGTCCAGAATAAGCAACTCAAACCTTCGCACAGCAGGCAGCCAACAGACCAAATCTGCAGACTCCTACTTCCCTTACTGTATCTGCCAAATTCCTGAGACTAATGGTCCTCCTCTGGAACTGTCCCTGATCACTGAACAGCTTGACGTAATCCAATCCTTGCTATTAGTTTTAACCACATACTTGTAATCATCCTTACTTTTATATCTTTTATTCTTCTTCTAGGTTTAAATTTTCTTGTAAACCTCATCACGCAAATTTTATGATTAGGTACCCTTTTATTATCCAAACATTTTCATTAATAAAATAAGATATATTTTTAATAATCTCCAAATTATTTTCATTCCACTCTTCACAATTTGTTATTTCTAGTAATAGAAACAAAGTCCTTAACGATAACATATTTTTACTTTCTACACTCCATCTTATATTAATTTGATTTACACCTACTAATGTGTAATCTATTACAATTATGTATTTGTCATTCAGTTAAAACCTTAATCTTTAAAATATTACCACTTTTGAACCCATCTGCTTCTCAAATAGCCATACCCTAGTCCATTACAAATTCCTCTTTTACTTTTTTTAACTGCATAATATTTATTCACATTCTCAGTTCAAAGCTAAATAGATCTTGGTTATTTTCAATCATTGTATTCGCTTAATCCTTTCCAAAACTGATTTTTAACCCCCTTGTGTATATCATAACAATATAAATACTTACATTTGCTCGATATTCTGAACAATAATACCATATTCATCAAGAACGCAAAACTTAGAAACAGCAAATATTTCGCTTTGGGCTGGATTTTGTTTAGACTAGTTCATATTTATATACAGTATTTCAGACGTGTTTCTAATTAAATCAGCGAAAAATGGTCCTCGTAAATTGTGCTAAACTATTTACCAAATTTGATACCTTTGGCCTCTGAGATGGACTCATCAATGTATATGCTTCATATACCATATTTAAAGAACAGAATGCACTGATGTACGAAGGAAGGGAAAAAATTGTCGTTCTTTGTCTTGGTGAGTCTTGAGAAACAAAATTTTGTTATCTGTCAGTTTGTATGTTGTTGTCTGTCAGTGTTGAAAGTTTCATCCAGATTCACACAAAACTCGGATTTTATAGTAGATTCAATAAAGTGTGTTAAAGTAGTTATCAGAAATGGAGAAAATTGAACACCCGACAGTGATTGAATTTTTGACTAGGGTGTTCATTTTACTGAAATCACTCAAAGGTTAAAAATAGAGATGGTTGCCAAAGTGGAAACGTTAGTTTTGGAAGATAGGCGAATTACCGTTAAAAGGATAGCCAAGACTGTGAAGATTGACGAGAAATCGGTTAGATCGATATTGCATGCCGTTTTGCATATGAATAAGGTTTCAGCTAGATGGGTGCCACGAATGTTGACACCTTTGCACGAACAAGATCGAGTGAACATTTGTCGCGAGCTTTTAGAACGTGCCAATGCAGATTCTGGCAATTATTTGGCCGACCTGTCACTACGGATGAAAGTTGGGTCCATCACTATGATCCTGTCACCAAACAAGCCAGTAGGTATGGAGTGGCGGCATTCTAACTCTCCTCCTCCAAAGAAGTTCAGGGTGAAACCTTCAGCAGGCAAAGTGGTGCTCTCAGTTTTCTGGCATTTTCGCGGCGTCTTGCTTATAGACTTTCTCAACAGCGGTCGTACCATCAATGGGGCATATTACTGCAACCTTTTGACTAAATTACGGGATGAAATCAAAATCAAACGCCGCGGACTACTGCGAAAAGGAGTTCTCTTGCTGCACGATAATGCGCTGCAGCGATATCAACAGCGAAGGAAATAGGCTTCGAAGTATTTCCACACCCAGCTTATTCGCCGGACCTGGCACCCTCTGATTTCTTCTTGTTCGGAAAATTAAAAGCTCACCTTTGTGGAACGCATTTCCGAAATGATGACAGCTTAAAAACTGCAGGGACGCGGTTAGAGGGTCAAACTTCAGACTTCTATAAGGAGGGCGTTATGAAACGTCGATGAACCAAGTGCGTTGATTTGTCAGGCGACTACATGTATTTAAAATTCCACAATTAAAGCATTAGTAGTTTTTGAGAACTTCAGAATTATTTCCCCTTCCCTCGCATTCAGAAACCTCAATCGTATTATTTTAGTACGGCATCTGGCGTTTCTCAGGGTTGAAATTTAGGTCCTTTACTTTTTTCATATTATAAGTAAGTTATTTGTACAGTCGTTTTGGAACTATGGGAGACACTAGATTTATATTGGCAACACTTAATTGTTGGTAGCACTTTAGTTAGTAATTTTAAATTTTCAAACTTTTCATCTTGCATGGAGAAAAACTTTAAATTTATAAAAATTACAGATACAAAATAGTTCTGATAGCGACTTATGTCAGTCAAAATAAAGCTTCATTTAAGTCAAATTGATTTCCGATTAATTAGTAATATCATGAATTCTGATTAAGTAAAAATAGTCACTATAGGCTGTTTTGAAGAATTTAAAAAGGTGCAAAGGCACAAAGTACCCTGTAATATTGTTAATACCCCGGACTAATTTTTAGATTCCTGTCAGCACTGTTTATAAATATTGAAAATCTAATGTTCAGACTATAGAAAAACAATAATGAATTTTTTAAATTCCAACTGGCCGAAAAATGTGCGAATACCACGAAAAAACGAGCATATTACTCTTCACAATTTAATAGATTGAATTTGGAATACACAGGGTCCTACAACTTTATAAACTATTGAAATCGATGGGGTAGAAATATCAAAAAATTATTACAAAAAATTCATGATTGATTCGAAATTTCTATTGGAAACCAATTCATAAAAACATATTTGGTATATTCTGATGGAGAGAAAAAACTAACTTTTAATTACCTAGCTGAAATCTGGATATACAACAACGGAAGGATGATATGAATTTGATTGAAAGACAATGATAAGTGAAGGTAATAATAAAAAGAGATAGAAATCAGAAAGTAAGAGATTCACAATGCTTCAGGCAAACTATTGTGGTGGTTTCCTACCGGAGGGTGACCTTCTACTAAAAAAAATAGGAACACCGATTTTTTTCAAAAGTTGGTAGAAAATCAGTTGGAGTCTGCTCCAACTAACTTTGGGGGTTATGGATAATGCTCCATATCACTTAGTATTGTGAGGAAAGAAACGAACTACTAATTCAAATAAAAAACTCCACACGCCCGGCTGTATAAAGATAAAATAATTTTGATAAAAACAATTAAAAAAACTTCGGAATCTACTTAAAACCAAGCTAAATAATTTCGACAAAAAACATAAAATTGAGAAATTTCTAACGCAAAACAACATCAATACTCTAAGGCTTCCTCCCTATCAATGTATTTACAACCCCAATGAACTTCTATGGGGATTCTGAAAAAAACTACCTATATAATAATTACGAAGTTAATAATGTCAGCCCAAATTGAAAAGAAAAAGTGGGAAAAGTTTGGAAGGAAGTTTTGAACAAATTCGATGCGGATAAGTGGAGAAACTGTATTAAGCACTGGAAATATCTGATCAGGAGTGATTGGGTGAAATATGTGCGAGAACATTGTGTGGTTGACGTTCCTCCTGTGTTAATTTGGTTAGCAGAGTCGTCCGATTCTGATGACGATTCAGATTAATAAAAAAATAGGAAAAACAAAAGAAATCCATTTTAATGGTATTCAACTGGAAAATCACTTATCACACATCAATACACATTAAAAGTGCAATAAAAATGTAATGTTTGAAAAAAATCTTTAGAGCCGTTTTTGAAAAAATCGAAAAATCACAAGAGTAAACACCATACTTCCGGTTATGCGATTTTCTTCAAAAGCTTGCTGTCGCATCTAGCTAGTACACAAAACTTATATAATGAAGTTTCAACGCCATACCTCTTTTCATTTTTGAGATACTCTGTTCACAGACAGACAGATACATAGACACACAGACAAACAGACCAATGAACAAAAACATGCTTTTTGGGTTCAGGAGACTCTAAAACGTGAAGATCTGTTGAAAA
>OW679197.1:137996552-138393466 GCA_940337035.1 Agriotes lineatus | reverse complement strand
GTATGCATACTAAAAACTTTTAAAAAATGTATGTATTCGCCTTTTATAAAAAGTCATTCGTGGGAACGTATGCTCGAATACATACTGTACTTAAGTACATATTTTGAGTTCATAGATTAGTAGCTTTCAGTTCAAAAAACAAAACTTACAGCAATGCTTAATTTTCACAATCGATGCCTTTATATTCTCATTGGCTTTATTCATAATAATAATAATAATTAATAATAATAATAATTAATAATAATAATAATAATACCTAATTAATATTTATTTACGGATTGTACCATAACTCAAATCTTTTAAACGGATAATGACGAACAGATCGAGCTATTCAGCATAAAAAATTGCACACACGGAACGCATAAATCCCGATTAGTTGGACGAAATACCGTAACCGATGACTTCCATACATGGATGCGATCTCATCCCCGGTCTGCACCTGTAGGACGAAGATCGACTTGGCGCCCTGTCGAACGCCCTGGTAAGCACACGCTTGTAAGAACGGTAGTAAAGTGAAATTTAAGGTTTTTTGGCCAGTTAAGTGCTGACAGATGCTGGCAGGCGCTGGTCAGGGCTAGGATGAACTGTTTTATGTTTCCGTAATGTGATATATTTTCTCGTAGGACACTTAAGTGGATTAAGTTAAGTGGTCGTTGTCAGCGACCAGAAATACAAACGCTAATAAATGAATGTTTACTCTGCAGTAACTTGTGTTAGTTAAGGTGCAATGGGCAATTACTTCCCTAATTTATTTTGAATCGGTATATGTCCAAATAAGGCAAATTTCATTACTTTTCAAAGCATAAAATCGAAAAACGAGCAATAGATTTCTCAAGACTGAGTATGAGGCAGATGTCAAATTTACTATTACAATTCCTTTTTTTATTTCACTTTTATTAAGAACTCCAATTATCCAATTACATTAATAATATAAGTACTTTTAATGTACCCGGAAATTATAGAAAATATTAATTTTATCTCCTGGCGATTTATTATCTTGTTACAGATACAGAGTGAAAACAATAACGTCTTGTAGAGATTAAAATAACTAAAGCCATCAATTATTTTAAATTCACATTTTGTTTTTTGAGAGAAAGAAACAACGAATTTTAATTAAGAAGAAAATTCAAATATTTTCCAATTATATGTCAATTTTAAACTACAATTTACCGAAATTCGATTAAAAACAATTACACCAAACTCAATACCTTCAGAATAGAACATACCCCTAAACACAGAAGTTTTTATCGACTAACAGACGACACAACATCTTTACATTTTTACAAATAACAATAAATACTAGAAGTGAAGATAAGTTGATCCAAATGCAAACATATCTAAAACAATTCCTCAAATGCATCGATTTAGAAGATTTTTCGAATGTGTGGTATACCTCAGACTGAAGTTATAAACTTAAAAATACATTATTGTCTTTTTGTTTTACGTTTACTAGCTATATAACTAGCTTCGTACATTCAAATGATTCTTTTGCGTTGTAGCAATTTTCTATCTGTCAAATTTCGTCAGTGATTCGATTTTTCAATACAGAAGGTATAGCAAAGCTTCTTAAATTCATTGTGACTTGTATGAAATGGATAAGCCAAGAGTCAATGTTGTCGGAAATTTATAAAAAACGAATGTAAAGATGATAATGATAACCTTTAACACGTCTATAAAACAATTTGAGAACATCCCAACTTTATGATCAGTTATAGTAGACAATAACATTTCCATAATCTACATACAGTCGACACACTGCGCATAATTCTCAAATAACTAGCTGATCTCGCTGCAGCAGACTTCTATGCGGATATATAAAGGAGGTGTGTAGATGTCTTTTATCAGTAACGTTTTTTCTCTCTATCATATAGGTACTTTTTAAATGACCAAACGTCCCTTACTTTTGAAACACGCCTCGTATATAAAACATTAAGATTCGTAACGTATACATTTTTAATACAAATATTCTGTTTATGGAAAGAGAAATAGCTAAATCCCTGAATCCATATGTAATAAAAGACTTAATCAGAGCAAGACGAGGAATAAAAATTAAACAATAATGCTCATTTTTAAATTAAGTTATATAGACTTTGTGGAAAATAGTGTTTTTCATAACAGAAACGAAGCTTTCTGCTTTTTTGGACAGAATGGATTAACAAAGGTGCTACTGTTTTTATTTAATTATTAGGAAAGGGTCATCATAGGCATCAACTGAACGACACATTTATCGTAATCCACAATTTGTATCTCAGATTTAATTATTAAGTTTGGGTAACATCCATACGTGAAATTAATCATTTTCAAAGTGTATTAAACTGTAGCACCGGCTTTATGAACTGTTATTAGCTTTAAACATTTTTAAAAATTAAAAATTTGTTGGCAATTCATTCTAGCTTCCGTTTAAGTTTTCATTGCTTAAGAATATAACAATTTACACCGTTTTAGTAAAAAGACAAATCAGCATACTATACTCGGATTGAGAAATATAGTTAAACATTATCGAACTATACTTCTATTTAAAGGTAGTATCTAATCAAACATTTTCGATATTCTCAATCTAACACAGAACTTCGATTGCCCTCTTATAAGATCGAATCAAATATAAAATTACCCACAAGGACCTTAACCAAAGAGTACTGCCTGAAAAAGGAAAAAATAAGAATTTTGAAATTCTACTAAGTACATTTTTTTTAAATATTACTCTATAGAAATCGAGCAAGATCGAAAGCATGTTCTTATTTGTAATAAATACTAATCTGTTTTTTATCAAACAGTAAAATAATTTTGCAAATCTTTTACGATTACGTAAAAGTTACGCTAAAATGCATTGCCATATAATTGACGCACTTTTACCGCTTCAAGTATATTAAAATATGAGCGTTTCGCCATTTAACTTTGATATTCATACAACTGGTGTTATACAGGATGTTCCAGAAATAAGTTTTTCCTACAACAGACACTGCAAGGAATATTTACTGAAAACGAATGGCGCAAAAAAGTAAAATTTATGTACTAGAAAACCACGCTTTAACATATTACACTTTGTTCATCCTAGGATGGAATTTAATATAAGTACAAGGTGTACGTACACGGTAGAAGATATGAAGATACGACCAAATGTAGAACGTTCCAAGTGCGAGTATGATCAATATTGCAATCCTAGATTTTCTGTTTTATATTTATTATAGACTGAAAAGCAAAAACTTTCAGTTATTGCTTTGTGTAGTCAAAAAAAAGATGAAAGCAATCTATTTTGCCTACTGTTTGTACTTTAATGCTAAGTGCCAATCATACTGATTAGCTAAAAATCGACAAATGTAAATTTTTTTGACAAATATCAAATTAAAAACCTAAATTTCTTGCAGAATGCGAAACCGTCCTAGAAAAAAGTACCACACATGTGGAAAGGCTATTTGAAAACTTATGTGAATTGATCTTTCACATGTGTTTTTCAATTGAATTCTTTCCACACAATATATTAGTTTCTAATTCGGTATCGAAATCTATTTACTTTTACACATTCATATCGGTTAAGAAAAGTAAGTACATGCTAACAAGTGTGGAGAAATGCAACAAATGAAAATAACCAATAAAATTATTATTATAAATATTTACTAGAATATATTTACATCAATTTCCATAACCAACAAAAACTACTCGATTTTTAGAATAAATTAGAACGTTATGTCAAAAATTTTCAATAAATCCTAAAAAAGTGGCAGTCGTGAAAATCGCATTAGAAAAGATATGTGTGCGATATGTGTGGGAAAGTGTCTTTACCGATTTTCTTTCCTTTTTGTACAAAAAACATTTACTACGCATGGAAACGTTGTACTTGTAGATACAAATTAAAAAACATATTACCTGGAGTCCGTAAGCATAGTTCTATACAAAATAGTTATTATAGAATTTTAACTGGATAATTGTACTAGTTGAGACGAAGTACATTTCTTCTAATTTACCAGAGACTGTCTCCTCGCATTTACGAAGGGACTGCACCTAAATATTCACTTTACTGACGATAAGCTTTTAAAAATAGCATTTTAATATTTTAGACATAAACTAACACATTGTCGTCATTACTGGTCGTATTCGTGGAAATATTTTCCAACTACAATTTTCTGCAATTTAAATTTAATTTAAAGCCAAGTTTTAGCAACTTTGCTGCACATTTCTAGAAAAACATTTTCAGCAAAAATTTCACAATTTTGTCAGCAATTTACAACAATAGAATTGCAGAAAATTTGCAAATTAGCAAACTTTCAGGATTACAGTTCGTGGTTAATTTGCAATGTTCGTTTGATAATTTTTGGGTACATTTTTAGATAATTTGTAGCAAATTTTTCAGCAAATATGCATTTTAGAGCAAATTGTTAACAAGTTTGTATTTTTCCGAAAATTGGCTAAACACCGTAAGTTCGAAGTAAAATTTTAGCGACTTCCAATAAATGTTGCAGAGAAGTCTTACGAAGTTTTCTTCAAATTTGCAGTAAATTTTTAATACGTTTTTAATAATTTTTCAGTAAGTTTGCAGCAAATATAAAAGTACAACATATTTTCAAGAAATTTTTGGTTTGAAGTAAGCCGTTGTCAATAAGAGTTGCGAAATTGTAGAACTTGAAGTAAATTTTCAATAGGTTTTCAGAAAATATTCAATAGGTGCGCAGTAATTTTCAGTAAAATTACAGCAAATTTTCAAGTTTTTAACAAGTTTCAACTATGTTCTAGTAGCTTTCAGGAAATGCATAGCAAAGTTTTCGCACATTTGCAGCATAGTGACAAGTAATCCTGACATTTGGATGAGTACATATAGCAATGGAACGTTGAAACAGTAAAGATCTACCTTGGCACACTACATCTTCGTCACAAATGTATTCTCATTATTAGTATATAAACTGTAACACGTAGAGTGAAAAACACAATACAAGTAGTTAGTTGGTTGCACTAGCGGTCAACCCAGGAAAAGAAACCCACTCGAACAGGAGCTGCAGGGTACTTATCTAGCACTAATCCGCTCCGGTTTTTAGTTGGATTGCCATACTCGACCATTACAAAAGGCCATTAGATAAACCGAAAAGGCAGCGAAAAGAGCCTCCACAAAAGGACAATAGCGACCGAGTTGTTTGTCCCGAAGAAAGCGAAACAAAGCGGCGTTGTGCCGCACCGCGGGCTATTTTGACAGAGGGCTCCATTACGATGGGCCTTGTCATCCAGAAGAGGGTATTGACGGATGATCCGAGTCGAGATGTCTTCATTCCATTGCAGATTGCGTCACGAATGCCGGCAAACGTAGAAGAAACTGCGGGCTATCGCAAGGCAGCATCGCCGTTCGATTCTAGTGGGAAAAAGTAGCCCCGGAAACCAGTAGCGTATTTGTGTGGGCGAATAGTTATTTTAATCCTGTATAGGGCAAAACTTCGATTATGCAAAACGTTTGGACATAAACATATACGGTCACATAATGTAAATTTTTATTTAAGTTTTTTAAATGCTTGGTTTATATATGTACCACAAGGTTTTCTGGTAAAAAGTAATAATCCTAACCTCAAATTTAGACTATTTATAATTTTAGTGATATTTTTCCCATGAGAAGCTACAATCATTTATTAATGTGCTTAACGCTTGTTAGATTCAATTTTTCTGCTTACTTATAAAAAGTAAAAGTGTACAATTTATATTGCAGCCATTAGTGCTAATTCACAGGTACGAGGGTAGCACCGTAAATTTCTGCAATATAATCAAAGTTTTGTAGCCAAAATAGCTATTTACGTTATTAGACCGGTAGCAACATTTTTATGGCCGGGCCAATACGGGCTCGACCTGTATGTTTGGCAAGGCCATAAAAATGCTACCGGTCGTGTATCGTATAAGATTTTTTAGGATACTGCATTGGTAACTAGCGTTTACATAAAATGTACCGGACTCGTTTGTAACTATGTAAAAGCTAGTTACCAATGCAGTATCCTAAAAACAATTTTTATTGATGTTTTTCAGGATATCGACCTTACTCCCATACATTTACGCATTCGATAAAACCAATTTTCAAAACATAAATGCCACTCTTCTTGGATCACTCGAGAAACAAGGTTTTTGAAACTTTTTACAGCATCTTCGGGAGTTCCAAATCACACACCACGCATTTTATCCTTTAATCGAGGAAATAGAGTGTAATCAGAAGGTGCTAGGTCGAGACTGTATGGGGGGTGACTTAGCAATTTTAACCCGGAAGCCTCTAAAAATGCTTTTGTTTGATGTGCTGTATGACTTGAAACATTGTCATGGTGCAAAATGATCTGACTTCTTGAGCGCCCTAAACGAGCGTTTTGAATAACGTCTGGCATGCATACTATTGTGTACTATTCTGCGGTAACCGCACGATTATTTTCAAGTACGACAATTGTGATACGTCCTAATTTTGAAAAGAAGCCAGCTATCATTTTCTTATCAACACTTTGACATCGCTCCACTTTAACTGGATTAGGATGTGTTGGAAACACCAATTGCGCAGAATTGCGCTTAAATTCGGGTCAGCTTTCGTCACCAGTTATGATGTTGTAAACTGCGTTGGACCTACCTTCATCATCTTTCTTAAGGGTTTCCTTACACCATTCCACATGCTGTTGTTTTTCTGCTTCTGTTAAACTGTGTGGTATCCATCGACCACATACTTTTCTAACACCCAAATGATTATGTAAAATTTTGTTTATTGCAGTCATGCCAATGCGCAAGTTGCTTCTAATAATTCTATATGTAACTTGATTTTCCTCCTTAATCATTCTTCTCGCGTGTCTGTTTGTTTCAGTAACTGCGGAAATTGGTCTTCCTTCGCGAAAATCGTAGCTGAGTAAAACTCGTTCAAATGTAAATTCATTAAACCAGCTACAAACCGTCTTCCCCGAAGACGCTTGATCACCAAATGCGGAAAGAAGTCGTCCAAAGCTTTCTTTCGGCGATAAGGAACTTCATAGCAAATCATGGCTTTAAAATTTTCTCTCGTTAAATTAATTTTTGCTGCACAACACTTATTTCAAAATTAACTTGTATAATAACTATTACAATTATCAAAACTAAATTTGAACAGTCAAACTAGAAAACAACAGTCATTTTTTCATGGCAAGTTTGATTTCCATGGTGAACTTGATTTGTTAGTTTGTAGCAATTATAGGTGCTACCCTCGTACACATGTAGAACGCTTTATTAATTGGTAGGACTGACTATATTGGTTCGTACTTGTATGGCCGCTCGAGTTGTTCAGCTCAGCTTATGAACTAGGTGGACATGGATTCAAATTTCACTGCATCCTAAAATTTTTCCGAAGCGGAAATGGGTTTGAACACATTAGCCAAGCTAGATGTAAGATTGTTAAGCAATATTGACTGTGTTTTATGTTTGAAAGCGATGGGGCGCTAGCGAGTCGCATGCGATCCATTACATCGGTTGCACTTTCGAAGCAAGATGAATGGTCCTAGAAACCAAATGGTAGAAGCCGTTAAAAAAATTAATGAATGATATATTACTTATGACCGTTAAAAGAGTCCCATTTTAAGCTTACCTATATAAGAGAGATGTGGACTCTAATGTAAAATATAATATGTAATTGACAGAAACATGTGCAGGAGAGCAATTAAAAAGAAATGAAGTAGAAAATTGAACTTCACAAATATTACGAAGCGCAAATGTAGGTATCGCAAATTTAAAAAAAAAATAGAAGCCAAAAGAAAATAGAAAACATAAACAAAAAATAAACCACGAAACCAAATATAGACGTCCCTATAACGGTAACACTCGATTTTAAAGATACCGATAATCTGGAGGGATAACTGTATACAAATCGTGATGAAACGAGTAAGAAAAAACTAAGGAAGGTAAAAAACGTTCGGAGTCATTTCAATTCCCCCAACTGGAGGCAAGCTCATATAGGAAACTTGCGTCCCTCTTCAGCCAATAACGGAGATTTCAGGATGGGTTAAAGGAGGGGGGGGGGGGTGGATAATGGAAGAGAGGTCAGGAAATGTGGAGAAGTACTGCCTCCACATTCGCCTCAGAGCAGATACTCTGTTGACTCAGAAAAACCACCTAAAAACCTGAATCAGAGCAGACGGCCACGGGAATCGAACCCATGACTTCCCGAATACTAAGCAAACTAAATCAGGATAAATCAGTGCTACTTAATAAAGAAGAGGAAGAAAGAAATTAATATTAATACGCTATCATCGAAAATAAATCCACAATAATTGAGACATGCAATCAAAAGCTACTGCAAATATTGCATTGTTTTTTATATCCTTTTTGTAGACAGTGTCCATGGAGCAAATTTACTGTACAATCTTTTGCTAAATGTATTTTTTAGTTTCCAGTCGTAGATATAGTTTAAATTTTAATTTATGAATGTTTGCAAAAAAGTTCTGTTAATCAGCTAGAAAACATACCTAGTAGACTCATGCAATCGTTTTTCTTTCTATTTACAGATTGCAACATTTTGGGTTTTTAGATATTATCAGCGATTTAGTTTTTTCTGTTCAAACTTCTATATTATTTATGCAGTGTATGAAACATATGCAGCATACGTTATAAAAACATTTTCTAAAATGGCTACATCATAAGCGTATCAAAGCGTGTTTACATGTTTACCCTTGAAGAGGAAGACAGGAAGAGGATGAGGAGGACTCAAAGAATCCCACTGTCTTACTCCTTTTGTATTTGTAGTTTCTACTTCTTCTGTATGAGCGTAACCTATCTTTATTTTTGTTTTGGCATTTGTGTGTTACGTATTACAATGATAATGTTTTGCGGTACTTGTATTATTTTCTTTTACTATTGATATTATGTCAGATAACGGTGTTCGATCGAAGACCTTTGTCAGATCTATGGAGACATGGCTGGAGACCTTGTATCTAAATTTGATCGTTTTTTCGGAAATTGTAGTACCACAAATCTATTTATGATAGAGCCTGACTGTTCTTCAGAATTATTCTATTCAGTAGGTAGTTTTTGAATCGTATTGAGGAGACTAATTCTCTATAGTTATCGGAGCTCTTCTACTTTACATATTGGTAGGTACAGTAAACTCATCTTGAACGTATAACGTTATATTTGAGGAATTCATTCACTATATTATTAATTCTGGCAGCTTTCCTATTCTTCAGTGTTTTTCTTTTCTTTTATTAAACTAACACGATCGAGAACAGTGTTTACTATCGTTTTGTATCCTGCTCGCGGTTTGTATCATTATGCACTCGTATGATAACAATGTATTATGTAACCACTAAATTATCATCACAAACAAGTGACAATTTTCTAAAGACAACATGAAATTGATACGAAACCATTAATGTTTTGAAATACCTCGACAACTCACTCCTGCTTATCCTTAATATTATGGCACTGAAGTGAGTATCAGTAAAATCTGTTTTGTTTAATCTTAAGGTAATTTCTGTTCAGTTGGTCGCCTAATCTTAAAACATTTTCAATTTTAAAAGTTCGCCATCTAGTTGAAATTTATAAGAAACTCTAGGTGCCCCCAACTCTTAAACACAGTTGATGAAACGAAATCCATTCATAAAAATTGTTAAAAAACTCCTTTTACTTTTATTGACCAACAAATATTTATCGTTGCATGCCCCCGAATTCGTGGGCCCTGACGCTTGCGTGTCCGTTCTGTAGATATAGCAATTTTATGGAGACAAAACAAATACCCGGTTATATGTTAAGGAGCAATGTGTGGACGGATATACCACGTTTTTTGTGGCCGAAGAGAGTGCGAACGTTCGCTCCTAATTTATGGGGCACTTTGGGCCGGGATCAACTAAACACTTGTCAAAGAGCGCTTCCAAGGCACCGCCCGGCTCTTAATGAATTATTCTAATATTAGATTAGAAGACGCTTTTTAGTACGGCTTCATTAGCGCTTCGAGCGGAAAGTTAATTAGCCGCGAAGATTTAATACAGCGCAATTTAATTTTGCTACAACTAGGCATATAAAGGAGCAGATGGTAAATATAGCGATGCAGTTTCGAGTGCAGTCTTGCAATAACTTCCTCTTTTTTGGCATAGCTGCCTTTGGACCAAATTAGCTTTAATAATATCCAGCCGTGGCGGTAATCACGTTTGGGCAATATCAAATTACTAATATTGAAAAATTTAATACGGTGAGTAATCCCTGTACTTAACTTGTCATTCCAACAAAAGTAACAGGCATCGTTCATGGGGTGCCTTTCAGCGGGAAAGGGTGTATTAGCTTAGTAATACTACACCACACTTACACGACGTGCTAGTAAAAGAAAGCCGGTCCAGCGATTTAGAGATTTACCGACAGCAAAACTATGGTGAATATAATAGCGAAAACAGCTGTACGAAAACTACTAATACAGCCGTTCTCTTAGAGGAGACTTGGACAGTGTTACCTGACGAAATGTTTGCACTAGATGGGTTTTTTTGATTAATGATTTCTGGAAACTACTATTGTGAGAGAAAATCAGTGCACGTTTAGAGTCTGCAACTTCAAACAGTATTGATTAAATCAAAGAAAACCTCTATAATATGCATACAGAGCGAAGCAAAAAAAATCAGCTGCAGTGCAAACTACACTTAATTGGCAATCAATAAGAAAACGTCGTTAATAATATTAGAAGAGTATATTTATATGTATTTAAAAAAATAAGGAGTAGGAGACCCTAACCAATAAAAAACAGTTATCTGACCATGTGTACCTCAAATCAACTCTTTCGCCCGATTTGTCCTGCAAAGAGTTTAAATAGTCCTCGGCAGCTTCCTTCAAAAGCTCGCCTGTTGTAAAACGACGCCTTTTAATGTTTTTCTACAGATTTCTGAACGGATAGAAGTCTGACGACACTAGATCTGAACTGTAAAGTGGATGTTCTAACTCAGTAATATGGATTTCTTGGAGAATAAAGCACATCGCCATGTGACAGATTGTGACGTTTGTTGGCAATAGCTGCTCGCAGATTTTTGAGATTATTACCGCAAGTCTCTGCGTTGTAGAGACTGCGTTGTAGAAATTTCAGCCATATATTCGATCAAAAGGATACCTCACATGTCCCAAATAATGGTTGTTATGAGCTTTCCAGCTGAAGATTAGGTGCGTCTTTCTTTGGTGGAGGAGACTCCAACTCATTGCATCGACTTTAGTTTTGTATCGGGATCCCGGTGATATAGGTACCCGAGTCTCATCACTAGTTACTAACGTTTCAGAAAATTTGAATCAGTTTCAAAAACTTTCAGATTATTTTGATAAATTTGCTGTTTATGCAACTTTTGCTCGGGAGGCAACAATCTGGGAAACCATCTTGTCGAGACTTTACTCATACTCAATTTATCGTGCAGTAGTGTCAAAATGTTAGGTTCAGATGTTTTCACTGCTGGGCGATTGTGGAGACTTCCATATGACGATCCTCAAGAATTATGACTTCCACTTTCTTACACATTTCGCAGGTCTTCCACTGCTAAAATCATATTCTATGGATGCTCGTCCCCAACGAAACTGTTTTCACCAAAACTCAGTTCCGGCCCATTTTCAGATTCTTGTCTGTAGTATAAGTTGTGACTTATGATTTAAATAAAATTTTAAAATATTAGAAAAACTATTTTTCAAAAACAAGTAACTAGATAACGCAACCCATTCCTGTAAAGTTTTCGGAAGCTATTACAAAAAGTAATTATTGACATTATTATTCAAACGAGGGCAATTTGTAATTAAAATACTTCATTTTTCATCAGAATTTGAAAGTTTTACACATTTAAAAACACAGCAAAGTATAGCTAGTGCACTATATACAATAAACTTGTTGATATTAATGTTCTTTCTGTTATTTATAATTGCTTATCCAAACATCTGTATCTTCATCGGGTACCGATTTAGGGTCTAATCATAGTACTAAGTATAAGCAGTAATTGTGTGCATTTTGTTTTTTGTAAATTCAAAATTGCCGCTCGTTGGTTTAACTGCTCTTCCAAACTCCAAACTCCAAAGACGATGTAAACGTCGACAAACCCTAACATGTGCGTGTAAGGTCTCTATAAAAGTTTAGTGAATTGTGGCCCCACCAACTGCAAAAAGGCGTAAAACAATGGATTACTTCACTGTCGGTTTTTCGTATTATAGGTAGGTAATGACGATTTCGGCGTTTTTCACTGCCGTTTAAAAAATAGTATTAGGCTCTTTTTGGTATAGGTATGTTTTAAATCATTACACCATATTCTCATCCTAAATATAATTCGTAAAATGTTTATGGCCGGTTCTACAATGCAAGTATATACTTGGAATAAGCTATCGGAGGTATAATTGTCACAGTTTCCTTTGTTATAGCAACCGTTGCTAGGGAAATTATTTCCAGGATAACTTTATCCTTGGTTTGTAGAATCGGCTCTTAATAATCTCTAATTTTTTAATAAATATCATTTCGGTATAATCTCAATGCAAAAAAAATGCAACGAGTCCGTAGGACGAGTTGTATTTTCAGCTTTGGGCATAAATTCATAATATTCATCAAAAAATCATCGATAATCATCATACCTACTAGGTACTTATTATATTTAATTTAACAAATAATTGATAAAAACGTGTTCTGCATTTAATAGATTGAATATAAAGATTACGTGTAGCCGTGTTTCGTAATGTACAAAAAATTAGAAACATTAACAGTGTGCGTCAACACATCTAAATGTATAATTATTTAGCAGCTATAACACACGTCACCATTGCTAGCAAGAAATATAATAAATATGATTAGGTACAACTTACATTGGAAATAGCCATCCCTCGACTCTTGTAAAGTTGCTAAAGTTTTAAAAAATTAAAAATAATCCTAATGAAATTGTAAAATTGTAATGAAAAACCATACTTTACTCTCGAGCAAATGATTGGTAAACATTTAAAATGCCTTCACAGGTCTTGTAGTACGATCCAAGCAAATAGCTGCATAATGTGACAATGCTTCGTAATGGTGACAAAGAATGTCAGCTTTGTTTTTACTGCCACCTCAACTGGACAGGCCGTTTCAGTGCCAACAAGATAGCCTGCCAAAATTTTGAGTTCGTTGCTGACAGCGGCAGTCATAAGCTCATTAATAACGCGGCGGAGAATCCATGTAACTGTCATCATTTTCATCGCTTGCATTAAGTACAGCAGAGCTTGCACTTACGAACTTTCAAAACGTCACATTAAAACAATAGCGCATTTCAGTTCTTGAAAGTGATTTCTAATTTGTTGTCTACGTAAATACCACAACTTTTATTGTTAAAATTTGGCAGAGTAATAATCAGGTGAAGAGTATACCTATTGACCGGGTATCTTTGCTATTGAGTAGGTTGGAAATGTGGTCTTCAGCAATTCAATTTGTAAAAATGTTAAAAAAGGGAAGCTATAGACCATCTCTGTATCATAACACATATCGCCGAAAAGTATTTACTAAATCGGGCGATAAGCCAAAGAAATTCATTTTATTTTCTTATCCAACAGCAGTATATTCAGAAGATAGTATGTCTAGTATCTAGGCCCATTCCTGTATATTTCTTCTAGGATATAGAATTGATCTACAAATCCAGACTATATACCTACGACCAAAAGCTAGTATGAATATTTATATGTTATAAACAGGCACATTGTCCTGATAAGTTTTTTGATTATTTTTAATCACGTGAGTCAGTTTGACAAATCAGATCACACTTGAAGTGAAAACGAACCTAGGGTGATTTTCAATCACCATGGAAACTACCTAAATAAATTCAGTAGTATCATATGACAAGCTGGTGGCACTGTAAATCTAAGTCAAATTCGAGGTTAGCAGGTTAGGCTTTGCTTGAGTTTTGACACAGACTGACGCAAAATCTAACCTGATAACCTCAAATTTGACATAGACTTACAGTGCAACCAACATATTATTATAATGAAGTATCAAATTAATTTGTCAGAAAAACTATTAATTTATTTAAGAACTTACCTATCTTCCCGAATTCACCGAGGCCAGTGATAAATCCTTATAATTTTGACAAATAATATCCCTCAAGTGCGTTGCCTTTAAGAAATAACCCGAGGCGAAGCGGAGGGATATTTCTAGGTAATGCAATTTCGGGTTGTTATTTGTCAAAATTATTGCGGGTGATTATCACTGCCCTTGGTAAATTATAGCTGAAATACACGACACACGCTGCTCAGTATTCGATTTTCCGTATTCTGAATTGTCATAAACACAGCTTCTTTATTTCAGAAGATAGACGATATAATCGTTCCTGACGATTTTTCTATTTTCATGCGAGGAAAATAATATATTTCTACCGCATCAACTGCAGTTTTGTCTGTGACAGTTTCATCAACACTGTGTTTTCTAATGGTGGAAAAGAGTTTCTCATCAATATTCCACATCAACATAGTTTTTTAACATATGACGTATGATGAGATTGAGAGGTGAAACATCTCTGGACTAAAATTAACATAAAGCAAATAATTATAAAAAAAAGGTTTTCTGAATAATATTTGGGGAGTTACAGAATCAAACTGCTATGGAAGAAAGGGAACCACCTTATAGATTTAATATCTGAAGGGTTAAACGTACTTATAAGATTACTAATAATAATGAAACAATGCTACAGAAATGGAAATTTCCATGTGTTAAACTATCTAAAGTGGTGCTTTTGATATAGATTTTACATAACTCGTTTGGCAGTTTGCAAGGTTGCACTTTCTGCACCAAATCATCAAATAAATTTGTAATGTAATGTAATGTAAGAATATTTTTTTAAATACTTGCGTGATATATTGATTGTGTACTATACTGATAATCTCTTTCAAGGTTTGGGTGAATATATCATTTAGATTTAGAGAATGGCAAACAATTTTTTGTAATTAATTTAAGCGTATACATATGGGACATTTCCCCATAAATAGAGAATGCACATATGAGATGCATTAAGACAACATTTCACTTGAAAACAAAATAACCCTATCGGTAAAGTTTCTGTAATAAAAGGAGTAAAAGGACTGCTGTATAACGGAAAATTTCCTACGGTGTAGAACGAACACGACATAGTAGCTATATGAAATTAACCACAAATCTTTCCCCGAATGATTGGTATACTCTACTACAGTATGAACACCATATACTGCGTATTATAGCGGAATCAGTTAAAATAAGAACGAAGCAAGGAAAGAAACATCATTACAAAACTCATAAATAATGAAGGACGAGAGATTAACAAACAAGAAAAGCTTAAAACAAGATGCAAAATTATACTATAAAAGATTATAATTAACCCAGACACACAAATAAAAGAAGAGAAGACCTATAGTAAAGAATATAAACTCGGCATACATTCTCATTGCAACCAAACAAGAAATTAGAAAATCACAATGAAATGATTAACAGGCGGTCACCTGATCAAGATGACACAACGGTAGATATGTTAAACATGAGAGAAAATTCGTTATTAGCAATAGTACAAAAAGTGCATAGAACAGAATAGATATATCTGAGACATGCAGCTCGTCCAAGATTAGAAGGCACTTTTTTAGAGAAGCTAAGGGAAGGGTTTATACTTTCAAATGCTAAAGTTCATTCCGGGAAAAAGCTTTATAAAATTTATATTGACAGTACTGTCAATCAACATACCTACAGTGTGAATAATTGCAAACATTGTTATTGTTATTATGGTTGAGTATAGTTGTGACTTCTCGAGTCTCTTTACTAATTATTTTCACTTTTTAAAAAACGACCTACTTGACAAACACGAATGATGCAAAGCCAGCATAACACTTTCTCCTTCGAATGTACAAAAGCTATTTCTATGGATATTTTAAAAAATTTCTCATTACCTAGAGAATTTGCCGAATGCCTTTTAAGCTTAAGCGAGCTTTACCATTAGACTGGGAAAAGGAGGAAACCAAACAGCCAAGAATGGGCAGCCTACGGCAAACTACCTTACATTCTGAAGAGCGGAATATCTAGCTAACAATTTAAAGAGAGACGTATATGGTACATGTGTTTTATCAGTAATGTCATTTAAAAGAAACCTGCTTGGAGTAAGACCTTGAGACCGGAGCAGAAACGACGGAATCATAGAACAAAAGTCATGGATATTACAAGAAGAAAAATCTGGTGTGATACACTCACACAACTTCCTTTTACAGTGATCTTATAATTAGTCAAAAATTTCATTTTTAATTTTTAAAAATTTGTCAAACATTTTCAAAAATTACAAATTCTACAAAAACGGTACAAAATAGAGCGTTAGTTGAAGAGACAAATTTTCTTTAGAATTTTAAGGTGAATTCGAAAATGTAATAATATACCGGGTGTTTTATTTAAAATAGGAGTTAATAAAAAAACAAAAGAAACCCACTTTAGAAGTATTCAACTGGAAAATCACCTATGTCACATCAATACACATTAAAAATGTAATAAAAATGTAAAGTTTAAAAAAATCGTTAGAGCCGTTTTTGAAAAAATCGAAAAGAACTGAAAAATCACAAGAGTAAACACCTACTTCCGGTTATGCGATTTTCTTCAAAAGCTTGCTGTCTCGTCTACATAGTACACAAAACGTATATATGAAGTTTCAACGCCATACCTCTTTTCGTTTTTGAGATATTCTGTTCACAGACAGACAGACACACACACACACAGACAGACAGACAGACAGACAGACAGACAGACCAATGAAAAAAAATATGTTTTTTGGGTTCAGGGGACTCTAAAACGTGAAGATCTGTTGAAAACTCAATTTCGAATTTTTGGGGTGAATCCAATACTTCCTTTATCGTAAAAGGAAGTAATAAAGAAACAAAAGTGGAACTGGGGGAGACATATACAGAGTGTATATGAAACGCAAAAAAAATTGGTGGAGATATACTTCGTAAAATGTTTTTTTTAATTTAGATACTAATTTACAACTAGCCCTAAGGCTAACCAGCAAATTTGATATAATACTTAATTACTAAACTAAAATTATGAGTATATACTAATATAACAAATTATTAATTAGCAAGGTCTCGCGTTGTGAGTCTTTTTAGTCTACGAATGTTGTTGTCATTGTCTAGCAAGTTTAGCACTAACACATAGGGGTGATTTGATATTCGGTCGATATAGGTAGTTGTACGTCGTTTAACCTCATCTTTGATCCATGGAACTTTTAAGTCATCATGAAGTGATTTGTTGCTAATGTACCATTCTGCGTTGGCCATTGCGCGAAGAGTTTTACTTTGGAATCTTTGCAGAATATCAATGTTTGATGGCTTAGCACAGCCCCAAAGATTTATACCGTACGCCCACACTGGAACTAGAACTGATTTGTAGCGATAATTTGGATTTTTTTCCTAGGAGCCCTAGTAGAAAATCTTAAAACTAAAATGTTGGATTGGTCTTCACGATCTCTTCACGAGCGGTAGATAAAAAAATATTTTTCAGATAAGTACATTTTCGGTTTTAAATAATACGTCAAAATATCATCGGTGAAAGTTGTTCAAAAAAAAATAAATTATGGTCCCATGCATAAAAACTACCGGCTTACTTCTTTCTCACCCTGTGTATTTAGATGAAGTACTTTTGTGATAACGTGAGTTCATCAAAGTCAGCCAATTTTTTTTAAATTTTGCATGGGGCCATAATTTGACATTTTGAACCATTTTTCTTGATGATACTTTGACATATTTAAAACACAAATGTACTTTTCCTAAAAAAATGTACCTACCGCCCGTGAGCGCCCATGAAGAGTACCCAAACCAACATTTTAGTATTTAAAATTTTCTACTGATAGTTTTATGAAGAATATCGATACGTGCTTTTTTTGCCATTTTAGATACACCCTGTAGACGACCGATGGACAAAGAAAACTTGGAGACCAAGAAATACGACAAGAAGTGCAGGAAATTGAATACGCACAGTACAAAGCCGTAATATATGGAAACAAATAAGGGAGACATAGTACGTCCAGAAGTAGACTGACAGGATTGATAAAGAAGAAAATAAGAAGAAGAAGATAGCACACCAATAAAGAATCCAACCTGAGACAGTACGTATATATCATTTTACAGATCTGTCGAACAAGATGTGCCTTTTGGTGTCAAATCATATGAAGGTCATGTGAAGCATTGAAATTACCTCATTTTCAGTTTTCACTATATTATTGTTTCTGATAATAATAGTAGATTATATTATTAGGAGTAAAAGTGGCGAAGCTGAAGTTTATTTAGCCGAACGCTAGTGAGGCAAATAATTCACCTAAGCCACATAAAGTCAGTTTTACTCCGAATAACATAGGTATACTATTTTATCCGCAAACGTATTCAGATAAATTTTATTAATATACTTTAAAAAAAAAGGATGCATCGGCTGGGAATCAAACCCGGGTCACCCGCGTGACAGGCGAGCACTCTACCCCTGCGCCAACCTTGGTTGTTTAAATAACACGCTACTATAATGATATATGAATATACTGAATCACCCGAGCTAATAGCAAACGGCCACAGCAGCTGTCACACCATAACCCACGGCGACAGTGCTCCGCTCCCCTGCTTAAAGGATTTTTTTCTACAGCCGTGATTTTAAACTGTTTCCAAGGGTCATATGCAGCGTGCTTTATGTTGTCTATAAAACACGCCATTCCATTTAAAGCACGGAGTACTTTAAGAGTTTATAAAACCTTATTATTTGTGAAGATTAAAAGTACAGCTATTATAGTGAACCGATTTGTATGCGAATTCCCGAGGGCCCGATTGGAGAGGGGCCGAGCCCCGTGGGCCCCCTTGGGGAGGATCGGAGCCCCGAGGGCCCCCTTGGGGAGATGCAGAGTCCCGAGAACGCTCCTGGAGAGGGGCGGAGCCCCGAGGGTCCCCTTGAAGAGGGACGGAGCCCCGAGGGCACCCTTGGAGAGGGGTGGAGCCCCGAGGGCTCCCTTGGAGAGGGGCCGAGCTCCCAGGGCCCCCTTGGAAAGGGCCCGATCTCCGAAGGCCCCCTTGGAGAGGAGCGGAGCCCCGAAGGGCTCCTTGGAGAGAAGTGAAGCCCCGAGAGCCGCTTTGGAGAGGGGCGAAGCCCCGAGGGCATTTTGGCTAACAAACTCCTCGGTTGTAGAATATTGAAGCCAACTCGTGTTTTACAGTTTAAAAATTCTCGCTTCGCTCGAATTTTAACATGATCGACCTCGATTTTTAAACCCTCTGTAAAACACTAGTTGCCTTAATAGCTATAATTAAATTAAAACCTTTTCGTACTCTTTTTGAAAATAAAAACCGGCCTGCGATCTAAGTCTAAAAATTAGCAAAACTTTAAGCCATAATACAATTTAATTGGTCCAGTATCTTCGGAGGAGATAGCGAACAAACATAGAAAGAAAGAAATAAAGCAACGATTTTATGTGATTAGGCACATAAAGTACGCAAAAGTTGCTATTTTATCTGCTTAATCAGATAAAGTGACACTTTTACCTTGTCAATAAAGACACATTAAGTTGTCACTTTTATGACGTTTGCGGATAAAAGTTGTTATCATACTTGCAGGTGTATAGTAATTTAAACCGAAAATGATAACACTGCAAGTTTTATAATAAGTAGTCCTTCTTAGGGTCTTCCCGTATCTTTGTTTTTGAACAATGAAAGAAATATTACTGGAGAGTGTTTTAAATGTATCCCCATCCGTTCTTAGATAGTTCTTGTAACTGAATTTATCACTAATATGAAGCTCATTTAAATGTTTCGTACTAGACACGGGGTATTCTATAAAGCTTTGGAACGATGGAAACAGACTTTCGTTTCACTGCGTTGCGTTGGCGTTGTAGCATTCGTTGTCAGGAGTCCCATCAAAACCCCCAAACATGTCGAAATAGACACAAAGTTTTTCCTAAAAAATGGCTTTAACGATTTTGATCATTTTACAGACAATAGTTAGGTACCTCTTACGCATACGTGATACCCCATAGTGTTTAACAACCCAGAAATTCCAAGGAGGGAGATACCTGGCAGTAATAGAGGGTACACATTTCATACAGACGATTTTCCATTTTATGCTACTTCAGAACGATAGTAACAAACTTTCATTACGCTGCAATGTACCGTTCTGTGTGCAGGGGCGGATGGGCCAGTCTGGATTTTGGGAAATTTCCCGAAGGGCCGCTGGCTTCGGCCACAACGGGGGCCGGTCCATCGCTATGACCCTTGAAAAAAAAATATAAAAAAACGCAGCACACCAAAAAAAGCACGGATTTAACCGCAATAATATTAGTAGCATAACATTCATGCTTATGAATATTCAGCAGTCTTAAACAAAATAAATAATGAGGAAGTAATCAATGTTTTGGCCGAAGAAAGCGATTTGTTTCAAAGGTCGCTTTTATATTAAGCACCGATATATTAATATATATGTTTATGAAAAGAAAAATAATTTATAAGCGGATATGTAGGCCCTATTTTTCAAAAAATATGATGTGTTTCACAATTTTTTTCTGTCCAATACCAATGACCAGGATCTGAAACTAGTTGCCATTACTTTTTATTTATCCTAACATGTACAGTCGTGTGCAAATAAATCTGGGACAGTGTTTTTTTCACATGCATGTTGAGTTAAGAATTGAAGAATATCTCCATGGATTTTCTCTTATCAGAAAGAGTTACAGATTTGATTACCTGTTAATAAAGTTTAATGTAACTCTTTCTGATAGCAGGAAATCCATGGAGATATTCTTCAATTCTTAACTGAACCTACATATGAAAAAAACATTGTCCCAGATTTATTTGTAGGTACTTATTTCTTATAGTCCCTTAGTAAAAAGGGCCTAACAATTTTTTTAAATAAAAATGGACCGGACCGGTGTTAATGGTTTTCCGGGCCGGTTTACCCCACCCCATCCACCCCTGTCTGTGGGAGAAGGCCCAAATACCCATACAAATGTTGAAAAAAGAAAATGTTTTTCTCAAAAATTATACCTACTAACCATTTTGATCATCCTTACAGATTACATTTCCCTCTTACTCATAAATTATACCCAATAGCCAGTATCTCCCCAAATATCTTGGGAGAAGGAACGAATTCAGTGTTGAATTCAGACTGGGGGGGGGGGGGGGGTATTTTTACCTATTTCACGCAATTCACCCTTTCTTTTATAGATTAAAAAAACATTATTCATATCGTATGGTAATATTTCCGAAAGGGAATTCTGTATTGCCCGATTGGGGGGGGGGAGCATTTCTCTGCTGGTCACCCCCCCCCCCCTGGATTCACACTGGATGAATTTCATACAGATAAATTTATACTTATGAAAATGTTCAAAGATGTTTATGAAGCTTTGGAACGACGATACCAGACTTTGGTTTCACTAGGATGCACCGTATGGTGTGGGGAGGCCCAAATACCCCAACAAGGGCTCGAAAGATTCTTGTTATTTTTACAGATGACAGTTCCCTCTTACTCGCTCATAAGTGATACCCCATAGTCAATAGATATCTACTGAAAAATTCCAGGAAGAGAGATATCTGGGGATACAATTTTTATTTTAGTGCTGAGGGTATGAAAACAGGAGTAACGCGAGGTCTAGGTATTGATCGCACCTACTAGTTTTTAATATGAGCGTTATTTCGAGCAAAATGAAAGCCCATGATTTTCCGTTGGCTATATTGCACAAAATATAGATTAACAATATTGTGTGCGTATTTGCCCAATAAATTTGTACAGTACCTGAAACATGTAGTACCGAGGCTTCCAAGTCAATCTCATGCTGAGCTTTAAACAAATCATGTTTTCTTTCCCTATGAAGATAAGGGGTATGTATAGCAAAGGTCAAAAATCACAAGCACGGATAAGAAGTGTGGAATGTTAATGACTCCGAAAACCTTCATCAAAGTTGCATTCGCTGTTCTTGGTAATTCATCAAACCTAAAGAAACAAAAAAACAACTCAAACTTGGACAGAGACGAATCCCCGCTCGTCAAGCGCCCGACAGCCTAAATTTCAATTTCCAAAAGACAAATGAATTTCCCCAAAACAATGGAAATGCCGAAACGCGAGCCGCGGAGGCGTGGCGATCGCATCAAGGAGGCGGAGCCGCGGATCGATTCCATGGTGCGCGGAGCGCGCGCCCCCATTCGTCGGCGCTTCGGGGACGGGCGTCCCCGTAACGCCTCGCAGTCGCAGGCCTGCTTACCCGCCGGGCCGCAGTGTCGAAGCGACGGCGGGAGCGAGCTGAGCAGGTCAGGTGCATTATGCTGGTGCCCCCGGACATGCTGGCGGCCCAGTCGAAGATGCTCTACCAAATCAACAAGTACTACGGGGAACGGGTGCAGACGCGCATGGGCACCATCGCCAAGACGATTCGGGAGGTATGCAAGGTGGTGCAGGACGTGCTCAAGGAGGTCGAGGTGCAGGAGCCGCGCTTCATTTCGTCGCTTACCGAGTGCAACGGGCGGTACGAAGGCCTGGAAGTCGTGGGGCCGACGGAGTTCGAGGTCGTCCTGTACCTGAACCAGATGGGGGTGTTCAACTTCGTGGACGACGGGACCTTGCCGGGATGCGCCGTTCTCAAGCTGAGCGACGGCCGGAAGCGCTCCATGTCGCTCTGGGTGGAGTTCATCACCGCTTCCGGATACCTCTCGGCGAGAAAAATTCGATCGCGCTTCCAAACGCTCGTGGCGCAAGCCTGTGATAAGTGCTCGTATAGGGACTGTGTCAAGATGATCTCGGAAACGACTGAAGTGAAGTTAAGGATCCGCGAGAGGTACGTGGTGCAAATCACTCCCGCGTTCAAGTGTTCTGGAGTTTGGCCCAGGTCAGCCGCTCACTGGCCCATACCGCACATCCCTTGGCCTCACCCTAATTTAGTGGCCGAAGTTAAAACCGAAGGGTTCGATTTGTTGTCTAAGGAAAGCATAGCGATTCAAGGAAAACAATCGGCGATGGAGGGAGACGCCTGGGTGTTGTCTTTCAACGAGGCTGAAAACCGTCTGCTCCAAGGAGGCTGCAGGAGAAGATGCCTCAGCATACTGAAGACCCTTAGGGATCGGCATCTGGACTTGCCCGGAAACCCTGTCACAAGCTATCACATGAAAACGCTGCTCTTGTACGAGTGCGAGAAGCACCCGCGGGAAAGCGAATGGGACGAGTCGTGCATAGGGGATAGAATCAATGGGATATTCTTGCAGCTGATTTCCTGCCTGCAGTGCAAAAGGTGTCCCCATTACTTTCTTCCCAACCTGGATTTGTTTAAGGGCAAGTCGCCTAGCGCGCTGGAGAACGCTGCGAAGCAAGTGTGGAGGTTGACTAGGGAAATGTTGACGAACACTCGGTGTCTTGAAAAACTGTAAATGTTAAGCCCGAAGACTTTCGTATGGTAACTTACCATTCCTCAAGTAGGTAATTGAACTGTTTACCTAATGTACTATATTTATACGTACTCCTAGGCCAAATTTCCTAATATGCAGCCAATACTTATATGAAAATTCCGTTTACGTACTTGTGATCCCAAATTATTGTTAGTTATTTTGTTATATGTTTAGCCCGGTTTCAGTCTTTTTAGTGCCATACTATTTTATATCTGCTGGCGGTACTTATACGACATAATTATAGTATTTATTTATAAATTGTGATGTATATAATTAAATGAACACGCGTTGAATTTACCACTTACCTATTGGAAACGTTATATCCTTTTTATACGCCTGATTTACTTACTAGTTTTGAGTCGTTTGTAAATTATGTAAATACGATTTTTAATTATTTCGTGTATAAACTGTTGTGAGTGACGTTCTGTTGTTTAGTAAATTATTTATGTCCTCAACATTGTGATTTACTGTTAAGTATGCGAATAAAAGCTTGTATACAAAATATTTCTAGTTTTCCTTTGAATTTATTGTTTTCACACTGATGACTAAAACATGTTTGGTGAACATTTCCAATGCTCCTAATGGATACCACAGAAGCAAGTAACTAAAATATTTTCCTGTTTTTTTACATTTTCTAATATCAAATTAGATACCTACATTAATCAAACTTCATACCGATGCTAGTAGTAACCCCCTCGGCTATAAAAGAGTTATGTGGGTAGTTTCATGCAAATCGCAGTCCTTAATTACTGCTGTTTCGTTCTAGGACTTAAACAAAATAGATGGCCCCTTTAAAAATACTTGACAAAATGGGCCTTCACCTACTACTGTTGCTAATAAATTATTGGCAAGTACAAAATCATACCTTGCGTTTTTAAATTATAATTAGCTTGGGGCTGGTATCAGCCATCGCTTTAATTTAACAATGACTGCTTGATATAGTACCATACAATTATTTCTGTTAGTGTTGTTTCTCGAGAAACACATTTTTTTAATTTTAACTGAAATTGCGGATTCCAAAGATTCTTTCCCAAACATAATATGTACTTTTCCCTGTAGATATCTAAGTTAGCGTTGATAAAGTGATGACATAAATACAAATCGTGTACAAAGTCAAGCATACAAACTTAAAATTACTTTTTGAACACAGAATATCTGAAGCTACTAAGCTACTCGTACATTTATAACCATCAATAACTTTATGTAATTTGCATTTGATACATTCAATGTCCTGGCTATAATTAAATAAAACAATTTTGTAGCAAACGTTGAAGTACTCATAAAAATATGTAAATTTCTCAAAATCGATTAAAGATATCAAGGTCGGATAAGCAACACGCAAAGGTAAACAAAATCGAACTGCTTCCTAGCAGAGAATAGTACAAGCGACATATGTTTTGATACTCTATTGCTGAAAGATATTTTAAAAATGATTTTGCAGCATAGTAAGATACTTCTAATGTTATTTTACAATAACAATAACATAATTATTTTTTTAACATTTCAATTAAAAAAGTAGGTTGGCTTTTTTAAGTTAATGACACTTTGCTTTTAATTTTGGAATGAACTATTTTAAATAGACGTTTCCTTAGTTACTAGAACTGATTAACGCACTTGACTAAAATGAAGGCAAACAAATTCTATACAAAATGGGCTTGGATTTGAATATTTAATGAAATTTTGCACGCGTGTGGAAAAAAGTTGCACCTTGTGGTCGAAATAACTATTACAGCCTATAGGTATCTTATTTTCATGTCGCGTGAAAAAATGGCACTGCCAAAAAACTATAAAAGATTATGGTGGGAAAATCTTTATATCGCGCCTCATTAGCAAGTAGTTACACGTATAACCAGCTTGTGAGTCATACTAATAAATGCATAATCACTAAAATAACTGAGGATAATTAAATTTTTTAAATTACAGGGATTTTTCAGAGCGACGACGAAGTGGCGATAAAATGTTAAACATTATTCTAATTATAACTTACCTATTGCGTTAGGTAGCAAAATTTATTATTTATCCGATGTCTGTAATAACAGCTATAAATAGAATTAGCTACGATAAAAAAGTTGTAGTAGGTACCTTGTAATCGCACAAATATGTAGTAGGTTAGTGTACTGATGAATATATTTAGTGACTTTAGTCATTTTGAAAAAACCAACAAGCACAATCTAACGAAATCAAGATAATATTAAGATAAAAGTTATTCAAAATTTACAAATTAATAACCAGAAAAATATGTACGTTATAATATAATATAATATACATTAATATATTAAAAATTAGGTCTCAAGTCTTTGTGGCATTTTTGCTTTGCCAGCTAAATGACACCTACGCAAAAAATTACAAGATTGTTCCGCAGCTTTAACTAAATATATTTTCAACATGATTGAATTTTATCCAACTTGTGTTTTTTTTTAAGATCCGTCATTTTCCAAACTACGAATAGGTAAGCAAAACATATCGACTGTTTTCTATGGACATCGTACCAACCTACAATGTTTTTTATAGTTTTTATTGTGTACAGAGGTATGTTAATACCGTTTCAAATAAAAGATATTTGTTTATTTCTGCTCAATTATTCAATTATGATCACAATATATACTGTTGCCTATATTTTATTCACAAGATGAGAAAAGTATTTATAGCACCTAGTACCTTTTAAAATAAAATTTTAAAAAATGTCATAGTTAAATGATGCGTTAGTAAAAATATGCGGTTGCAACAATCCAAACTCTAAAAATGATAATATAAATTTTGTAGATATTCGAATAAAACAAAAGTAATTCGCTTTTTCTAAAGCGTCGTTTCTGTACCTATCACAAATGGATGCCATGTGCATTTTATATGAGTTACATTAACAAAATACTACTAATTCTTGCCGAAAAATGTAGGTTCCTGAAGGGCTATCTGTATACAAATAAATTATATTAAGGGCATACATTTCAAAAATAAAACTACACTGCAGTTCTAGATTTTTTTTTTACAAAAAAGAAATTACACTCCAACCAATAGATTAAGTAAGTGGAAATCTTGCTTGATTAAGATACCTTAAATGCAAATGTAAACAGATGCAAATCTGAAACGCGTGGAAAAAAATACAATTTTTTTAACAATTAAAATATTCAACAAAAAGAACCATCCGCCTTATTGTAATAAGTTTCGGTAGTCAAAAAACCGTGATATATAGGTAAACTGTTAGTTTTTCATAAATGCACAGTATCAACACGTTCAATAACGTGAGAAACGAAGACAAAGTTAAAATATATATCTGGGATATACAACTACAATTAATTAGAAGAAGGTAAATAAATACTAAAATCATGTAGAATATATAAAAATGTGTTCCTTTCTTTTATTTTTATAATACTTTGAACGGAATGGTGCTACAACAAATTTAATTTTCCGTAAATTTTAGGTGGTAAATTCCGAAAAATTCGTATGGAATGATTAAGAATTAAATTGGACAAATTTCAGCATAGAAAAACGCAAAAATAGCCAAAGTATTTGCTATAATATGATGCTGAAGTCAATTTTGAATTTTTTTCCTAATAAAAAATACAGATTTTAAGTCGTATTTTCGTTTACAAATTAGTATTTTTTATTAATTACACAACTTTCTCTACATGACAATAGTCTGACTAAAACCAACATTCAATATTATTGTGAACTCAAACATACAAATACAAAATGTTTACTAAACTTCAGTAGTCATTTTATATTTTTTAAGTCAAGCCATATACAACTGCCTACTTTTATTACAAACAGAGATTGCTAAATAATAATATTATCAACCCCCTCATTTTTATTGCCGTCGAATCTATCATTTATTTTAACATTTAAGATTTGGTGTTCTATAATAGTTGCATTGCATTCTTATAAAGTGGCAAAATAAGGTAATTCATTACATCATATATCGATAAAAGTTTTTTTGCAGTATTGTGTTTTGAAATAATTATATATATTCTTTAGTGGCAACAATAACTTTCCTTAACTATTATGAAGCGATTTTAATAATGTTTTCAGTCCTATAATGTGTCTCACAAGCTACACTTATATAAAAGTTATACAAAACAAACAAGCGCGTTTGTATTCCAGAAACTGCAAAAAATACAAATCTAAGCTACTGTGGACTTTATACTTTACTCTTTTTTCGAGTCATTTAAATGACAGTTTTCAAAATGTATAATTGTATAAAATCCACAACTTTAATATTCCATCCATTACAATTTGAAACATAGTTGGCCCTTTTAGAATTGTTTATATGTAATTTAAAAAAATCCAAGTCTGCGTGAATACCTACCTAATATAAAATATTACAATATTTCCCTTGCTACACAATATCAAGGCGTAAAAATAAAATAACTCACCGGAAACGGTTACCCCCACAGCCAAGGCGATAAGAAGTAGTATACACTCACCTGAAAATAAAGAACAGATATTATCAATCTCGTTTGCGTCAGAGTTGGGAAAAGAGGTGCAAGGGTGGTAGTCAAATTTCGATTGCAATAAAAATGTAAAAATATAGGCTGTATTGCCTACTTGCAAATATTTTCCGTGACTAAAGCTGATAATTTTAAAAGGCGCTTAACCAACAATGCAAATCAGCGTAAGTGCTGAAGTCTCACTCGCAACGCCGTATAAATAAATTTTTGCATAATTCAGACTAGACACGTGTAGTATTAGTGGCACTTCTGGACAGGGCCGAACTTAGGTAAATTTAGACAAATGAGACAATTTCGACAGGGTCCGGGCCAAACTGAGCTGGCATTTTTTCATTTCAGGTTTTTAACTTAAACCTGCCATATCCATATTACTTGGGTACATATACAAAAACAATTAGAAACATATAATAATATTTTGATGGAATTTCGAATTTGAAACATTTGCCTGGACCAAATACACCTCGGTCGAGTACGGAATGTAATTAAAGATAAGTAACAACAATTGACCAGCTAAGACAGACGCTTGTACTTATACTAAAATATGAGTAAGTGTGTGTAAAACGTGTCAACTACCACGCCGGAGGGATTATCTTTAATAATAAGCAAATTCCAAAGATTTAATAAATAGGTACTACTCAGATGACATTTTTATGATGAGACGAGGAAAACAGAAGAAGAGTAATTCGGAAAGGAGTTTTTAAAATTTCCCTTGTGAGATGTGACATTTCATAATACTATATAGAAATCCTTCTAAGAGTACGGGGTGTTATAAAAGTACATGTAATATATTATATAACCACATACAGATCTCATAAAACTTAACAACTGTTTTATTTACCATTTTTTCGAAAACACCCCCAAAATAGTTTTACTTTAAAAATACATACCCGCTTATGAAATAGTTTAATTTAATGGCACAAAACACAAAAACAAATCTTTCAAATGCACAGGTACTATTGATAGAACTTTTAGATGACAGCTGGTTACTAACGTATCTTATCCGCAAGCTTTTTTGTGCAAGAACTTTGCAGTTTTTAGTGTAGCTGTGTCGTTCACCTTTAACATTAGTACATTTGCTTACCGAGCGGCTCATCAAATTTAAGGGAGACAATTGTTTGAAAAACATACGATTTAAAGAAAAGTTGTTCAGTTTGGTGAGGTCTATCACTGGTTAAAATTATTACGTGGACTTCCGTAACACCCTGTATATCTTACTATGTAGATTAGTAAAGCTTCTAGAGAAAGGTCTGTCTCAGACACTTGAACAGGGAAAATGATGAGCGTTGTCTGTAGTTCAAATAGAAGCAGAAGTAATGCAGTCGTTGAATTATGACGAGGTAACAAACGATTTCAATGAATTGAAAGCAAGAAAGAGAATATCTATTTTTTCACTAGTTAGCTATTGTTTATTCCTTGTGATTTATTTACGTTTTGTTACTTATTTTTGTATTGTTTCCATTAATTGGCCTTTTAAAAATAAATATATGTGTTACCTGCAGCTTTGCTTTGTAAATTCACAAATGTTTGGTGTAAAGAGAAGTTTAAAATCATGCCATCACTAAACCTATATTTAGGGCCCGTATATTTGACCCTTTTGTCTAGAGCCCGTAGACATCTACAAACAGCTGTGCTTCTGAAGACAAGTTTTCCACGTGCATTTATTGGATACAAAGCTGTGCTATAGGAATTACAGGATCAAGTATGTTGCTGTGTAAGTGCTTTACAAAGCCATATTTTTACACCTACGAGTTCTAGTCAACGGCGATACAACAATAAAGTGCAATAAATATATTCCCGCGATAATTATTTGCTCACATCCTTGGGTGGATCAGATTCCAGGTATCAAGGATAAGTAAGTGATCGTTCTAGAAGAAACTTCAGTGTTGCAAATTAGTTTAAATTTTTTCATTAATACCTGTCAACAATACATGTACTACCTACAATAATATCGAAGAAATTTGGAATAACAAACGTGAATTTTCAAGGCAAGTTAGTGAAGTAATTTTTTACTAAAGCAATTCAGTTTGAAGCCCACGCTAAATTGTAGGAAGTCTCTCCCTGCTAATACTAAGTAATACTAATACTAATTTTAATAATAAAAAATTGTGACTTAGTAGTATAAAGCAAAACCTAAACCCCATCACATTAATTTTTTAAATTAGGTACAAGTTAAGACAGAAATCTAGTGTTACCTATGGCAAATTAAAATACTATTTATGTATCAAGGGCGTAAAAGAGGCGTTTTTTGGCCGGCAGGGTGAAAGTTGTAACACGAGCGGAGCACCGACGGCTATAATACGAAAGGGGCCAAAGATGCTGGTTACACCTGAGGTGCATATAAAACTTTATGTACTATCGAAATTTTAAAAAGGCATATTCAGATTATATAGAATGTTGTGAAATGAATGAAAACAGGGCAATTCTTACAATTATTTTATCTGAATAGTACCTTTGAAACTAGGTATGGTTTTCATGAATGCGTGTTTCTAATAATAACAAAAATGACGTCAGCGGGCGGTAAAATTCTTTTTCGCCCGCTAAAATGACGTCAGCGAAATATATTTTTTTATGCCCGCTGACTTCATTTAGCCCGGCGAAAAAGACTACCTTTATGCCTGAAAATGTGGTCTAAAAACACTTATTATTGATCGATCGTACATAAATTCACTATTGTGTCGAATCTGTCGATTTAAAAAGAGAAATGAGGTGCTGCTTTCCTGCCATAATTCTAAGAGTTTTGAAGACGTTTCTCCTGAAAACAATTATGTGCAGTTGCATCGCTTTATAAGTCTTAATCTGAGATATAAATACCAACGTATAGAACAAAATCATCAATGATATGCAGAGAAAACATTAAAAATGCAACACAGTAACTAATGTGTTTGTATCATGGGAAAAGCAACGATCAGTTTCAATACATTTTTGTATTTTACATATACAAACAATTAGTAAAACTTACAATAATCTAAGAATTAAATCATCAAACATTCAGTTGCACATCTTTGAACAATCACGTTGACGATCTGTTCACGTTTACAGGAGATGATTTAAATGTTTTTGTAATTTAATCAAAACCAAAAAATTAACCAATTCATACAAAGTGTTTGTTTTTAGTTAAGTATATCTCTACTAATAACAGGATTTTTTGTAATTTCCAGGACATTGTTATTTTAAATTTTAATTTCTGACTTGAGCCTTAATCACACTACTTTAAAAAAAACTGCCCCATGATTGATCAAGTATTCCACTAAATGATTATGTTTCTACAACGTACTAAACTGTACGTTCTGGGAAAACAAATAAACAGACGCTTCATAGTGTATATTAATATACAATATAATTGTTTTATACAGTACCTAACTAATACAAAAAAAATCAAATACATAACTTCAAAAACACGTTAAAATCATAAAGCTAAACAGCTGAAGTTAAAGTAAATATTTTTAAGTGGGCACTGACGTTTAAAAAAATATATAGAGATCAGCAAAAATTAAAAATTTGCAGTTTATAATTGTAAATATTTCAGATACCAAATACATAATTATTTGACCTGTTTATTTAAGAAAACTGGAAATGTTCACGTTGGTCAGATATTTACATTGCCCAATATCCAGTATTTTTGAGTGAGAATGCATAAACGCAGCTAAATTCTGAGCAGCAACTCAATTGCCAATAATTTAAAATACCTATAAAACCTACAAAAATAAAGTTATACATGGCTGCCCAAAACCAACACAGATTAAAGAACTGCAACTGCTTGTTCGAAAATTTAAAAATGTATTACATTATAGACATGCAAATCAGCAAGCCATAAATGAGCCGGGCTGCCATACCTGTTATCGGTGTTTCTGTTGGATTTCTAAACAGTGACGAATTACAATATAATAAATTACCAATTACAACTGGAAAAACATGGACACAATTTTGTAGTCGTCCAACGCGCGGTTTTAATGGCCATTTGCAGGCCTACTCTTTTTTCTGGTGTTTAATGGGATTTGAATGAAGGAACGAACGAAAGCGATTGCTTTTAAAATGGCATTTTCGTGGTGGGGTATTAATTATTTGATAATCTAGAAAATTCGTGCCGAATTAGAAGTCTGAATTAAAAAAGCTGCTAACAACAAAACGAGTTTTTGTTGTAGATTTTAGATATCAAACCTGTAATCTACTCGCACATGCAACTAAAAGCATAGTGACGACGTGATCAAATTTTCTTTGTTTTGTAGAGTTATTTATAAACTTAGTGCTACAAAAAAATGAAGTTAATTAAATATGGAGAGGAAGAAAGGGATAAAAAACGGAAATTAAAAATAGATTCATACTATATTATATATCTCCTACCACTACAATTAACTTCGTTTTTAACGTCGCAAATCTTCTGAAATAACTTGCATAATCAATATTTTCAGAAATCTCATCTCTAATATTGCAAAACATTGCACGACACCTTTTAAATGTTTAACCAGCCAAATAATGCATTTATTTGTAATTATTTCGACACGGCTGACAATAACCTGTAATATGCGAGCTAAAAATGTATGAGATGTTTAAGAATGTTGTTTAGTTACAAATGGATTACAATGCCCTCACCCTTATCATTTTCATTAAAACCAAAGATGCACTGCAATAAAAACGTTATAGCTAAAATTATTTGCACCATGCACGCGAGGTATTCTCGGGAGGTCCATTTCGAAATCGTTTACTAAACAGGTCGTATGTTGTAGGAATAATATTTCAGACGATCATACATTTCTTATTACATATTATGTATTTATTATCTTAATGTCTAAATACCACTTCGAGTGAAACTTGCCTACAACCGATGCTTTTAGTTCTGAACCGTTAGGATGCCAGTACAGTTTCTCATTATTATTTTACACTGAGTGCAAACTTGTACGATTTTCAAAAACCTAAAGAATCATAAAAGACAAATCAAAGTTCCGAGACATGTTTTGCTCATGCTGTGTGATGCTTACTATCATCCTATTTTTTATTAAACACGAAAACTGGAGGAAATTACCAAATTATATTCAGCATTTCATATAAATATTAAATGTAGATATGCATGGTAAAAATTGCATTATAAATACATTTATTAAATGAGTGACCATTTCTTTACTCTTTAGATCAAGTCAAAACGTGTATTCATCATAATACATACATTTCTGTCATTCTTAAATTATTTTCCCCAAAATGTTATTATGTATATAATAAACACTCCACTACCTAGACGCCGTAGAACGCAGTGAATGAAATTGCAGATAAGGGTGCAGTATATCAACAGCCTCTTTATTGAGTATCACACATTTTCATTATCCAGCTTAGATAATTAGAAATTCCAGTTTAATATTTGTGTCAACATGTAGCCATTGATTTTCTAGACGACTAATTCGCTTGAAGAACTAGATATTAAAACAAGAGAATTAAAATGAGAAAATGTTTATCAAATAATACGTTGCCTCCTAATATAAATTTTCTGAAATAAAGTTCTCGTAATACTTAACTATTTCAGAGTTTATTAAGAAAAATATATAAACTTTAATAATTCTACAGAAGTTGTTGTGTTAAGCCTATATCCATATCCATATAAAAATTTTGAAATGTGGACTTGCGCAACAAATAAAAATATCGCTCAAAATCTACAAATTGTAAAATACGACAAAAATGTGTAGAAGAAAACTAATTAAATCGTACTGTAGGACAATTCATATTAATAATTTTTTTCAAGATAGGTAAATTTGTGTATAAAGATGCATTTTTTACAATGATGAGGAATGTTTTCCATTAGAACTAACTATACATAAAAATGACAAAAATTATGTTTTAATTGTAATCCTAATTTTCTATGGTTCTCTTCGTGCTAAAATACAGAACACGAACAGTAGTACATTTTCTAGACTAGTTGACGAAGTTAGTTTGCTGAAATAGCAATGTGAAAAAAATCTTGAGAACATATTTCTCTAACTAGGAGCTTGTTTTGATTACCTATATAATATTAATAACATCATAGAAACTGTTTTGAAAATATAAAAGAGCAATCGTTGACTTTATGAGCATCCTGAGGCAGAATTTAATTCTTTTCAAACAAAATATGACGATAAACTCAGTATTTGTTCTTTTTCATGCAAGATAAAATTTGCTTTTAGTTTCTTGCAGATGCAGGTAGGTATGTGTACGAGGGGACGTTTTTGTATTTCCAGACTAGGTAACTTCTTGTTTAGCTACATGTTCTCTATTTAAATTTTTCAAATTACATGTGTCTTCGAACATCGTATATATGCCAATTTGTAAAACGTCCCCTCGTATCTACTTACAAGATATGTCAAAATCTTTGAGAATGGTCCAAATACCAGAACATATGTCACAGTTTTAATATATTTGCGAAATAAACCAAGTGTTTTCATTAATTTTAAATGTTGACTAACAAACACTGTTTCGTCAAGTGTTAACCACGCAATCAGTTCAATAAAAAATTTAGAATTTTACCCATTTTACTGATTAGTAAGTCCCGCGTTCATCCATATTTCAACAAATTATTATAATTGTACAACTTCAATACGTATCTATAGTACCTACCGAATTTGTGTTTTTTTAAATTTTCTATTAAACACAGTATTGCAGGAATTGGAAATAATCTCTCCAAATAACTTGAGCAATTAGAGATTATCTTAAGAAAAATTAAAAAACCAAGCCAAATGAAGACATTTATTAAAAATTCTAAAGCCCTCGAGCTCCAGCCTATACTAGTTTTTGAGCTCTAATTATATAAATGTATTTATTTTCTTTCATAGTCTTTCAAAATCACCTGCCTACTAGATTTTTACAAACGACTAAATATAGGTAAGTATCTATTATCTTTAACTCTGCCTAATTCCTTTATTTTTTAACGCGGGAACAAGGTGATGCTTGAAATTATTGGAAGATATTGCGTCTTTTTTAAAATCTAACTGTACATTTATTAAATTTATAATAAAGTTATGTTATATCCTATGTCGTAAGCAGTATTGGTGAAATGGAAAGAAAAGCTAATTAGTTATTCTATTAAGAACAAACATTTAAAAAACATTGAATTTCATACAGTTTTAAAAACAGGTTAAGTGCGAAGTGAGACAAATCAATGACATTTATAATGTGTTAAAAGTTAATTTGGCAGTCAAAATGTTAACTTACTTAACTTATATAGATAGATATATCTATAGTTCTGCTTTATTTGTGTTTGTGATGCCACCGAAACGAGTAAATTTTCGATCTCGTCTCGTCTCGTCCCGAAATTCAAGATCGATTTCTGAATCTCGAATAATTCAGACGAGATTAACCACGAATGGGTAAATGTTGTCTCACATCGTCTCGCGGTAACACTACTCAAATAAAAATCCTCCGTTTAAATTTAACATTCTCAGGTCTATTATGATATTTGTATTTATTTGAATACAGGATAATAATGACAAAACGATATGGCACTCCTAACAATAAGATAGGAAACAAGCAAATTAAAATATTTACTAATAATTAATTGCGTTGAGTTATTCTGCTTCTTGGTTAAATGGCATCGAGAAATTAAAACTGCAGAATGTTCATTTTATACGAAGAGAAATACAACTAGTTATATATGTACAAACGAAGCATATACCTAAATATGCAATACGTAGGTACAACAAAATTGAACAATAAATTGTAAACAATATATTTTTATAGACAGGAGATTATGACTTTTTTAAGATGTATGTACACTTATTTTAATTATTTATAATAAAAGGTAACATCCAGTAACGTCGCCAAGCAAATTATTATCTTGTTTTGTTTTAAATAAGAAAGACAGAACTTTAGACATTTTCTAGTCTCCAGCTGACGAAAATGAAATATCTTTGCTGAAATGGCAATAAAATGAAAAATCTCGAGAACATACTTCCCTAACTAGAAATTTGTTTTTATTGTGAAATTTTAATAACGTGGTGTTAAACTTTTAAAAATATATGGAACCAATTAACCAATTATTATTTTTATAATCATCTTTCACACAACGTGAGGCATTGAAACCTTTCCAAACAAAATCTGGCGGGACTCCCGGTGTTTCAGACTAAATGAAATTTGTTCTTTCTAGATACCTATATGTACGAGTACAATCGTTTTCATTATAGTGTTGTATAGCATTTGTGCTTTGTGAATATAAATTAATAATTAATACAAAAGTTCAAAGTAGTACCTGGTTAATGATACAGTGTCAGCCTTTGTTGAGTAATAACACAACCACAAATACATTTACAACTGTCACTGTATAACACATTTTTGAACACGAATGTACGTGTATTTACCTACAACAGGAGTAAAGTTTGCCGATCTTTTGACGAGGTGCATAATGTACGACAATAGTCGCTCCATTATAAGCTAATATAAATTAAGTGGCGGACATCTTATTAATTTTTGTGTATTTTTTTCAGATAATTAATGAAGGGATTAGTATTGTTTTCATTGTATTCACGGAGATCTGAGAAAGTATAGCAAATATGTAAATGATTAAAGAGTGACGCAGTGGAGCCTGCAGTTGTCTTGCTTGTTTAAATTCTGCTGTTGTTTTTCGTAAAAAGTTTACGTCGTACTAAATTTATGCAAACAACTAGCTAGTACATATTTTCATTTTTTAAACTTCGATTCCTTTATTTTTTAAGGTGGAAATAAAATTAAGCTTGATTTTTTAAAGATATTACTACAATTTTTAAGTCGTACTTGTATCTACACTATAACACTGAATTATTTATTCTGTTTACCATCATTTAAGGTACGTTTAGAATATTAACAAATAACCATTCTATGACAAATAAATAGCAATCGCAAATCATTCCCAATGCTTTATTATTTTTTCAGGAATCTATGCATTTATATAATTTCAATAAAGTTAAGAGACCTGTATTCAATATTATAAGCAGCATTTTCAATTAAATGTTTTAATTTCAAATATTAAAAAAGTAACACGCAATGTAAAAACTAATTAAAAATAATATGGGACTGTTGATGGAATGAAATAAAGTCTTAATTCTACTTAAAAATATAAGCAGTGACAGTGGTAACTTACATTTCTATTGGTAATAAAACTTGCCAAAATTGCGAAAATTCTGTACTGTAGGTAGGTATACAGTTTTAATATCTACGGGTTAAGACAATGTTGCATTGCTAGTCAACGTGTTAACTTACTTAATTAGCACATTGTTCTGATGTATCAACCATTTTTTTGCAATCGCCTAGTGTTTGCAATGTTATAAGTATCATCTAAAAAACTAGTATGATTCTAATTTCTTCATTTCGCAAAATTGGTAGAATTGGTTTGCGATTACTATTTATTTTGGCACTTGAGTGTTTTATATAGGTAAGTACTTCTCTTTAAATCGTTGTTTGTAGAAATAACCTCAGCACACCAGATATAACACTTTTTTAACAATATTACGCCCAATTATAGCTTCCATTACACATTACAACCTGTACCTATGTCCTATCTAATTCAAAAATGACGGGATTAAGAATAAAGAACAGTCCAGCTAAATTAATGATAGAAACTTACCCTATCTCCTTCAGTTGTAGATATTCTACTTAGTAACAGAACAGTTGTTTTTATTTATTACTTCCTTTTATAATAAAGGAAGTATGTATATTGGATTCACCCCAAAAATTCGAAATTGAGTTTTCAACAGATCTTCACGTTTTAGAGTCCCCTGAACCAAAAAAAAAAAAAATTATTTTTCATTGGTGCGTCTGTGTGTCTGTGAACAGAATATCTCAAAAACGAAAAGAGGTAGGTATGGCGTGGAAACTTCATATGTAAGTTTTGTGTACTATGTAGATGTGACAGCAAGCTTTTGAAGAAAATCGCATAACAGGAAGTAGTAGGTGTTTACTCTTGTGATTTTTCAGTTTTTTTTCGACTTTTTCAAAAACGGCTCTAACGATTTTTTTCAAACTTCACATTTTTATTACATTTTGAATGTGTATTGATGTAAGATAGGTGATTTTCCAGTTGAATACTTCTAAAATGGGTTTCTTTTGTTTTTTTTTCTACTTTTTTTATTAACTCCTGTTTTAAATAGAACACCCGGTATATTATACCATTTTTGAATTCAGTTTAAAATTCTAGAAAAAATTTGTCTCTTCAACTAACGCTCTGTTTTGTACCGTTTTGGTAGAATTTGTAATTTTTTAATATTTTTGACAAATGCTTAAAAATTTAACATCAAATTTTAGGCTAATTATTATAAAATCACTGTAAAAGGAAGTTGTGTGTGTGTATCACACCAGATTTTTTTTTATTAATTTGCAGCATAGTATCTAATTACGGTTATTTCTAGTACTCAGAGATAAAAAATAAACTTGAAAGCAATAAAACGAGTCTAAACTGTTGCATGCTTTCTGTTGACATAGAAGTGTCATTTTTTTAAAATTTAAAATGAATTTTCCAAGTCTTGTTTAACTTATACACATGTTATTTTTAAAGTTACCTATCAATATAATACCTATACCTATAAATTTGGTGTAATTACATATTCTGCATCTTTTGGTAGTTTATTAGACTGTGTTAAAGTCACATGAACTAGTACCTAATAGTTTTATAACGTGCAGTGTAGACAGTTGCCATATTTTTCATAATCTACCGCAATCAATTTTATTTTTGATCATTCTGTATTTCACTTCTCGTTTTAAAATTCGGAAATTTTAGGATACTCGATATTTTTTGCTAATTTAGTAACTGTAATAGCGAGAAATCGTCCATAGATAAAAATACATAAAAATAAGATAACAACAAAGATAATTAGGTACATAATTAGTGTTGCATTTGTAATTAATATATTTTCAATAATTTATTACAAATGTAGGAAGTAAATGTCAACTGTAATAAATGTAAGTCTGTGAGCTCACGTACCTAATACTTATTGAACAGGAGTGCTCAGTTAGAGGAACAAAGCCGGCTTTGAAGTCGGGAAACAAAGGATAAATTCGAGCCAAAATACTGGAAGAAGCGGTGAGCAGGTGAGGCATGATGAATATACGCACCGGGCACGATACATAACTAAAAATCAAACATCATTGAGGATTGGCTCCTGACAGGGGCGGTTGAAAAAGGCAAGCCGGCCTCCGAGGGTGGGGTCTTCTCACCTGGCCCGCGCGCCGCCGTGCCGCAGTGTCGACGCGGTGCTTCCCCGCGATCCATCACCGTCACCGTATCTGATAACCCAGCCCCCACTTCTATCTGAAGAAGATATCATCGGCTCCGGATGGTCGTAGCAGTAGTTTCTGGAGCCGTCCGCAGAGAACATGCTGGTTCCGCCGGACATGCTGGCGGCGCAGTCTAAGATGGTCTACCAGATCAACAAGTACTACACGGAGAAGGTTCAGGCGCGCAAACTGCAGGTCAGCAAGACCATCCAGGAGGTCTGCCGCGTCGTGCAGGACGTGCTCAAGGAGGTGGAGGTGCAGGAGCCCAGGTTCATCTCGTCCCTTACCGACTACAACGGCCGGTACGATGGCCTGGAAGTCGTGTCGCCGCACGAGTTCGAAGTCGTCCTCTACCTGAACCAAATGGGCGTGCTGAACTTCGTGGACGACGGCACGTTGCCCGGGTGCGCCGTTCTCAAGCTGAGCGACGGCCGGAAGCGCTCCATGTCGCTCTGGGTCGAGTTCATCACCGCCTCCGGCTACCTCTCGGCGAGGAAAATGCGCTCGCGGTTCCAAACTCTGGTGGCGCAGGCGTGCGACAAGTGTTCCTACAGGGACTCGGTGAAGATGATCGCGGACACTACCGAAGTGAAGCTGCGAATCCGCGAACGATACGTGGTGCAGATCACGCCGGCGTTCAAATGCGCCGGGTTGTGGCCGCGCTCCGCCGCCCACTGGCCGCTCCCGCAAATCCCCTGGCCGCACCCCAACCTCGTCGTCGAAGTCAAGACCGAAGGCTTCGACCTCCTCTCCAAAGAGTGCATAGCCCTTCAGGGCAAGCAGTCCGCTATGGAGGGCGACGCCTGGATGCTCTCGTTCCTAGAAGCTGAAAACCGCCTCCTCCAAGGGGGCTGCAGAAGGCGGTGCCTCAGCATCCTCAAGACCCTTAGGGATCGACACCTGGACCTGCCCGGGAACCCCGTGACGGGCTACCACATGAAAACGCTGCTGCTGTTCGAGTGCGAGAAGCACCCCCGGGAGACGGAGTGGGACGAGTCCTGCATCGCCGACAGGATAAACGGAATCTTCCTGCAGCTGATCTCCTGCCTCCAGTGCAGGCGGTGCCCGCATTATTTTTTGCCCAACGTGGACTTGTTCAAGGGGAAGTCGCCCACGGCGCTGGAGAACGCCGCCAAACAGGTGTGGCGGCTGACGAGGGAGATGCTCACGAATTCTCGGTGCTTCGACAAGTTATAGTACAGGGTGTTCGCGAAGTGAGTGATAGGTGGAGGCCCCAGGCACGTGCGTTGTTTACGAGTGGCTCCCCGGGAGGCCGAGAACAAGCGCCGAGCTCTGTGTCCACGTCCAAGTACAAATACATCAAGCGCAAGTCGGGATACCTTTTGCGAGCCGCCTTTATTTATTGATAACTTATACTGCGATTCATCCTCCCCACGGAGGAGCGAGATGAACTTTATAACTGAGACTGTGATTTAATATTATGGGTAGATTACGATGTTATGTGCAGATAAAGCCGTTGTTTTTTGTAAATCCAGCGATTTTAATAAAAGGGTAATTTATATTAACTAAACTTTTATTTTTAACTAACAAACAACTCAATTAACTAGAGCTACCTATTTACTCCACCAAAAACATTCTAATAAACTGTTTTATTATTAAATCTACTAAAACAACAGTTATGTTCATATTTTTCCAAATAAAAAGTAAATAAAGCACTTTAAAAATACTCCCCTATGCCTAATTAAAAATATGTTTAAAACGTGTAATAATTCAGTTTAAAACTTGTTGATGTTTTCTCTGAAGAAGATAACACTGCTAATGGCCTAGAGTATTTACGTATTTAGCAAAACTAATAGACATTTTTAATTTCTATACCGATATTATTTATTTAGACATTGCCATACCAACAGTAGAACCAAGGAAACGACGTGATGAACGTTAACATATCGCACAAACTAACTTGTAATGTTTCAAAATATTAATAGTTTTCTAACAAAATGTATACAGATTTTTAAATGTTGTCTATCACTTTACATAAAAAATAATATTTTATTTAAACACATGCCATATGACAATACCGTTTATCTCATATATTTTTAACAGTTAGGTACCACTTCGCACATTTTTTATTTCACTAGTGCCATACAAAATTTTCCGATAAGTTTTTAGCCGTTATTGATGTAAGCACAAAAAATAAATTTAGGGGAAGGTTGCCGGTATTGGACCACTTTTTGGTTTTCACTCATTTACAGACAGATGAATACCTTTTCTTCAAAATTGTATGTAAGAACGTTTTCCTACATGTGTTTTCTTTGTAAAGTATGAGTTAGAATATTATACGAGCCAGTTTGCTAAGAAAAAAATAATTTTTACTAAACCTTTGCACATGGTCCATTCGAGGAAACGGGTTGCCAGGAATGGACCATTCGGTCTCTCAATTGGACCACCAATATTTGCACAATAAATACCATCAATTAATCTACTATAATCTTTATTCGGCATTATTAAGCGAATACAAAAAAAAGGCCGACATTAAATATTCGTGTACCGTCTAGTTGGTTTTCGTCACATATTTTTTCTAACAAATTAAACACTCTTGTACATTTTCGCGATTAAAGCCTTTTGCTCTGGCAATAGACGTGTTTTCGGGTTGCCTTAGGGACAAGTCTGGATTCCTCTTCATAAAGTTGTAGTACCACTTTTTTCCAGCACTCGCCTTTTCTTTATTAAATTTATCTGGTAAACCATTTTTTTCGGTAATTTCATACGCAAGCTTTCTTACGTCCATTGTCAAGTCAAACATCATTTCGTCTAATTTTAATAAATGAGTTTTTATTTCGGCTTCTGTATCGCTTGAAAATGTGGTAACACCCCCATGAAATTTTACAGCTTCTTTAGCGATTTTATTGTTTGACTCCAAATGTCTTTTTAAAGTGGTAAGTGGTAAGTTTTAGCGCAAGCATTTAAACTGAGTTCGTCCTTTCGAAAAGAATTTATTGCCAAATTTAGTTCCTCACTTGTCCATTTGCAATATTTCGTTTTTGGCATCCTAAAAGAACAACAACTTTACTTAATTTCCTCGATTGGACCGGTCCAATTGAAGAAACAACACGAGGTCCAATCGGGGAAACTTGCACGTTTTCTAACCTAAATTGCGTCATGTGTCAAAAAAGTATAATAACCATGCAAATTAATATTTAAAAAGTTAAATAAAGCATAAATCTAATTAAAAACGTGGATAGTTTCAAGAATTACTTACTTGCTGCTTTGATATCTCCTTAGGTAAGTTAAGGATAAATTACAGTAAAAACGCCTGTACACTAAATCGCGCGGGAAAGTCGAACGACTCAATGCACAAACGAAAACTTTGGTAATATGTCAGAAGTTACAGCGACAGATCCATCTATAGGTGTTTGACCGAATTAAAATCTTTGTTAGACTCTTTAACTGTTGTGGTCCAATCGAGGAGCCAGTTCAATCCCGGCAACCTTCCCCTAAGTACCTATTACCTAAATGCCAGCCATGCCAACCAACAGTACCTACAGCCAAGAAGATACCCTTATGAAAGCATAAAATGTCAAGTGAACTAATATCTACGGTTAATATTAAATTTTAACAGTTTGCCTTAAATATGCATACATTTCTAAATGTTGTGCCATACGAAAACGGAGCCATGGAATATATCGCATTTAAAATATCACGTAAGCTAATATGGAAACTTATTCACATAATATTTTTAATACAATTACTACTTCGTACACATTTTTTTTATTTCAGAACGTGCTAAAGAGCAGTAGATATATCAGATTGAAGGACGTGTAAAATACTGTGCAGATTAAATAGTGGTAGTGTCTTTTTAACAATCTTCATACGCATTTTTAATTTTTAGTGAATTTATCATAAAACATATTTTAATTAAATATGTGCCATGCCTACAGCACAGCCAAGGAGTTGATCTGATGAACGTTCAATATATAGCGCAAATGAATATGGAATATCTTTAAAAATTTTAACGGTTATCACTTAAGGACAGGGTATACCCTCAATTTTGAAGAGAGAAAACAATTTTTTATTCATTATCTAAATATCCTAACTAGTGTAACACCACTTAAAAAACATAATTTTCACTTGCAAATTATTAAAATAAAATATTAATGCTGCAATTTAATTGGATTAGGAAATAGCTTTTCATACATTAACACGGTTAGTTTTAATTCGAATTAGTTTTTGTTTTAACTTGTATATTAAGTACAAATTACTCTAGGGTATGACAAAATTGTGAAACTTAATATGTATTACAAAGCCATCTTTAATCGAATTTTATATTTTAATTAAACAAAATTGCTCATACTATCATTCTAACACATCCCTGGTTTCTTTTATTTTTAGTTATACCCTAGATTAAATGGTACTGCATGCGCTCGTATTTTTAAAAATGCTCTGCTTTAGTTAATAAAGTCAAAAATAAGAGAAATCGATTATGAAGTAGCACCCAAAATATTAATAGAAAAAGAGGTACCTTGAGAAAAGAGACAGACTAAGACGGGTTTACCTCATGCATTGCCATTAGGAATGGGTCGACATAATCTTCTCAGGTAGAAAGTTGATAAGCAGTTTCTTGGTCAAAATAAAATCCTAAAATTTTAGTGGACAACATTTTTGCCAGGGTAGCTGGCCCATCAGATCTGAGAAATGAGCAACCTACATTTTGGGGTCGCCATGGATACCCAAATACAAAAAAAAAACTATCGGAACTTTCACTTCAAACTTATAATTTTGTAGGACGCCAGATTTAATTACTTCCGGACAAAATTTGATGATTGTTACTCAAATTTGTTGCTTGGAGATTTGGACTGGGTCATTAGTATAATCTTCTTTGATAGAGAGTTAATGAGTAATGTCTTTAGCAAAATAAGTAAACAGTTTCAACAGAAATGGAGGAATAACTAATAATTAGTCAATAATAACAAGAATTTCAACAAATAAGTGTTTCAGTTCACTGTTGGCTTTGGTAATGCCTAATAGAACTATCTGTCATACCGTGGACATTTTTCAGTGCGTTTTAATTTGTTTCGTGCTTGAGGACATTTTTTATATAAGTTGTTTGTTGATTATTGTTGGTGTGATTCTTTTAACTGCTGCTTTTACTTCTTATTTTGGACAAAATGCGAAGTACGTACATAGTGAGAAAGCGGGGGAGGGCTTCAAAAGCACAACGACAACGAAGAACGCGGGAAGAAGTGATTTTTTCCATTAAAAACTCTAACAACATACCAGAAGATGCACACGTTCCTTATTTTCAAAAGTAAGTTTGTAAATATTTTGTGAATACACTGTTTTTTACTTTCCTATAGTACCACAAACCACCTCAAAAAGTGGTTTTTGTGGTCCGTGTGTATACACGTGTGTATGTATGTATTGTATGTGGCCAAGAGATCTCCAAAACGGCTGGTCCTATTCTACGAAATGTGAAATTTAGAGATATATTAAAAATTCATCGGTAAAACCAGTTTTTTTACAGGGCTAAACGCTCTACATTTTCTTTTGTTAATTTATTTACCAAAGTCGATTGTGAGGCTTTTAGAAATTTTTGAAAATGTCGAGTTTGATGACCTATTAGGCTATTACACATACTTTTGATAGTAAATACATATTATGCAAGTTAGTCATTGTAAAGCTATTTTTACGGGCATTTAGACTATAGATTAAAATATAATAGATTGTTCACTGAAAATCGAAAATTAGTGACACTCTTCCGGTATAACCGGAAGTGATCCAAACTCACTCCCTACATATTTATATCCGGCTTAAGTTTAAGAAAGTCTAGGCGGTCATTTTTTCGTTTATGATTCTAGTGTGCTGTGGTGTTGCTTCTTTTTCGGCGTTTAAGCTTTGTTTAGGTAATTTTTTAAATTAATTGCAATTTTTCCGATTATAGCCTTCCAGACGAAGATTTGCCGGATTTAGAGATAGAAGCAGATACAACATCTAATACCAGCGTAAACAGTCTCACCGGAAATCGTATCATTGACATAAACTTTTTTTTGTTGGAAATGAAAAAAATTTCTTATCATGACAACAAATGCATTATGGGAAAAATGCATTTCATCAAAGAAACCAGAAAAGGAATTTCGTCGACGTTATTCTACCATTGTAATACTTGCGAAAAAACCGTGTGTATAGCATTGCAACCTCCAACAAGTACCGTAAATAATTTATTGGTTTGGGGAGCAACATCCGTTGGAATTGGATATTCACAATCTCAAGAATTATTTTCAGTAATGAACCTGCCAATGATGTCTGGAAAGTATTACAGAAAATTAGAAACGGAGGTTGGAAAAGTGTGGGAGTCACAACTTCAATTGCAAATGTGCAAAGCAGCAGAAGAAGAACGGCAGCTTGCAATAGAAAGGGGTGATGTCGAAAATGGAGTACCTTTTATAAGTGTAGTGGTCGATGGAGGGTGGGCGAAGCGTTCGTATGGACACAGTTATTCGTCGCTTTCAGGAGTTGCATGTATTATAGGACTGCAAACAAAAAAATTATTATTTATAGGTGTAAGAAATAAATTTTGCTGTATCTGCACTGCTGCAGAAAACAAGAAAACGATACCTCGACCTCATCAATGCTTTAAAAATTATAGCGGCTCCTCGAGCAGTATGGAGCAAGATATAATTGTTCAGGGTTTTAATGAAAGCGAGAATCAGTACAATCTTCGATATAAATATGTAATTGGTGATGGCGATTCCAGCGTGTATACGCGGATTTTAGAAAACGTTAGCTATGGTAGATACGTTTTGAAACTTGAGTGTGCGAATCATGTAACCCGAGCGTTTACCTCTCATTTATACAAACTTGCAGCAAATACAAAATATGCAATATCAGTGCGACGTATTATAAAATCTAACTTACCAAGGCTTAGTATAGCAGTACGATCGGCTATATCTAAATCTCAACAATCTTCTACGAAGGAACTCTGCCAAGAATTAAAAAATATACCACATCACGTTTTTGGGGACCATTCGAACTGCAATGAGCAATGCCGAAGAAAACCCAACGAGGAGGAAAACTTCATTCCGCTTTTAGGTACCAGTCCGGTATTAGAAGAAATATACAAAATTATAGATTTTGTTGTAAGAAAAGCAAACCGATTAACCCGAAATGTCACAACAAATTACGCAGAGAGGTTCATGTCTATGGTTGCAAAATTTTCAGGTGGAAAACGAATTAATTATATTCAACGAGGATCTTTCCAACGACGGTGTTATGGAGCTGCTTTATCTTTTAATTCAGGGCCATCTTGGCATAGGCAATGCCTATTAAAAAATGATCAGCTTGATAATTTATGCAGTTTAAGAGAGAAAAAATGTATATACGCACGCTCTACACAAAAGAAAAAGAATAGAAGAAAAGTAATGACTGATAATGAGGCAAAAGACTACGGCCCTGATTCAGCTAAGCCAGATATCACGGAAGACGAATTGGAATCTGAAAAATTAAAAATTTTAGACCATCTGAAAACTGAAGACGCCACTGCAATCGAAAAACTTACAATAGGACAACATGATAACGTAAAGTGGCACGAGGCTCGTCGAAATCGACTTACAGCATCTAGCTTTGGCCGAATTTGTTTACGAAGAGCTACTACATCTTGTCATGCATTGGTGAAAACGCTGTTATATAGTTCACGAAATTTAACAACTCGCGCAATAGTCTATGGCCGTATTAATGAAAAAAATGCTCTTCATTTATATGAACAAAAAACGAATTCAGAAGTTGTATCGTGTGGATTGTTTATTTCGAACGATTTTCCTTATTTAGGTGCATCCCCCGATGGACTTATTGATAAAGATGGACTGATAGAAGTAAAATGCTTATATTCGATTCGAGATAAAAAAATTCATGAATCAGTTCAAGACAATGGTAAAATGTGTGTTAAACTAGAAAATGGGAAATTATGCCTAAAGGAAAATCATATGTATTACTTTCAAATACAGGGACAACTTAATATTTTAGAAAGGGCATACTGTGATTTAGCTTTGTACACCGACGTTGATCTCCAGATAATCCGAATTGTAAGGAATGAAGATTTTTGGGAAAACAAAATGATACCAAAGTTAACAGACTTCTTTATGAACTGTATTTTGCCGGAATTAGCCGATCCTCGCATTCCTAGAGGTATGAAAGTGCGTGATTCAATTTCTATTATTAATGCACAAAATAAAAAAACCAACAAATAAATGGAAATTTTTATTTGTATGTAATTATATCTTTTATGTTACTCTTTAATGAATAAAAGTCTATTTTTAAACTAATTTTTTCTTTGTGTTAAATACAATTTTATTCATAACAATTAAATATAAAAAGTATGTTTTAAAGCAAGTGTTAATAGTGATTAGCTACTTATTAGCTAAATCTACAAAATACCTAGGGACGAGGCTATTAAGAGGTTACACAATAGCGGTGAGTAATGATGCTAAGTAATAATGCTCCTAAGGTGCTGCTGCGTTGGTTTTTGTGCTACGTGTTTATTAACGTAAAAATTATTGCAAATAGAAAATGTTGTGTGTGTTGCCTATATCCAAAGTTCTCAATGTTAGAGATTTCAGACGGGTATCACATCCCCTTAAACATACCTATAGTAAATGCCAATGTCGTTAACAGGTCCAATGCAATAATACAGCCAAAAAATGTATATGATAAATACGCAGCAATAATGTTCTAATAACATTTACTCATTTAAAAAAACAGGTTTTTAACAAAAACACATTGCAGAAATTTGTAACTGTCATTTAATTAATATCTAGAAGTTTTTGATTATATAACAACTGAATTTTAAAGTGAATTAGTAGATTTGAATAATATAATTTTAATAAAAATGGACCAGAATCATTACATTCAACATTTAAAATCACATTTAACACATAAATGAAAACATAACCTCAAAAAAGTCACCATTAACTTCAAATGTATCAAAATGTAACATTTAAACATTTTTAATAGTTCTGAAGAACCCACTAGGTACCTATGTAGCGAAACGTCAATCAATTTAAATTGCATATAGTAGAAACTTGTTTTAATGTTGGCTGCATAATTCTCCCTCAACTAAAACACAAAAAACTGCCATACGACAGTGCATCCATTTAAGGATTTTATCCGATGAACGTTTAAAATACCAAACAAACTAACTAGGTACAATATTTAATTAATAATTTCTGATAAAATTATTGCAGTCATACAACACTGCAGCAATACCTATATGGATAGATGAATAGATAACCTTAAAATATTTATAGATTTATAGTTTTACTAACGGACCCTGCCCGAACATTGGTTTGGCTGCTATTAGCGGGTTCAGCAAACGTTTTTTGGATATTCGATTTTCGATTTTTTTCATTTTAAAAAATACTGGGGGTGGTGAAATTTTGGGGTTATATGTTCTGATATGCGAGAAATCTTTAAAAAAAATTAAAAAGCATTTTCGTCAAAAAATTTAAAAAAATATATGCCTAGAACCCGATTGCAGGGACCCACTCAAACAAAAAAATTCATCAAAATCGGTGCAGCCAACAGAAGAATTATATATATAAAAGATATTAAAATGTATGTTCTCCATATAACAATATGGATTTTTTTATAGACGTTTAAAATACTGCACAGACTAATAACGAAAACTTAAATATGTACTATTTTTCAGTACCTACATGATAGCCAAATGGTTTAGATGAAGAACATTTAAATTCATATGTAGGTACAAAAAAATAATCACAATAGAGAGAGAGAGAGAGAGAGAGAGAGAGAGAGATTAGATGAAAAAGCATTAAACTGACATTAATATTTAAAAATCTGCATTTTCCTACAATTCCCGCCTCGCTTACCACTTAGCAAATTTTTTTAGGTAAGTTAAATCTAATAACAAAGGAGTTGTTTACCTTATGAACATTTGCAATACTGTCCAAACCTACATGGAAAATCTTAAAATATTAATATTTGCAGAAACAAGAACATTTTGAAAGCTTGTCGAAATTACTAAAAGTTTACACATGTGAAACAAGAAAGTCATTCCGGCAGATTCTGTCGATTCTAAAAACGTCCAGTTCTAGTTCACAAATCACGCGAATAATTTACAAGTGGGCACAAATTTATTGCGAGATTCCCACGAACTTCTAATCTTAAATTTCCCGTATTTTCTGGGTTTGCATAATGAATCTGATTCAGTTGGTAAGCCGTTCAAAGTGGGTGAGTTAAATGGCCCCATGATCATAAATTACAGACGATTGTTTTATCGCAAAGAATTTCGCGTTTTATCCAAGGCAGTTTGCCATTACCTAATCTTAGAAAGTTTAGAGTGATTTCGATTGCGAAGTTCCAATTTTTGGAACGCCTAAAAGGCGAAATGTCGCTAACAACGTCGTATTTTATTTGACATCTTCATTCATATAAGTCGGTGAATTTTTGGACAGCAGATTGCTCTTTAATTTTTATAAGAACGACCCGGAACGGCGTTCCGGATGTTGTTTTGTCGCCGGAAGGCATTATTCGTTCCTAAAAAGGAACAGATAACTCCGACTGTGTTAGAAAAATGGCCGTTATAATTTAATAAGACGCGTTAGATACAGTAATGCAAGGGGCGTGTCATAATATTGAAGATTTATTTTTGTTTTAATTAATTTCATTCTTGCTTTCTGATTCCTGGTTAGGTCTGAAAATAAAAAAAAAGGAATGATCACGTTTAGAAATTTGAACTTCGGCAAACAATAGGTATATTACCTTACTACCTAATCAAATTAACTATCGAATTGTACAAGTGTTCTTTCAATAATTTGTATGATAATATAACATCAAGGAATTAAATAAATTGTTTTGGTATATCCATAAAATGGAAATAAATCCACGAGGCATTTTTCTATTTCCAAACATAAAAATATTTTGGTAACTCAAACCGCTGCTTGAAATTGGATGCAGTGCAAATATCAGAATTTTGGGTATCAGATTTTATTACTCAAATGTTAAAGCGGAATTGTTCCAATATTAAGACTGTTTTTGTTAGATTATAATTATACGTTTCGTTTCTGCAAAGTTGAAGTTCTACGTTCACAGAGTTTTGGAAAAGGTGTGCATATGTTTTTAGATAACTAAGAAGGCTAAAGCCTAAATAAATACCTAAACTAAATATATGGAAGAGTATTAGATGGAAAATCAAGATTTACGATTAGTATTACCATTTCTATCATTCATTCTTCATACATTTTTCAACAAAAGCGACTGCTTTCATATGTTGCTTTAGAAACAAGTGCTTGGATAGAATTAAATAGGGTTCCCCCATACTCTTTAGCAATTTATTTAGATATGTCTGATAACTGCCTTACATATTATTAGCAGCTAATAGGTACTTATTTATTGATCATAAATCTCATTCTTGGAAAAAAAACAAGAAGTTCATTTTCATCGACCTGAGAATTTGATCAAATATTTTTTTGTAGGCGTACCTACACTTTTATAAAATTATGAAATAGGAATTCTATATTTACAGTCGATATTTTTAGATCACTTGCGCCTCCTACAAAATTAAACGATGGAAATTATTAATAAAACAATATAGTAAGTAACTGGGATTCGTTCTTCAGGGCAGCAATTCAAAAGAAAATTTATTTTATCCAAGCCAATATTTTGGAAAACTGTATTCATCTCTCAAAGCAAAAGCAAAAAAGTGAGGTTAGTACTTCATAATTGGCAATACAGAGCAGAAACAGGCATAAATAATTTGCTAGATCCGGTTAACAGTTAATTATTTTGTCAATTATTACACACATTGACACATTTGGGATATTGATGTATAATAACTAATATTCTTTTGGCAACTATGCAGTACTAAGCTCACTTTTTTGCTTTTGCTTTGAGAGAGGAATAAAGCTTTCCGAAATATTGGTTTCAATAAAAATAGTTTTCTTTTAAATTTGCGGTCCTGAAGAAAGAATCCCAATTACTTACTATGTTTTTATCAACCAGTCGTTCGTTACTGTCCCGCAGTTTTATGAAATGATTAGTAGTGGCAGAAATATGATGCCGGTGTAATCAAATTATCAGATTTTTTCAAAAATTATGTTCTTATATTTTTCTGTATATAATTTTATGAAAATAACCGGATATACAGGCAAACTTTAGATAATATAGCAACAATAAATGTAAACAAATAATAAGACAACAATATAAAAAAGTTGATGTCTACATAGTAACTAATATTAAACTATATCTGACAGCTTTTCAAACACATTACTTCCTCGTCATCTTCCAACTCGACTGTTTTTATTACTAAATATACACATCTCAGGACAGACTCCATGGAGAGTATTACCCCCAGCTTTACTTTAAAAATTCGTATGAAATATTAATCTTAAATTATTATCAATTATGTTGACATTCTATTTTCTATCAGAATGTATTGAAAATTGTGACAATTATGTGACTTCTGGCAACGTTGATGCGCATCGTTACAAATGACGCAGATACACTACTTAATAACTGAGTTACTGCAAAATCGCAAGTTTGTAAATGTAGGTAATCTAGTTTGTGAAAATTATTGCCATAATTAATGTAATTACCCCCTAACCCAATAAAAACCATCTGTTTAGAGGTCTCTGCGCTGTAATTATTTTCATTAAATCCAATTACAGCATTTATTACAAAATAAATTAAAGCCACGGAATATGTAATAACGTAAGGTGTTTGATCAGATAAGCTTTAAAGAGTTTTATTTCGAAACGTAAAGCCTTTTTATACCCAAAAGTTGGGCATTATATTATTACCACTGCATGAATATAACTTTTAAACTATTGTAGAACACATTTGGTGGGCTCTACACTCTGTGACGCAGAAACAGCAAATATTGCTCTAAAAAATTAACTAAATTTAGCACTGAAGTGGTATAAATATATGAATCAAGAACAATTTTGCTAAATATTGTCCACCAATGCTAGTTATTGAAATCTTTACAAATTGTATATGGTTTTAAAACAACTTCACTCATTTCCTCCAATTGCAATTAATAAAAGAAAAATAAATGAAGGAAGATTGTATTTAATTAAGTATTCTATCACAATATCTTACCCCCCTACTCTCAAGATTTTACAAATGCTACAAACAAAATCAAAATGACGCTTGGGAATCAGGTTTTTCTAAAAAGCTTTCTTTACACGCAGTTAGTCTCCTGATTACTTTAAAAACGCTTACCACAGTAAAAAACTACCGGAGAGATAAACGAGAAGAAACTGCCGATGTATGGCTTATCATCAGCAAATCAACGAAACAACGAAAAAACATTAAAGTGGAATTTTAAAAACTAGTTTTATAATGTACTTCGGCAGCAGCACTTCGGCCATAAAAGAAGCGAGCAACATACAAAAAACATCGAATAAGAGTTGTTAAGTGTTATATTTACTCGGTCATCTTTAAATTTATAATCTTTTAGATTTGCAATAAATATGCGACTGTTTTACATCTAAAAGTGCTATAATAAAAGTAATAATTTCAGAGCTGACAGCAAAAGATTTCACTTGATGCTGATAATCCATCACTTTTTTAAGAATGTCTATTATTAGGGCTCGGTCATTTGTTACTTACTTCACTATTACAAAAAACATTAGAGTTGTTTAAAAGAAAATAACGTCACTTTACGTTGAAACTATAGAAGAACACGTAACAAGACGATCCATTACAAACAATTGTGCATATAACTGTGCCTTGATATACAGAATTGATTTATAAATGCATTTTTTATAACGAAGAAATTGCGTTTGTGTTTAGAAAACTACAGAAGCAACTCTGCTTACCATTTGTTTAGAAACAAAATTACTGAAATGTTATGTGTACCAGACCACATATAATTTAATATTTCTCTTAGTAAGATTAAATAATCAATTATGCTGTCTAAAACTAACGGTTGTTTGCATTCTGTTCCGGAAAAACAAAAAACACATACAATGAATTTAAATATAGTTGTTTCAGTATCCAAACATTCACTATCTCTAACGCCATCTTATAACATTAATTTTAAATTACAGCATGACCGCAAACTAGACAATTAAGGAAGCGGCTTCGCAGAAAGTCCAATTAGAAACGCCAAATTATTAATAGCCATAATTATGCTTTCATCGCCATTGGTTACCAATAGTAATTATGGGAAAGGTTAACACTAGATTTATTTTTATTTATTAGAGAATGTACTCCTATACACCAAAATCTTATGTAATGGGGCCGTTTATAACCAGATGTCGCTTGGAATGGCGACATAAAACCTTTTGTTTGCTTTGCATAACCACTAATGTTTACATGAGTCACTTTTATATAATATTTATGTTTGTATTATTAAATTTGATTCCAACATCTTGATTTTGAAGTAATTTTAATTTTTTTAGTATTCCCCCAGCTTTTAATTTTCCAACCTTCAAACTAACAATAAATTTTATACGATACTCCATCATTATGTGCCTCATTGAAACAGACCACAAAAAATAGGAAAACTCGGCCCTTCGGGCTCATATTTTCTCGACCTGTTCTAAGGCACTTACAAATCATCTAACATAATATAAAGTAAAGATCGGGCACTTCATTCCTTGTAGGAACATGGCCTAAGCCAAGGCGAGTCAGGGTCGCTGAAATATCTCTTTCCGAAACCCAGTCATCTGGCACACCGTTAACATACCTACTATAATAAACGTCATTCGATATTCAACAGCAATCAGCGCCATACTTTGTTTTTGCAATAATAAAATAAATATCTTGCCAATTGATGTGATACAGATGATGATAATAAGAAGAGATTTGGAGATAATTTGACAATAGAGAATAGTGGATCATTGGTGTTAACTGCACAAAATTCTTTGCTTTTAGTACTTATTTAAATAAGTAGAGAAGCCGCGTGGCGCAGTTGGGTAAGCGCCAGGCTTGCATTAAGCAAGTCCTCGGTTCGAATCCCGCGGGGGTCGGAATTTTTCCGCACCCTTGGCGATTGGAATCGGGCTCGGTGAAACCATTCACAGTTGGGCACCAAATTAGCTGTGCTCTACTCAGAACGACAGACCAGAGTAACAATGGTTGCTGCGCAAGCACCAAAGGCGCGCTCCAACTCTGTATCCCGGCGAATCCGGGGCAAGTTGAGCACTGTACCGCCAGATGCCAGCGCATAAAGCACCAGCCTCTACACCGGAAGGTAAATGAGGTTACAGATTGTACAGTAATATCGAAAACTTTCAACGTCTAGAAGGCTGTGGAATTATTTTGTCAAAAAATGTTGTTGGCAGTCGTGGTAGTAAAAGTCACATTGGAATTTTATACCTGCCAGTTGAAGGTTATGTCAGAATTGTCATTTCAACAAATACAAACATTCTTGTTGAATACATAAAAATGTTAGTAGCAAAAACAACTACAACTATTCAAAATGATTTGCTGAATTTTCCATACACAGAACCACCTAGTGCTCGGAATTAAACATCCTGTACAAGTTAAGTTTATCTCTCAAAATTGTATAGGTTATATTATTAAGTAGCTTTATTCATCACTGCCAACATAAATTTAATTTTTAAAAAAATCCACAGCCCTCTAGACGTTGAAAGTTTTCGATCATACGGTACATACATACACACATTTAAGTAAGTTATGTGTCATGTCATTTCTACTGTGTGCCATGTAATACCTATCAAAGGTCCCCTATGCATTGAAAAACCTGCCAGCAAGACAAGATTGGTAAAACATTTTCTCTTTTTAATCAATATTAGAATACGTACTCTAGAAATATAAAACTCGTTTCTCCAGTATCACACTTACAAATTTTACTTTTTACTTCCATTTGCGATAAAGGAAGTATTGGATTCACCCCAAAAATTCGAAGTTGAGTTTTCAACAGATCTTCACGTTTTAGAGTCCCCTGAACCCAAAAAACATGTTTTTGTTAATTGGTCTGTGTCTGTGAACAGAATATCGCAAAAACGAAAAGAGGTATAACATTGAAAGTTCATAGATAAGTTTTGTGTGATATCTAGATGCGGCAGCAAGCTTTTGAAGAAAATCGCATAACCGGAAGTATGTGTTTACTCTTGTGATTTTTCAGTTTTTTCGATTTTCCCAAAAACGGCTATAACGATTTTTTTTTAACTTTACATTTTCGTTACACTTTTAATGTGTATTGATGTGAGATATGTGATTTTCCAGTTAAATGCCTCTAAAATGAGTTTCTTTTGTTTAAAAAAAATATTAACTCCTGTTTTAAATACAACGCCTGCTATATTATTACATTTTCGAATTAAGCTTAAAATTCTAGAGAAAATGTGTCTCTTCAACTAACGCTCTATTTTGTACGGTTTCTGTAGAATTTGTACCTAATTTTTGACAAATGATTAAAAATAAAAATCAAATGTTTGGCTAACTACGTATAAGACCACTGTAAAAGGAACTTGTGTGCGTGTATCACACCAGATTTTTTAAATTATTTTTAAGAACAATTGGTATTCCTTTGACAATGCTGTCTCCCTATACCTATGTATGCGATTTTACTCAATATCATTTATACTTCATTGTCCATGCATTTCTTATATACTAGAAATTTCAGATTCTGCCGTAGATTTACTACCACAAATGCTACTTTTCTCTTGCGACCTTGTTTATGTTGTCGTTCGTATAATTATGGCGTTACATTTTCTACTGATTTTTCTTTTTTTTAAATAACATGACTTGCATTCCAGTTAGCTACATTATCCTACCTGTCTATAATTTTGTTCATCATTGCCAGCGCTGACGTGCTCCACCTCTCGATATACGCCTCCATAATTCTCTTCCATTCTTTCCTCTTGACTTGTTAAAAGCTCGCTTACTGTCGTTTGAAGTGACTCGGTAAAGGCGTCTTTACAGGCACGGTGCCTGTAAAGTGTTATTGTCATCTGAACTGACTCGATAAATGAGTCTTTACAGCCACGGCGCCTGTAAAATGTTGCCATCGCGACTTTACAAGCACCTTGTTTTCCTTTATCCTTTATTAATCACTAATATGGATTTTTAGGATTTTCAGCAAGAGGAAATAAAACGTTGTACACGGCTCGCTTGCAATTAGCTTTTATTGGGACTGACAGGATTACAGGGCTCACTCCTACGTCGCTCACCCTGCAAATTATCCGGCTCGCCCATAAACGCTAGTTTACTAAGCTTGCCACGTAAATAACTATTATCGGCCTTGTTTCTTGGAATACATTTACGGTTATTTTAGTTTCTTCGTATATATCGGTGGTCAATTCTACATCGTTTTAAAGCGTAATTGACGAAGGCCATATAGAGTGGTTGGTTCTACACATGAACTGTTTCCACAACTTGTCGTACGGTGTGGATTTGCTCTAGTGTGCTAAATCCTTTTCTGAATGCTGATGGCTCTTGCGATTGAAAGTTATCCAGTTTTCGTGATATTCGATTGGATAGCACTTTAGTAAATAATTTATAAAAGTGTGACAAGAGTGAAATCGGTCGATACTTTCTGAGATCTTTGTTGTTTGCTTTTTCATACATGAGGATAACGGAGGCGGTTTTCCATGATTCTGGGATTTTTCCTTCATATAAACATTTATTAAGCACCAATTCTAAGTAATGTAATAATGTACTACCGCCCATTTTACCCATTTCGATTATAATGCCGTCGGGCCCAAGTGCTTTATTATTTTACATTTGTTTTATAACAATTTTTATCCTCGGTATAGTATTTAGTGAGAGGTGCTCTCTTGTCTCGCGGGCTGCGCGGTGATTCTTTAATTTTTACTTCCCGCATTTAAAAGTCGAAGGAAGTATTGTAACCGTGAAAAATCACCTTCCGGTGTTTCTTAAGATCTTCACGTTTCAAGGTCCCAGATGACGAAAGACATGTTTTCTCAATTCCGTCTGCCTGTGTGTCCGACATTTTGCATGCGGATTATTATGTCTATACCTGGCCCGAAACCAAACATATTTTTGGTCAAACAAATACAGGATGAACACCTTGCATTGTCACCGCGTCTTATAACCCAGTAGTAAGCAAATATAATACGTGCGCTCTGGTAAGCCACAAGCTAAAGCGGCTTCGGATTCCACGAGCTCGAATCCCACGGTCTGCAACCTTTTCTATTTGAAAATTAATGTAATGTGCATTACTAAGTATTTCCTTTTACTTTTTCAGTAGTATTAGCAAGGCTAAGATATTTGCACCTATTTTGTGGCTGCACTTACGAGAGAAGTTCTGATAAATCCCTTTGGATTTTTTTTATTGAGAATAGTACTACTTGCAAATAATACCCATTGTTCGTTTTTTAATAGAATCAAGTAATAATTAGTAAATAAAGTCGATGACATACTGCAATTCTGTGGCTGGTTTTAGTTGGCAATACTTCTTTTGTTTTGAATGTTTATTGCATAAAGTGGAAGTTCGTAAAATACAAGAGGTATAATGTTCTATAGTAGATACAGACAACGTGTTGAAAATCCAACCTGGCTTCCTTATACCCTAAGCTTCTCTGTGGTATTCTAATATTAATTTTTGTATGGATATTTCTTCAAACTATTTAAGCAGTAACCGTTTCGAAAAAGTCTGTTACAGTTAATAACGCTACAATGAAATTAATAAACTAGAAACTCATATATTGCAGTACCTTGTATTTAGCAACTCAATGTCTGTCTGTTGCAATGGAATATTTAACTTCAATTCCACCGAATAAGATGACTATTATGCGATTTCTTCAATTTTGCGTCTCGTTTAAAACGAAATCTTAGTGTTATGATTACTGATTCAGGCATCTTCTGCAATTTTAGATTTTTTGATCTGTTTTTTTAATAAACTGTTTATGTTTTATAATCTGGTATCTAAGAGACTGGATGTTCTATCGATACTGTATTTCTCGCATTCACAGTGAATATGAAGCTTGCAGCGGCTTGCTTTGTGAGACTGCAATCCAACGTAGCTACATACGCCATGGCTTATTAACATTACTGAAATTTATTATTTAAGCAATATTACTGATCGTGAAATTTAAATCTGTTAGAAATAACTGTCAAGTGTTCTAACGTCAAAAAGGCGCAGCATCTCTGATTAATATGTCCTTTAGATAAATATTGGGTATCTGTGTGGCCATGAAATGTGTACGTTGGGTTGCAGTGCCAAACTGTAATATTATTTTTTACATCTGTCTTTATGTTTATGTCATACCAATCTTCCGGAAGCGAAAATCTAAGTACGCGTTAGTAGCTTTTGTTCCAGAACACTAATCTTTTAAAAATGTTTATTGCCCATCTGATCAGTGTAGGTTGAAAAGAAAACGCATTATGTTGTTCTGCTTATAAAGTAAATATTATAAAAAAATATATTCTGTTAAAAAGTTTCATTTGTCCACCCAATCAATATTGTATGGGAAAATTGCAAAAGTATTGTGGACAAAAGGCAAACTAAATATAGAAAGATTTTAAGGACGATGATGTGTTGATGCGGAAAATGTTGTGGAGACCTAAACCACAAATCTGTAGAGACGACATCTGAAATGATATTCTATACTTGACAACTAACAACAATAAAATTACATCAATAGTATCTTCAATTTAACTTTGGTGTATATTACAAATACTACAATTAGTTATCATAAAAAATGCCAGTTTTCCCGATGTTTCTCTATTATATGCAGATAGAGCCAAGCGAAAACTTTGGCGCAAATATATTTCTTATTGCACTAGAGAGGCAATTTTCAAAATCACATGGCTATGAAATGATGGTGCATGTAGCATAGAATTTTACACGTATGCGTCGGCGAGGTCGAAGACGGCTGGGCGAAGCGTGATGCGTCGGGGGCATCATAATTCACTAGATATGAACATCCACACGATTTATTTATAAGGGCGGCGAAACAAAGAGGCCGCGGGAGGGAATAATTTAATGATGCTCTCTTGAACAAACAGACCGGCCGTGTAATTCACGGTTCTGGAAATCAATCAGCAATAACTGCTCGGCGCGGATGATCCGAGACGACGACGATGGCTCCGAGCGAGCAGCTGCTCTTCCATACATGATGAATAGATTCGATTTATATTTATTTTCGATTTCGGGTTCTCACACTTAACCTATGCACGTACATGGCTATGCTCGATTCGTCATTATAGAGAATCTGATAAGGCGACGCTGGGTATGTTGCAAGTAAATAAGTAATTACAATAGCAAGTGCTTGATTAATTTGAAATTGAATGACATGTTGAACAATAATCTCTACAGGTTCCCATATAGTGTTTACTATTTTGAATCGCAATACTTAACATACGTGTAAAACATGTAAATGATAATAATTCTATTTACTTTTTCAATCAGAGTCATCATGAAACACTAAATTTAGGAATTCAACGCCGAGCTGTAAATGTTTACTAATGTTACTTATATTAATTTGGATTAATTAGAAGAAAGGGCGAGAATATCTATAAAGCTTTAGAAAGTCCAAAGATACCAAAGGAAATAATCGATGCAATAATAGTAATTAACGTATTAAGAGGGGTAACCCAGTTTTAACATTCGAGCATATTTTTACCACTCGAGCAAGCGCAGCGAAGCGAGAGTGGTAATTTATGTGAGAAATGTTAAGACGGTTACCCCTCGAAATGTGTTCATTAGTTTATTGTTAATTGAGGCAATAATTTTGAATCAATAGTAATTACTAAAAACTGCTAAATCGAAATCGGACTACCATGAATATGTGTGATGTTGCTATAGTGCATGCATGTTAAATGAGTGGATGCATGTTAAATGTATCTTAACATTCCAGGACTCGAGTGAATGCATGTTAAGTGAGTGGATGCATGTTAAATGTATCTTAACAATCGAGGACGCGATCATCTTAAACACTGTTTAACATTTCAATGAACTATAAATAGTATTTACAGCTGCACTAGTAATATGATATGGATTTCCGACGGAACAAAGAGTTAGGCAGGGTAGGATATTTAGTCCCTTCTTGTATATTACGGTTATGGACAAAATTGCAAGATGGGTGAGACTAAAGATTAAAGAAGTAGTAGTGGGATATAGAGAACTGGTAGCCTGTATGTAGTAGCAGAGCTGTGCATCAACTAGGAGTGGTCTCTCCAAAAGGAGAAGAACTACTGAATTATAATTTGAAAATAAACGCGAAAAACAGAGTGTAGGAACAGAGACTCAATCAATAATTGAAGGTAGTGCAGAGATGGATGAAGAAATAGGTAACAAAATATCAATAGCAAACAGAGTACACAACACTTTATAAATAAGGAAGAAGTTAGTAAGAAAACACGATTTTATTTATGTATTTGTCTTGATTTATGGAACACAATCATGGAATTTGACGGAGAAGCACGGACGTATGGTAAAAGCTTGTGAGATGAAGTTCCTTAGAAGAGTGTTAGGCGTTACAAGAATGAATTTGATAGGGAATACAAGAATAGGAGAAGAGCTAGAAGTGGAATAATTGACGTAAACAATCGAAAAAGAGCAACTTGGTTGGTGGGGATACTCAAATCATAACCCTCGATCATAAAAAGTAGAGGAGGGGCTGGATAAGTAACCAAGTAAATTCAAAACATTCGTCAAAACGATGTCTGTTAACAGGATGGAGCTACAAACTGATAGAAGAATTTGTTTACTAATATCCATTTGCCCAGTAGATTTCCAGGTCTTCGTGTTTCAGTTACTTTTTATGAGGATATTTGAAAGACTGAATCTATCAAAAACCACCTGAGGAACGCTCGAATTGAAAAAAAAAATTGACCACACAATACTTTCATAGATAACAATGTATTGCGAAGGGTAAGGCAATAGCCATTCTTTCTATGTTATATTCACAACGCGAGAGTGAATTAATTCATAGGTATATACAGTAAAACCCGCTTAATACGATTCTCAAGCGGTCGTTAGGCGTCTTAAACGAAAAAAAATCTTACGCGGGAAGATTATGAAATGAATAAATAAATACAATTTAATAATATTCTTTATCTACTCCTACTGTATAATGGCCATGCATTATGATTCATAATTCAATAGTTTGCAAGTTGCAACCAATCAGAAAATTATATTTTCAATATTCAATAGGTTTTAGCCAATCACAAAATTCATTCTTATTATTAAATGACTTTTGAAGTTAACAGCTGTCACAAATGTCATAATTCGGAAATATTAACGCAAAACTCCTATTGCATAGGAGTAGATAAAATATCGTATTACATTCGCGATTATGGCCATTATTCACTCAGACAACTTGCGCCACATCGTGAATAATGAGTGCCATAATCGCTCATAAATACTATTATTATATAAGGTGCAGTGCAGTATAAGATACAGTGATTGTTGAGCCGAACGACAAACCATCCGCCATATAGTATCAACATGCCCCAATCGTGCCTACCCCGGTCAGCTTGAAGATTTTGCGCTATGTACACCCGACGCAATTGAATGGCTAAGTAATTTCGACATTGACATATAGATGTATATTGTATTGTATTTTGCTTTGCTTTTTGTAATCTTTTTTACTGTGATTGTATTGTATACATTCCATACCCTAAATAAAAATAATGAGATACATAGTACCTAGGAAATTTCATATAAAAGTACAATAACTATTACGCTCGCGAATGTTCGTCGTTCATCGTCACAAGGCGCGTATTAAGCGGGATCAGCAGCGTATTAAGAGAGTAATTTTGTGTGAAAAATTAAGCCAAATTCTTGGGACCCAACAAAAGAGAGAGTGTTAAGCGGAAGCGTATCAACCGAGTTCTACTGAACTTCCCTTCACACAATAAATCATGATTATATTTGTAGTTTCTTCTTCTTCTTCTTATAGTACTTTATCCGTTTCGAGCGTTAGCTATCACAATGGAAATACGTATTTTGTTGACTGCACTACGGAAAAGTTCTGCGGAACTCCGAACTAGTGATGGGCGTAACCGAACAATTTTCATAACCGAATTATTTGCATTCGATTGATATTAATAACCGAATGATTATTTGAATAATCATTCGAATAAATGTTGGCTCTCGATTCGTTTCGATTAAGTCAGCCGGTTTGCCGGTTGGCGGTTCACCGTCATCTGCATCGACATCGTAACTTGCAGATAGCAGAGGAACTCGGTTAATCGTTAATTATTATAATAATTGTATAAATGATTTATATTTGATTTCTAAAGAGTTTGTGCAATAAGTAATTGTGGATATGAATGAAATATATCTGGTTACACCTTTATTGTTTTCGATTGCTGGCGATTTATAATAATATAATAATATATTGTTGTAATTGTATGTTTTACGGCTCGCTATTCTGCATTAGCTCGGTTACTCGTACATTCTTCCAATCTATAACCAAAACATAATATGTACGGTCGGCGCCTTAGAAATCAGGACACGTAATATGTTCTTCTAGTCTTTGGAGTATTCTTGCCGGTTACTTCATTAATGTGAGATGGCATTTCATAATTGACAAACAATAAACAATCTGACGTAACTATTAAAACCATAATAACTGCAAAAACCCAGTTTATACACTTAAAAAATACATGCAAAATATATGATAATAGTGTGTAGTGCCCCGATTTCTAAGGCGCCGACCGTACATTATGTGTTATGTATTGGAAATTAAGAGGTATTTATTAAGAAGTGTAGAAAGAAAGAAATATGCGGGACTGCTTGCTAATCGCAATAAAAACAGTGGTAAAACGTTTATCTTTATCGATCGGGCGGGTTAAAGGCGCCGCCTCTTGTTTTGAACCTATGGAGATGTAAGCAAATAAAAAATCGTTTTATAGCTTGCTGCGTTTGCAGTTTTTAGGCGTTCAGGATTCAGGTCCCCAGAATTTAATAATTTGATATTCTGTATGATAGGAGGTAGGTACGCGATAACCAAATGGTGTTTTCAGTACAACCTGCTTTGTTTATGAGTTATGACGTATTTATATTTACAGAATTTCGAGCACTGCGTAGGTCGCTGAGATATGGCACGTAGTACCTTTGAATAGAGGTTTTTCAAAGCGTAGTACGTATCAGCATGAGGTTATTTTTCATGCGAATACTTGGAACGAAAACCGAGTTACATAGGTTATTTCAATAACCGGATAACCGATTATTTTTCATTCGAATAAGCCCATCACTACTCCAAACCATATTCTTAAATTGGCGAGCCAGGAAATTCTTCGTCTACCAGGTCCTCTTCGTCCTTCAACTTTGCCCTGGATAATATTTTGTAGTATGTAGTAACCGGTATTTGTTGTTATTTTTCATGATATGGCCAAGGTATTCTAGTTTCCTGCGTTTAATGGAGAACAGAGTTTGAGGTCTGCAACCCATTCTGTCGAGAACTTCTTCATTAGTAATATGTTCTGTCCATGAGATTTTGAGGATTCTACAGTACACCCACATTTCGAAGCCGTTTTTTGTGGCTACAATAAATAATTACTACTCTACAATATTTGTAATTATTTTTAAACGCTCATCTATTTGTTTTTGTATTAACGTTTCTGTCTACTATAATTGCCCGAGCGAAGCGAGGCCTTTCGAAACGACTGCGCGACTATTAATTTCGGTCTATATGCCTGTGTACGTACGTATGTTCCATACAGAGCGGCGAAAGTAATCAATGGATTTTCATGAAATTCTATGGAGGTGTTGCTTTGCATCATTCGATATCACGAAGCCTAAATACACAAAAAAAAATCGAAAAACTACAAACTAATTTTGTTCTAAAAAATGGCTCTAGCGATTTTGATCATTCTCACAGACATTCCCTCTTACCCATAAGTGATATCCCATAGTCAGTATTTACCTAAAAATTCCAGGGACGAAGATATATGGGGGTAAATTTCATTTAGTGCTTAGCTTCTGGGAAGTTAGGCGAGATCTACTGGTAGCAGAAATACTAGTACATAATACATAAAACTGCACTTTAAAGTACAGTAGACTTTCGATTATCCGGGGTAATAACAGAGCGGGAGTAGGTAGGTACATATTGATAATTGAAAATCACGTATAATGCCAAATGTAGAAAAACGTCGGCGTATAGGTAACAAAAAGTCACACGACATAAATAAACTTTATTTCAAAAAAGTAAATACTATGCCAAATAAAAACAATAACAAAAATTAAATTTAGCATTCTCCGTGTACACAAGGATTATGGCGAGTGTCGCCAGTATTTTTATAATGTGTGTCGCCAAAAACCTTACAATATACGGACACAGAAAATCAATCCTGCCTCAAAAGTAGTGTATTACAAGTCGCCCATTGGGTTGTCGGCACGGTTAACCCGCAAACCGGATAATCGACTCCCGGATAATCGCCTCCCTGATAGTCGAGAGTCTACTGTAGTTAAATAATATTTTTAAAACGCTTGGTTTCACACTAAAACTTTCAAATATTCGTCGAAGCCGTTTAGGAGATTAATGTCCTCTAGTTGCAAAATTAATGGCAGACACCACGAACCGGGGGCGCATCTGCATGATATGCAAAAACACCGCCGTGCCGGCAACAAAGTATTGCGCCGATATGCAAATGGCAATGACATTACACACACTAAATTTTGATAACTTAATATCGGTTGCAACGCTATGGCCTAAGTGCTCGTCGTAATTTTAATAAACAGGGCATTCCCATTTCAACACGCAATTCCCTTAAATAATGGTTTTTGAACTGACGCCTAGCAGGGTTGGCCAACGGGGATTAATTGGGCCGATCCCACACAAAATGAAAAATATGATTTCTGTGATAAAAATTAAGTAATTTAACTCAAAAATGCCTGGTTTCTGTGCGTTTGAAATTTAAAAATGATGAAGTATAGGTACTATTACTTTAGAATATTTAAACTTAACCCAAACAAAACGTGATAATGAATAAACAGCACATAATAGTAATTGTAATTAGTTTCCTATTACTATTTGTAGAAATTTCTTAAATATTATACTCCTCTAATCAAAATAATTACGCTTATAAGTTCCATGGCCAACTATATGTCCCAGAAGAACACTACTCCCAAACAACTGCATTTTATTTTTCATTTAATCGGTTCTCTATTTGCTAAATTTATTTTACCCCATGGCTACAACTAGAACAACACCTTTTATAATGTTTTAACTAAGAACATACTGGGGGCAACAATTCAGTTTAGAAAGTGAGATATCAGCTAATCATTTTCCTAATGTTTCTAACCTGTGATTTCCTTCTTATTGATTATAAACCCATTAATAACTTCCTTTATTCCTTCTGACTAGTTACGACTATATCATTAGAAATAAACCAAATTAATCATAAACCTGACACCCTAGCGCATCGGCACTTAGATTCCAATATCCAACATATTGGCATAGTTAGAGTTTACAGGTGATAGGTAAATAACGACTTGCCCGCAGGTGCGAAGGAAAACTCAAGTGGGAGCAGCTATTTATATGTAAACTATCTGTATAAACACGTTATTCTTCGTATTTACACGGTTTCCGTATTGATACGGCGCCGTTTACGTCCGCACTATCGCGCTTATCTCTCCAACTCGAGGTGGACGCACTCCAAACGCCTTGGAAATTTAAAAACGCCGTAATGAGCAAAAATTATACTACCCACTTGGAGACGACGTGTTTAACTTCCTTGTCTCCAGGGATTTTTCGTAATAAGTAAGTGCCGGGTTCGAGATTTCTACGGCCATGACCTCAGCAAAGAAACACATGAGGTTAAAAAATGTAGAAACAATGTAAAATTATGCGCATGAAGTCGTTACTGCAACATATAGTTTAATGTATTCACTAGGCTTTCCAATATCTGTCTGTAAAGCATTTAGCGTTCCTCAATTCTTCCTGATTCCATCCTCATCTTGTGCAATAATTAATGTGATTATTTTTTAAACAGTCCTATCAGCCAATTGTAATGAGAAAAAAATTGAAATCGACCAATAGCATCAAAATTACACTGACTATTTGGTAGTAGCTGATTACAGCGACTATTTTTTTCACAAACCATGAAATCGTTCTTCTGCTGTAACACAACTAGCTAAAAGTGGAGTAGGTGAGCAGCAGTTGATATAAATAACAGGACACTCATCTGAAGCTCCATCAAACCCTATCTACAACTTGCGACTGTTTAAAAAATAATCACGCCGAATTACATTCGTGGTAATATTTTGTTTTTTAATAATTTTAACTAGATTAGCACTCATCTTGCACTTTGTCCACTCGTGAGATTTCTTAATAGCAACAAAGATTCGTGAATCTAGTTGAAATTATCAAAAAATTATCACCACTCATGTAATTACTGTTGATAATTAATCCAGGCAATTGCGGTCTACGCTAACTTACACTGTAAACGAACACAGCGGATGTAAAACTATATTAAAATTAAGAGTGATAACATTACGTTAATCATTACAAAAATGCAGCATACTCACAGTAAGTCAAATAGATTAATCAAAGTAACTAAGTAAATAAGCAGGTAGGAGTAAAAGTAACTGAAAAACAGATAAAGGTACTAAGAGAAGAGAAAAAGAAATTATCAAAGAGAAGGGATAGTGGATGGGTCTGTTAATTAGGTAATCCGATAACATGAAGGGTAACAGCGACCGTGATATTATCAAAAGAATTAACCAAGTACAGAAAGCAAAATAAATCTTCAGTTAAAAGCGGTTGGCTCCCAGTGATAAGTAACGAAGAACAATAGAAAAAGAAAGTGCAGACCTTAGTAAATAAATTCTGGTAGATGCGAGAACAAAGAAAACGAGAAGAACAAAAGGAGATGAGTTAGATGGTAAGAGAGACCGGAATTATGGAAAAAATAGATGAAAAAAGAATAGAACAAAACGAACTCCGACGCTCGCTGAGACAATAAGGAAAAATGAGAAGAAGAAGAAGAAGTAAATGCATTCCTCAGGATAATATGTAACATACGCATTTTGATTAGAAAGAATAATAAATGTGGTGCTGTGGAAGATCAGAGAACGATAATGAAACTCAAGTGGAGTTGCATTCATTAGGTACATCCGTCGAAAGCCAACAAAAACTAAACAAGCCTTAGATTATTGTAGAAACGGGAAAAAGGTATAGAAAGGGCAAACTAACATAAAGAAGGGTAAACAAGCAATTGAAATGAAGTGAACATGACAGTAGTGTGCAGAACGAAATAGAACGAGCTAGTAGAAAGAAAAGGTCGATAAATCACCTGCGTCTACTGCCAATAAAAAGCTATCCCGGGTAGAAACATAACGAAGAGGAAGAAAAGCTGACACAGTGTTGCCCAACAATCGAAGTTCAGGTATTGGCAGAATTTTAATTATATTACATATTTTTTCTACAGCTTTTTAATGATATTACCACGATGGTTTCTTCCGAAACATAATTTATGGTGACTAAAAATATATTATTTATAGTATTATATTAAACTTATCGATAACAATCACATCTATACTACCAATACTAAATTTGATAGATTAAATTTAGTACAGAAATTGTATTTTGTGAAGTATACAGTAGCAAATGTTCTTTCTTCCACATTAATTTTAATAAACGAGATGTTGCTAACACAAATATATTTCTGGTAGAATAGGAACACGTTTTTTCTTTACAAATACGTCAGCACTGCAATTCAAAATTACAAGTGCAACACTGCGTGCAACATTTATTAAGAAACGCGTAGGTTCAGTAAGGCGAATAGAAATAGCCACAATTTTATATGATAGTTTATGCATATTTTGAGCATCAAATTATTTTTATAGCGTTTGCCCGAGGGCAAAGAATTATGGCTATTCCCATTGCCAAACGTTGTTGCTTCTAAGTTACTACAGTCACATAGTTTGTTGACTTCCGCAGCTTTTTGTACACCTTTCAGGTTAAAAATACGACAAAAGCAGCGCTTTTGAAGTTATTTGTCTGCACGAATTTGCCAGTTGTTAATTTGTAGGTCAACAGTAAGAAGTTTATGATAGTCGAAATATAATTAGAATTCCTTGTAGTAGGTACGTTTTGTTTTAATACATCTCAATTCGCCAAAATTAAGAAAATACTATAGTAGTTATAATGGAACAACTTCAAAATAAGGCTTGGATGTTTATGTGTTGCAACATTAAAAAATAACTTATTTTTACGCCTAATACTAGAAATTTACGATGTTCTTTAACAATACTGCTGCTCATGCTCAGTTATCTCGAATTGACTTTCGGCATTATTCACGTCAAGCGGAAATACACTGCTGACTGTGACACTGAACACTGTGAGGTCAGAACTCCTTATGAGTAAATTCTTAGTTTCCCGATGCTCCTAACATTATGTTGCTACATTATATACACGTTCAGGTTGCTCTCTTATCTATGATGACATTATTGGTAAAAAATGTATACATATTACACTGATTCGGGCTCTTACTTTGTGTTACCTATTAGTATATGTTTATAAATTATATTTTTATCAATTTAAATTTTAATATTAATAGTTATTCTTTTTGCTAGCTCCTGAAAATCAGAAGTGGATTCGTTTTATCTAGATTGCTTATTCTGAAATTTGATGTTCTGATTTTAATTTTATTACAAGTCAAAAATAACTTCTGTCAAATGATATGTCAAACAAATTTGAAAATTCAATAACACATACCAGATCGTCACACTCGCCACACAACAATATCAAACAGTAAGTAATTCCTTAATAATTAATTCACCTGTTTAGTCTTTATTTTCTTTCAGTACTTTCCTAATACCTAAAATCACGCACCCTTCACTCGCAATAATCAATGCCCCTGATGTTAATCAACTTGCTCTACTCCGCCTACGACCACAACTGCTCCAGTCAACAAACACAGGGAAAGCCTCCAATGACCCCCAATATGTCAAAACTGCCAAGAATCAGGAGCAGAAGCTCCCTCGCAGCATGTACCCAAAACAGACCCCAGTCGCAGTCAATCAACTCCAAAACCGCATCCAAAAACACTCCTCCAAATTACTCCACTGACCAGCACCAAGAACCAACGGTCTGTCCCTCAGAACTCTCCTTTCGTACTAACAGCTCGAAGCAATCCAAATCAAGTGCTATACAATGTCAAATATAATTCTTCAATATACTTAACTTAGTAGTATTTTTCTCTATTTGTTCTCCTTTGTAGATTAGTCCTGCTTTTAGTTTAGTTGTTCACCATATACTTGCTATCTTCCTTCATTTTATATCTCATCTTCTTAAATTAAATTCCATTTCTATTTCACCACGCAAATTTAGTCTTAAAATCAACCCTTCTTAATTTACAAACATTTTCCTTTTAAAATAGGGTTTATTTCATACTTTTAAATTAGACCAAATTAATTACAGCTTTACATTTTTCAAAATTTGTTATCTTAATAATGAAAACAAAGTCCTTAACGATATCATATTTTTCTCCTTCCAACACTATATCTTTATTTTTTTATTTCTACCTACTATGTGCAACAATCTATTCCGGTTAAGTATATGTCATTAACTTCAAATTTCATATTTAGATATTACATTATATTCGAATCCATCTGTTTCTCAATTACCCATATTTATTCAATTATAAATTCTATTTTCTTTTCTAAATACATACTAATTATTCATATTCAAATTGATCCCAATAATATTCAACTATTGTAATCCCCTAATCCTATTTTAAAATTGATTTTTATACCCCTGTATTCAGATCATTACAATATATAAGGTATGATCAAAAATCTAATGTTTATACTTAAATGTGAAACTTGACATTTGATTTTTACGTGACTTATAGCTGCATTCATAAATTAGGAACTAGTATTCCATAGTCATACTAGATGACAATAATTTTTGATTATACTATACATATAAAAAGCTAGCGGTGTCGGGATATCGAGTAAATATTTGTGAATTTCGTGATGTTTAGCTAGTGTACGAGTGTTGGTTGTTCCTATCTTCTTAACTATGCATTTCTTCACTATTAACCTCCAATCCTGTTAGAGGTCTTCCTCCTGGTCTTCTCTATTCTGCTTTCATTTCAAACTAAGTAAAAATTGGTAGTAGGCATAGAATCTTGTAGTTTCTTGAAATTTTAAACTATGTCTTGCAATAAGATACATTTGCTTAAGCATCTAGAATCATGTAAACTTGACCTTCATGATACGGCTTCTTGCTATTTTGTAACAACTTCAACTAAATTCGATTAATTAACATTTTAAGTACGTAAATTTAACGTAAATTATTATAGCAACCAAATTACCACCCAGTGCCAAGTTACCACCTAGTGAATCCTTTCAACTGTTCTCAAGAATGTTGTCCAACTCACACACAATCCCTGACTTTAAGGAAGTCGCTATTTTCGCCGCGACGCCGCAACACAATTCCTGCGCCGCACCAGAAAAACGATTAATTTTGTTTTGCCTAATCTTGTTTGATTTTCGCCTGAAATTACAATCAAAATATATTAAGGCGCTAACATTCGACTTTGTAGACGGGCACTACAAAGAGCGCGGTGGCTGAAATATTGGCGGACGTCCCTGGGGAGTTATTAAGCGCTCAGGCGGATTTGTGTACGGATATCCAAGTATTCAAAACAGTCACTCGTCGCGGCGTTCGGCCCCTTTTAAACTCACCTCCGCGTATATTTCATGCTATTTTTGCTTTTCATCTTTTTACGGTCGGCTGCGATCTATTTTAGGGTTGATTCACCGATCAAGTCGTTCGGACTGACAAACGCTCTCCATCACCCCCTCCCCCACGCACCCCTGCCCGACGTAAATTGCGGCTCAACTGCGGCTATATAAGTTTCGAAATTTATATAAGAATTTTCGGGTAGTGACATGTGCGTCTGCTATTTGGGGTTCGCAGAGCGAAAATACGGAGCCGTTCTGAATACGCTGTCCTTTTTTAAACAGTATCAACTGACCTTATACAAAGAGGTTTCTGTGAGACGAATATCTAATATGAAGAGGATTAGTCTAAAAATGCAATAATTTGTTATCGTTTGCAAGAAAGAACTGATTGAAAGTTATAGTTCTAAAACACGTCTCACAGCAAATGCTCTAAAACCGCAACTCACTACATTTACATTTATTGCTAATTATCAAAGGTGTTTCTCTATCTGTATTACTAACCTTGATTTAAATCGGGAATGCTCGTACCTGTTTCAATTTCGGATAAAATATCCATGTAAAAACTGCAACCACTCTGATCCTTAAATGTCGGAGCAAAATCCACAATTCTCCAACTAATAATATTGTTTGCCAACGATATCATCATCCAACTCAAAAGAGGCACAAGAATAATAATATTATCAGATTCACCAAGAAGTGTGCACATAAAAAAAAATCGGGAGTGTGCTCCCCTAGACTTTCTCGCAAATACCCTTGAAGCAAACTGGTACTTTACTTGAATGGATACCGCTACCTGTTTAGGTAAAATGCCACTTTCGGTTAACCGATCATGCTGAAATGTAATATCTGGTAGTTTTCTACATAAGAAATGTATGTACAAAATTTTGTTCAAATATCTCGAAGCAAACTGGTACTTTACTTGAATAGGTACTGCTACCTGTTTAGGTAAAGTGCCACTTCCGGTTAACCGATTTCGCTCAAAATTTGATAGGAATCTACAAATTTTGAATAATGACTATGTACATAATTTCAAGGGTCTAGCTTATTTCGTTTTTAAGTTATCGTGTTCACACACACACACACACACACACACACACATACTCACACACAGACATAATTCGAAAAATGGTTTTTTCGGACTCTAGGAGGTCTAAAACGTCAAGATTCGTCAAAATCTCGAAGTCGATTTTTTTGACGATTACAATACTTTCTCTATACTACCGTATGCGAGAAAGTAATTAAAAATCGACCATAATAAAAGAACTATTGGATCACTCAACACCATGCTCTGCTTAATGACAAATTCACGACACAAATACAGAAGACAATTTACATGACTATATTTAAAAGAATACGGCTCAAATGTAACAGAGATTAACCACAGGATTAACTGACTTTAAAAAGCTTAGAAATAGACTACTGCAGACGCAGTTGTGGGTGGTATACACACAAATATTATAAGAGCTAATAGAAGTAGACGTGCCAATAATTGATTTTACAAAACCGAAAGGCTTTTGTGGTATAGTCATCTAGAACGCATGAATGACAACAGATGGCCAAAAAAGTATAGAAAAAAGCTCGATCAGAACCACATAAATAAGGGATCAGAGCTCGACGATCTTGGAGACCAGAAATTTTATGAAATCAATGAAGATAGAAGACTAGCAGGAAAATGATTTCATACAGCAACTGATACTGCAGAAGGGTGAATGCATAGATGACCTAAACAGTATAGAAATTGGCACCGCCAGAATCACATAATGGAACAGACCCCGACGATCCTGAAGATCAGAAATCAATGAAGCTAGAAGACTAGCAGGAAACTAAATTAATACAGTAACTGATACTGCAGAAACGAAAGGTTATTTTGTTATGATCATCTAGAACGCATGGATGACACAGATGTCAACAACAGTATAGAAATGGGCACCACCAGGAGCCATATAACGGAGCAGATCTTGACAATCTGAAGACCAGAAATCAAATAAATTAGAAAACTAGCAGGAAACTGACTTGATACAGTACTGATACTGCAGAAATGAAAAGGCTCTTGTGCTATGATCATCTACAACGCATGAATGACAACAGGTGACCAAAAACAGTTTAAAAATGGATACCACCAGAAAGACATAAGGGAGAAAATCTCGACGATCTTGAAGACCAGAAATCAAGGAAGCTAGAAAACTAGCAAGAAAGTGACTTGATATAGTAGGTGATACTGCAGAACAAAAGGTTTATGTGCAATGATCATCACAGACGACGAAAACAATATAGAAATGGGCACCACCAGAACCACCTAAGGCAGCAGATCTTGACGATCTTGTAGACCAGAAATCAATGAAGTTAGAAAACTAGCAGGAAACTGACTTGGTAGAGTAACTGGCAGAAACGAAAAGGCTCTTGTGCTATGATCATCTAGAACGCATGGATGACAACAGTTGGCCAAAAAAGTATAGAAATGGGCATCACCAGAACCAACAGATCTCGACGATCTTGAATACCAGAAATCAATGAAGTTAGAAGACCAGCAGAAAATTGGCTTGGCACAGTAATAGATACTGCAGAAACTAAAAGGCTTGTGTTACGATATGATCATCGCAAAACCCATGGATAACAAGAAATGGACAAAAAGTATAGAAATGCCCACCACATAATGGAGCAGATCTCGATTACCTTGAAGACCAGAAATAGATGAAGCTAAAGACCAGCAAGAAACTAACTTGATACAGTAATTGATACTGCAGAAACTTAATATTGAAACCCGACTGTCCACGAAAGTCAGCCAATCTTTCTTTCGATACTTTGGTCTTTTATCCGACGGAAAAATTCCATGGAGAGTTTAATTGTACAAGAAAAGATTAAGGGATTGATCTCCTAAAAGATGGGCTGACCAAGTTGGAGCGCTGACCGGGCATACTTTGCACGATACTATACACTTAACTGAAAATCAACTATCTCATAATACCACCAAACCCTCTCGTGGGTAAAGGATAGAAGAAGAATTGCAAAAATATATTTTCTTACTATGTTGTAAAAATATAGATACATAAAATAACGCAAAATTGTCACTACATCTTAAAATTTGTAGCACTATACTCGAGAGGCTATTACACAATCCGCATGTACTCTGCATAACTGCGTTTCCACCGAGAGATGGACCCATCCCTTACAAATCTTCAACTGCGCTTGCTTAAAGCCTCACGTCAGCAAAACGGTCAGCACGCTTTCTGTGAGAGCATCTCGAGAAAGATCTTCATTGTCAAGGCTCGTGTGTACGAGTATATGTATTTTGTCACGACGGAACTTTCTTCCTCAATAAAGGAGTCTAGTAAAATGATGTCTCTCACCTTCCCGACAAGCTCTTAGTTTAGTCGGAACTTAATTAAAATCAATCACCCTTCATGTTTCGGTTTCATACAGATAACATGGCATACTCTCTTTCTATGGGTTAGAGACATCGATATATTTCAGTTATATATGAGTAGACGATACAACACAAGCTAGCAATTTCGAGGAATTAGATTCTATATAAGTGTTTTAAATCAGATTTAATTAATGTACAAAAACCTCTAAACAATTCCGATACTTATGGCATAAACTATAAATCTACTATTATAAAAAATGTTTATACTATTAGTCTCCCTTTTGATTTATATGTACGTTTACATTATAGTACGAGTTGACCTATTTTTTTCATAAAAATTGAGTTTGCATTTTTAAAGACTTAGCCATGATTTACACAGTTTGTTTCAGCATTCTCTGATAATACTCTGACATGCCAAGTCCAGAATGTTGTTTTTACTCAACTCTCATCTCGTCGTCATGTCAAGGCATCACTATAAAATACCGAAGGTATTTCAAGCAAATTCGGAAAAGTTAGACCCCTCTAGAACGGACTGATTTCGCCTCTTATCGATACGTCAGCACATTGTTGACATGCACTCTTTAAGACGCAAGCTTCTTAAACACACATGTGGTCTTCGTAATATACTGAACAGTGCTTTCAATGTGGTATGACCGTTATCTTATTATGTTATATTTGCGATCACGCTATATGTGCGACGACTTGAACCAAATAGAATTCGTAAAGGAGACGGGAACTATAGTAACTGCGAACCCTAGATGGAGAAAATCGGTTTAAAATCGAGTTGTCGACTTATCAATACAGTAACAGTAACGATAATGTGGCATAATCATACCCGGACCGAGGTTTGAACTCGCGACCACAAGCTCGAGTGTCGACGAGTATTGCCATTACACCAATTTGACAGTATAGTTAGCTGACTGCTTAACTGATAACGCAAATATAAATTTACAAATACAAAGAAAGGAGCGATCAATCTCGGTCAAAAGCTTTTCAGTTCCTTTCAATATTATTTCACACAAAAAGGCACCAAATCATCCTGGTAGTTTCTGCCGTTCTCGAGTTATCATGTTTACAGCAATTCTGAGTGACATACTCATCCTTTAGTAATTTTTCGACTTTCCTTTAACTCCAGTGCGGTTACTTTCTTCACAAAAAGTTATGTAGTTGCGTAAGATCTTTCATATAATTTTGGGTTGGTCGCGATTGATTGAGCGGTTACGACAAAAATTGTAAATTTGTAAAAATGGTCGGAGTTGAAGGCAATACTTCGGCAGTTTGTGTCGAAGTAAAATTTTATTTTAAATAATTAGAGGAGAGTGAGAGAAAGATATCAAAGCAAAATGTATGCTGTGCCGGTTGCATACCTGTAGAGTGTAGAGTCCTTTACGAGTAAAAGAGGCAATATACTTCTAATGAGCCTGTAACATTTTTATACAATAGTAGTATTAATGTACATAATTATATTCTATAGTTTTAATTTTTTCTGTCCAGTAACTAAAATATACTGAGTATTGTGCTAAATGTAGCATACTGAAACAAAATTAATATTGTCACTATTCATACTGATACTAAACAGGCACTGACTAACACTTCAAATTAACACAGGTAAATATCATTAGCTAAGTGAGAAACGTCGAAGCAAAATAACGATATCCAATAAATCACCATGTATCATCAAATAATTTAAACTCCATTCACGCTAACATTACATCCAGATCCACATGTAGCCGTATTCACTAGTACTAACAGCTAATGGCGTTAAAATTAGTTTCAAACACTACAGTGTCTCCAGCGATTTCAGTAAATTTCAGAAAAGAAATATTGCAAAAGTTTACAAGCAAACTGAATTGTAAAGTTTTCAGTTTGCACCTTGACAGGTGCAATTTTGTGAATAGTAACCCAATTCCAAAATACGCCAAATTCGCAAATCATCAACGCATTTTTATTACGTTTGATATCTAAATTTAGCATCGAACAAATAATTCAAGAAACGTTATTTGTGGCCGCGTTGGGGCAGATATATATTCCATTACAAACGTTGTTTAGCTTCGTGCTAGGAAAGCTCTGTGTTCGTAATAATTTAAAATTCTAACACGTGTTTCTATTAAAACATGAGGTTTCAGATGAATTCCGACAGACTTATGCATAATTCATTATATTATGACTAACTAAATCCGGCTTCTGGTTAAAAATAATCCCACTAGAACAAGAGGTGTGAGAACCAAGTCCTCTATTAACGAGATGGCACTCGTTAACCACTCCAGAGGTACTGACCGGAAATCGGGTACACGCGTGCAGAACCGGACTCGCACCGCGAAATTGCCGCAAATACCTCGGATGCCTCCCTCGCCACCCGGCAGCTTTTAATGAAGTAATTTAAATTCATTGGATACTTTATCCATCTAGTTGTGCCTTTAGTGCTTATTTACGAGGGGATATTGATAAGTAGTTAGTCTACCGCAGTAAGAATAACAATTTTTGTACAATACTAATTCGAAGCCATTATTCTTGCTCTGTAAACCACTTTTCATTTAAGAACCATTTCGTAACTTTGAAATGTGTTTTAGTATTGTGAAGATCTAGTGAGATGGGGCTAAATCCCAAAATCAGGGTGGGTAACAATTCGAATTGCAATCTGTTCATTTTTGCATTGAAAACCATGATTTGTCAACCAGACGTGTTAGACTCTCCACCCCGATGTTTCAACTTCATTGCGTGTTACTTTGAGATCATAATGGTGATGCCAGGCTTCGTCAATGGTTACTATCTATCCTATTTCAAGTCACTAGAATTGTTTTAAAAGCTGTCACAAATTCTCTGGCTGACTCGAAGTACTTTATGACCAACATCCAAATATTGTGGTATTCACTTTGCGCGTACTTTTTTCATTTTTGTGATTAACAATGTTGAAAACTTGTTCGTAGAATAATGTCAATGAAGGTCAATTCAACGATATTCAAGAATCTAATTAGGCGCACATTGTCGTTTGCTGGAGTGATCACAGAAATGGGTCTTCCACACCCGTGCTCATCTATCATCTTGCACATACGATCTTTTCTTCTTATAAAAGCTATAATATTAATGTCAACCTTGACTACACATTTATTTAAATTTTGATCCTATGTTAGAACACGAACTGAACAACCAGAAATCACAAACATACGCAGCACGCGAGAATAGAAAAGTACGCGAGTCAGTTTAAGGAGATACGCCAAGTGATATGAAACATAAAGAAATCAATATTAACTTGCATCTCTAAATTACACGATCATGAACACTAAATACACCAGGAATGAGGAATTGACAAAAACGACACTATCTCTTAACTCTTAACCTTGTCTCCTTGCCAACCCACGATCTTTTTTCTTTCTATATATTATAGGCTGTTAAAAAATTAAAAAAAGAAACCCATTTTAAAAGTATTCAACTGGAAAATCACCTATCTCACATCAATACACATTAAAAATGTAATAAAAATGTAAAGTTTAAAAAAATTGTTACAGCCGTTTTTGAAAAAATCGAAAAAAACTGAAAATCACAAGAGTAAAACCATACTTCCGGTTATGCGATTTTCTTCAAAAGCTTGCTTTCGCATCCAGATAGTACACAAAACTTATATATGAAGTGTCAACGCCATACCTCTTTTCATTTTTGAGATATTCTGTTCACAGACACAGACAGACACACACACACACACACAGACCAATGAACAAAAACATGTTTTTTGGGTTCAGGGGACTCTAAAACGTGAAGATCTGTTGAAAACTCAATTTCGAATTTTTGGGGTGAATCCAATACTTCCTTTATCGTAAAAGGAAGTAAAAAGGGGTAACAAACTTTAAGGGGTATAAGTACCCATCAAAATAATGTAAGTTCCGATGGACATACTCGTCCAAAGCCGCGGCCCCGGACGAGTATTTATTTTTATTATTACTAATTACTAATTACAAAAATATTGAGAAAAGTATGTAAAAAGTACGACATTTATTTAAATAAAATAAACGTACCTATATCAAAATCCTGACGCGCAGCTCCCTGACAAAATTTCAACTCACGAAAGTTTTAATCCGGGGGGATTTTTAGTCTGGGGGTTTCTATACACTAACCAAGAAAGACAAATTGCTATGAGTAAATTACGCTTCTTAACTATCGAATTGCAATTTTAGGTTCATTTTTCTGGAAAACTACTGCTTTCAGAGATTTCAAACTAGAGTACCTCTTTGCGTAGAAAAAGTCTAAGCTTCTTGAATACCTAACCAGAACAAAAGTGTCTCCCCCGATGCATAAACGACCCCTTCCCAATTTTACATACACGTTTTTCAAGGTCATCTAATTGTAGATAGGCCAAAAACCAAATTTGCTGTATCTGTACTATTTGAATTAAATAAAATCCGTGCTTTTTCACCACCCTTCTAGAAGCTATAGTTCCCTTAAAACGTATTTCCTAACCTGTTCATAGAAACTGTTTGTCTTATTTTGATGACTACCATCATCCCTTAAAGTCTGTTCCACTTTTCTAACGTCCTTTGTATAGTAATAATAATGGTCTTTATTTTTCCACTCACAAGACAAGATGTACAAAAGAAAGAAAGAATTACAACGTTAATAAATTCTAAGGTATAAGCTCAAAGTACTTGCCATACGAGTACGCGCTATTAAATGTTAATGGCGATCAAAAATGTTTGGAGACCACTACTCTACCATACAATCAAAGTTCAGTCAAGGTGTGACTATTTTAATTACAATTCTATAGAAGTAAATGTCATCTTGTATTTCGATAGGTTGCTTTTTAAAATATTTAATATGAATTTTATTGTAATAATGTGGGTATCAACATGTTTCGAAACCATACTAGTTTCATCATCAGACCATAATGATCATCTACAGAGGTATAGTGTTAAGAATGATATACAGGGTGTTAATTAAGTATGTAGACAAACTTTAAGGGATGATTCCTTGATCAATTCTAAGATAAAAAGTTCATACAAACATGGGACCTAAACAGCTTCGTTTTCAAGATACAGGATGTTGCAGTTCAATTTTTATTTTCAAAAATTTGGAAAACGGCTAGAGATATTCTGATAAAACTTGGTGTAGGTTAGTATTTCATAATGTGGAATTGTTTGGTCGAAATAAATTTAATTTATTCCACCAATGGCGTGCCACCTCAGTTATCTATCCTATTTTAGAAAAATTTAGTACGCCACTGTTTTTCAACCAAAAGTTTTGTAGCTATTGTAAGATTGTTATTAAAAAATATTTTTTAACACTTCTTTAAACTATATTTTGAAAACGAAGCCATTTAGGTCCCATTACCATCAAATGAACGAAATTGCTGTTACAGATTTTTCCGTTTTTCTCGAAAAACGTTTATTTTATCAAAACAATAAAAGATACCTCTTTTGTATAGTTTCAATGAATGAAGCTAAAAAAGTTGTCGTATTGGTTAAAAAACAGTGGCGTGCTAGATTTTTCTAAAATAAGGTAAGTGAGGTGCCCCCGATTCACGCCACTGGTGGAAATAAATTAAATTTATTTTGACCAAACAATGCCACTTTATGAAATACTAACCTACACCAAGTTTCATTAGAATACCTCTAGGCGTTTTCCAGATTTTTGAAAAAAATATATTTTTTGTTTAAACTTCAACATCATGTATCTTGAAAACGAAGCCGTTTAGGTCCCATATTTGTATGAACTTTTTATCTTAGAATTGATCAAGGAATCACCCCTTAAAGTTTGTCTACGTACTTAGTTAATACCTTGTATATAATAAAGGATACCACTGGCGGATAAAAATCATAATCCGAACACATGTCAAAAGTAAGGTTAACATTTAAAAAAGGTTGAAAACGATTGCAAAAGCCTAAAAACATAAACCACATGGCGAAGTAACTAATCAACCAGCAAACTACATTATAAAAATCATTCCACTGGTTAAAAACATAATAATTAAAATTTGAAAATTTACGAAGTGGCTCCACTCAAGATGAAGTTAATTACAATAAGTAGCTTAACCTAAAAGTTTGATTTCCCTAGATTCAATGACAATGAAATTACCAGAGAAGTTCAATAAATTAAAAGACAAAAAAGCTAAAGACCAAGCAAAGGACGGAATCAACAAGAAAATGGCCAAATCATTTTATACTCAAGAAAATATAATTAATCAAAAGCTCCGACTTCAGTGAGTCTGAATTCATTATTATTCCACATAATTTCAAATATCTCAAGTAAATTCAACAAAATACCTTTACTAGTTGTATGCTAAATTTTATAATATTGATTAGGATCAAAACTGTCGTTAGACTGCAAAATGTGATTAGCAAAAGCAGATTTATTGGGTTGATCGATAGTAAAATTGTTGTTTCTAATACAAGCGAAATGTTCTTTAATTCTTTTTTGATACTACGTCCAGTGTGACCAATATAAAAACAATCTTTTAATCTATTGAACTTCTCTAGTAATTTCATTGTCATTGAATCTAGGAATTTTTCAATTTTTAGGTTAAGCTACTTATTGCAATTAACTTCATACAGAGTGGAGCCATCTTCAATGACGTTCACTTTGTAAATTTTCAAATTTTAATTATTATGTTTTAACCAATACAGTAATTTCTATAATGTAGTGTGCTGATTAATTAGTCACTTTTTCATGTGATTTGTGTTTTTAAGCTTTTTCAATCACGTTTGAAATTTTAACCTTACTTTTGCCATGTGCTCCGATTGTTATTTTTGTCTGTAAGTGATATACTTTATTATATATATCATTGTTAATGGTATACATCTGCAGATGAGCATTAGGGCCTGCTGATGAAACATGTTGCTACACACATTATTAGAATACAATTCCTGGAGAAGACTATATGATTTTATTGCTTCATATCAAGGCACCTCCGCTATAAGCACGACGGATCGGCTTCCTATAAATTTAATATTTATAATGCAACACCAACACTATCTGCGTAATCTTTTGCAAGGCAGTAGACCGGAAATAAAATTTGTCAGGGTTGAGTAGCCACCACTTCTAAGAAAATTATAAGGTAGGTAATTATCATATTAAAACAACTTTTTAAAAGTCAACCAATTTTCAGACAGTAATTATACGTATAACAGTGCCTGATGTTCAAGAAAAACTAATCTTAGCATAGACAAGGAAATTGAAACAAGCATACTGAAACTTTCTAATCGAACCTGGTAGTTGGGTTTTGAAGTACATACCACTGCAAAGGAAGTAAGAGTGCAAAACACTTTGTATAACGTGTCGACGTTTAGTGTGCGTTGTAGGTTCAGAATTCGGCATGTCTTCGTAAATTTCCTTACCAGGCCACCCTTTCAAAACCAGAAACACACAAATCAAAATTGTGTTTTACCAAACTATAAATTTTGATTCAACACGACTACTTACAAAATTTACAAAACACAAACGCTTGAGACTTTTTAACTGAAACTTTATAGGAGCACTTGTCAACAATGGTTCAATGTTTTAATGGTAATTAACAATGGTTTTGATTCTCCAAGGTTGATTACTTATCAATAGCCCCTCGTAATGTTTAGATTTGCAGCCGCCCTCGCAGCGAATTGTTCAAAAATGACTAAATCTGCGGATAGTCGTCGATTAATCGGTGATGGATGGATTCGGTAGTGCGGCCCGTCCCTTTTCTGGTTACTTAACGTTGCCCAAGACGGGCGAACCCATCGCGGCTTCTGTGCAGCAGCGCGAGCGAGCCGGCGCCTGCCCCCCGCGGCTGCAGACCGGGCTTCGGGCTGTGCCCCCTTCGGAGTACCCCTGGCACGCTCCTGCATTCCACTTTTCTATCCGCAACAACACTACAATTGACTAACACTAACATATTAAATGCTAAGCAATGCATGGCCATTTCGCGCGCAGACTAATAAGAATTTTTACTCAAGGTGGTACTAAGTGCAAATTTGTTACGGATCCTGAGCGAACATCAGGGGCCGATGGGGTACCTAAAATCATACCGGGAAATTGATGGCCGGCGGCCCAAAAAATAATAAACAAATATTCAATAATTACACAACAATCTACAAAATCAAATCAAGTCAAGAACACAACACAATTCACTTAAGAGCATCTCAAATAGGTAAAAAATATCTATTTTTCATGACATATTCTGAAATCAGGAAAAAATTAAATAAAACTGAACAAGTGAAACATGAACTTACATATATAGACTAGTTGTAATAAACAAAAATGTAATGACAAAACTAAACACAAATTTTATAAAAACATAGCAAATCAAAATACGTGTATTGAATACCTATGAAAAATCAATATAGTAATAAATTCTACATCAGTTGCATGTTTGACCCAAACTGTTAATAATTTCGTAATTGTTGATATCGCTTTGAAGTTTATTTTCAATATTTAAAGATAAATCACTCCAGTCTAAATATATGATTGAAATTATGTCACTTGACTATTATTTAAAATTACCTCGGCTAGTCAGTTTATTGAGCAAATAAGAATCTATCTTCCTCAGCTGAATGAGTGAAGGGTATAATAATGAATCTCTTTATAATTGAATACTGAATTACAAAATTATTATTGTATTGACTTCTTTGTCAATCACACTCCTTAGTACTTTTAATAGAACCTTCTTTTAAGTTAGATTGTATTATTATGCTTGGTTTGACATTACAATCAATCAAAACTAAATGTTGTCAAATTATTTAATCAAATTACTTATTCCAAATTGAGGTTAAAATTAATTACAGATACCTAGACCAAAATAATTTCCACTTATAATGGCCGAAAACGTCGAGTACCCGAATCAAAGCAAATTTAGAAAAAATAATATTTTAAATTGCGCTCTAAACCTAAATTACAATGCTTTCCACTAATTTTGTCGTACCAAACTTGTTAATAAAAATACACTAACCTTCACGAAGACTCACTTGTACCTTGAGTGTATTTTCTATAAGCTCCTAACTGATTGGTTGTCGTCAAACACCTCCCTTGAGTTGTTGAAGACCCAAAATAGCTCGTTGTAGCTCTCGTACCTCTTAATACCTTGATAAACGGTAGTATAGCATGCCACAATCACTCTCACTTTCACTTACTGATGGTTTAAGTACCAATTACCACTTCAAATGGTTTCAAACAATCTTAAAATTATAATATGAATAATAATTGTGACCTTTGGTCAAATTTGATCGTGAAGAAGGCTATCTTGCTATCACGTACCAAAACACTCTCACAATTAAAGGAAAGTTAGCCCTTTAACGTGACTTATTAAACGTAGATTATTCAAAATTAAAGAAGTTTTTTCACTTGCAGTAAACAACCCCTTGGTTGCCTATTGCTACTACCACCAGTAATCTATCACCAACTGTTATCACATGATACCCTTTAGATATCTGGATATTAATATTGAATTAATTATGCATCCATACAGCATGCTACATTACAAGACGTTGTAGTAAAGTCAAATTTTATCAATAATTTCTCCGACAAAATCTTTCAAGGAGTTTTCAGGTAGCTCTCGGCAATTTGTTCAAAATTATTTGCATCCTGAGTATTCAGATCTCTACAGAACTCCATTTCTTGAAACTCACCTGGTAATGGACTCTACTGCAAGATTCATTTATACCATAAAATCAGTGGTCTCTTTCTTTGTATCTTTCCTCCGAAGATACAGGACCCATGAAATTGTATGGTAGCATAACATTTTGCAAATTTTTAGGATTAGATCGTAGGCCGGTTTTAATTTTCAAAAAAAGTACGTAAAATTAAATTACGATCGGTTAAAACAGCTGATGTGGTACGTTCACATGAACTCTTCAGCGCCGATTTCGACGTCAAATTTAAAAGAACAATTAAATCGTGTAATTTCAATGTTCATCTATCAAAATTTGTGTATGTATAATAATTGCTAAGGTTGTATGTGTTTTTGATTGTGACATTTAGCACCCTTTCCCACCGAAGTGTAGCTCGGATGATTCACTAATTATGACATAAAAGCTGAATCCGAATTTGCCGTTCTTCACTCCAGAACTTCATCAGATGTTGTCCCATCAATGATTTATTATCTTCTGCGAACGAGTTTCAGCCAATTCAATAATAAATTTCAACGCTCTTCTAGCAAAATTTCGCTAATCCTACGAATTGATCTGCAGTTGCTTCAATTTCAGTTACATTTGTTTGTATTTTTGTTAGCCTGATTATGAAGTCTTCAACCATCGAGTTATACTAAATTCACCCTAATAAAGTGATTGCTATAGGTTATAGAGAATAGTTTGGGAAACATCAGCGTAATCAAATCGTTTTCATAAATCTACCTTGTAACCAGCAGCAGTCAGTCTTGCATCAGGTTTGATGTCTGAAGTATTTTCACAGTATGTTCAGAATATTGATTAAGTCAACATATAAGGCTGTATTATCACTGAAGCTCACAAATATTTTACCGGTGCTTCCTTTAACCACCAGCGAGTTTTCCCTGTCAACAACGGTTACAAAATCAATAATATGTCAGTCGCTTGCAACTTTCTTATTTCCCATTTCAACAAAATTTCCTAATAGTTATTTGTCTACCAAGTGTGGAAATGAAAATTATTCTAGCACGAGACGAATGCTAATTGCCAACGTTCGGTCAGTAAATCGTCGAGGAGGTGGAATAACCACTCACACGTGGCAGAAACAAAATTTTTACTCGAGTCAGTTTTTTTACATCAATAAACGTTTACCATCTTCATTTTTGCTGTTTTTGAAAATTAACGTTTCCTAGCTATTTTAAAAAGAGTGTGGAAAGGTATGCCACTTCCTAACTAAAGTTGATATGGAAAAGTTTAACTTATCCTAACAAGTTGAAAAAAGTAATTTTCCGAATGCCTCATTTTTCGTATGCATAAAATATATATTTCGTTGTTTTTTCCATGAGTGATGACTACTTCATGTTCTTTTATGCGCTGATAATTAGGCATACCTCTCAAACGAAATTTGATCTTTATCATCTGCTAAATAAAATGTATAGAAAAGTGTCTTTATCACTGTATCTCAGCCATGTCCTGTTTGAGTTATTTCAACCAGTAAATGCTTCTTCAAGATTGAAAGAAATATATTCTTGAGGGGCATGTACCCTTGGATAATATTGCAAAAGTAATTTCAATTTATTACAAACAGAACAGTTTAATAAATCGTTAGTATAGTCATGCTGGGGACGCCTAGTCTCCTCTTGTGGTTGCGAGGCATCATCGTCTATGACTAATCCAGAGTAAAACGACGCAAACTCTTCTAGATCATCATCGTCATTATCCCCATCCTCTCCTCCTCCTTCATCCTCATGTTCTGAGTTATCTTCGGACTTTTCTTGCTCCTCCAGCCGATCATCCTCATTTCCGTGTTCCATCTCTACGTCCTGTAACTGCTTTTCTGGGGTCTTGGTTTGAATTTCAATCGTCGATACCGGAAATACATTTTTTTCTGTTTTTGTTTCTTTTCTACTATATCAAATTTTTCCATCCTCTCTCTCTTTCGAGCACGTTTTCTTATCCTATCTTCCGTCTTGGCATGATTAATTGATTTGATAGCATCAGTTTTCTCACACTATTGAATTTATTAATTGTGTAGTAGCAGCAGCGTGTTTTAATAGAAAAATATCCGTATCCAATATTTGTTTTATTATTTTATTCATATTAAATATAACATTACTGTAATTTTCCGCGCCTGGGGGACAGTGTGAAAGTATTAGGACAAATGGTTAATTGATGATTCTGGTTGAACCACAGCATATTTAATTAACAGAAAAACAATCAAAATTATTTTTCTTATTCAACATGGGTTCGCTTTATCCTTTATTACTACCCTTAGCTTTGACCACTTCATCTCTTGCACGGTTTACCTGATAATATTTTTCCTTTCGGTTTATACAGCATGGGTGTTAAAACTAAGGACTATAAGCATATACATTATGACTAGTAAACATTGCTTATAATTGCCCACAATGTCAGAAATTGTCAATTTGGTGAGTGATTTCTACTGTCGAGCCTAAATTATGAATTTAAATGTTCAGCAACGTATAGCTACCATAAAGCGGTATTATTCCTTCAATACTATGTTTAACGCACATGTTTATTCACCTAAGGTAAGTTTTTTCAATAGAACTGCAGCTGCAAGAGTATTAGGATCATTGGCCGGAAATGTTTCCAAATCGGCTACCATCAAAGATTAATGTTTATAATTGTTCCTAAGTTTGAATTACATACATGGAGATGTTTCTAATGAACAAAATGGCGCAGTAAACATAGAAGATTCATCATTGCTGATAATGCGACTTGTTGGAAGAACCAACAACACCTCAACGGCAACTTTCACGAGAGTCTGGTATTTGCAGGCGATCTATACGGCGAAGTTAGACTAAAGCGTTATCGATCAAAGCTGGTATATTCCTGTTTTTGAATATCCCGATTTATTAAATGATCCCGATCGCATATTTAAATTTTGCGAAGAATTCCAGCCTTTATTGGCGGATGAAGCTGGCCAAAATTCTTTACTAGATCGCGTATTATGTGGTCACGTTAATGCCATAATTGTTTCTATTATTCCAATGAAAACCACCACCTTGCTGGTAAAAGATTTTAAATGATCTGGAATAAATGTTTGCGCTGGAACTTAATCTGACGGAATTATTGGCCCCTTTTTTCTTGAAAAAAATATTACTGGCGATGTCTATCTGAACTTTCTTCAAGAAAAAATAATGCCCACAATTTTATAACATTTTCCTCTAGATAGAGCACTTTCATCAATCTTGAATGCAACGAAGAGATCCAATAGAATGGTCTGTAATGTCATGCAACTTAACATCTATTCTATGAACTTCAGCGATTGGATATGGTTCGAGACTTAGTGTACGTCGATGATGTTATGGAAGACGTAGAAACTTAAGGTATTTATTGAAGCAACATTTCAAACTTTCACTCCTGAAATATGTAACAAGATTTGTAGGTCTGTTAAGAGAAGAATTCAGTTATTTATACAAAATGGGGGTCGTCAATTCAAGCATTCGCTTCAAATTTTTTATTAGATTTTCTATTAGTTCAGCTTAACACCTTGTTTTCTTTGTTCCTTATTTGCTGCGAATGCTGTTCGCATCGAAAATATAAATGCGCTGTATGGAACTTCCGCTCCTTACGGCACATTTAGTCTGCATAATATGTTGAAAGGTGCTTTAAATGTGGTTTAGCCGTCATCATATTATGTTATAAACATGATCGCACCGTATGTGCGACAACTGTGATTAGAGATTTTGGTTATTATTTGCCAATTTATTTGATGCGTAGCAATTTTTACTGTAGAATTTAGTTCAGTAAAATACACACGTTTATGGAAAACAATAACCTTTCTTTATTTTAACTTTAAAGAAATAAACAAATATACACACGTACACATTCGTTAATATTACACAAATGCAAATATAAAATACAAATACGTGAGGCGATCGCGTTGATCTGGGACGACTGATGTCCAAAACTAGGCTACCCCAGTTTATATAACCACTGTTTGAATGGCAGGAGCCCCGTCCATTCTTCCTGATACAATAGCACCCTTCGCTCTATTGTGACAGACAAGTTTGGGATGCTACCTCCGATAATAAAATTGCATGGGCTTCTTTCATATTCAAGAATTTACAACTCTATTGTGTCCAAGGGTTGGTCATTGCTGTGGACATTTGGGTCACCAGGGTATTTACGTAACCCTTCTTTTTGTTATTGGGTGCTCCTACGGTTGTGACATCCTTCCTGCTGTTTTCCGAATTTATACTTTGACGTTTTTGACGAGTTAGTCCGCATTGTTTGATGGAGACACAAATCACCTTTGGGTTCTAACACTTTTTGTTGGCATATGTCGCACTGACGTTTATAGATCATTCTTCACTCACGTTTTAGAAAGCACTGACGTTTACAAATTTGGAACTGCGCTTAATGTCAAGTTTCAGTTGATTTAGAATTGCACTTAGTGTCAAGTTTGGGTAGATTTATGACCATCCCTTGCACGACCGGCGTTTTTAAGTCAATTACCTTGGTACGCTACATGACCCCCTTGGCAGTGGATTAGTCCACGAGATTATGCAAACCGGAAGTAATCCGGAAAATTTACTCGCCGTCCACTTCTGGTGGTTGTAGCTTGATTGAATGTTCCGGCGTCAGTGTGCGTCGCGGTGCTGGTTGCGGGTTGCTCTTGGTTAGCTTCTGCTGCAAGGTAGGCGGGTTTTAGCCTGTCGATAGATATCGTCGCCGGCTTTCCACGGATTTCCACGCTGAAGGTCTTTGCTGCTCTAGAGATAACCGGGAATGGGCCATTGTAAGCAGCTTGCAGCGGCTTGCGCGTGGCATCGTTTCTGACGAACACATGTGTTGAGGTCGCGAGATCTTTGAAGACGAATGCTTTGCGCTGGCCATGATGCTGAGCTGCAGTCGGGCGTACCTTGTCAAAATGCTCTCTGAGCTGGATTATGAAGTCGGCTGCGTGTACATCCTCCGTAGCAGTGAAGAATTCTCCAGGTACGCGGATGTTCTCGCCGTAGACCATCTCGGCTGATGTGGCGTTGAGATCTTCCTTGATAGCTGTGCGGATGCCCAGGAGAACTGCTGGCAAGTATTCTGCCCACCTGGTATCTGTGTGGCATTCAATTGCGGCTTTTAGCTGACGGTGAAAGCGTTCAATCATGCCGTTAGCTGCCGGATGGTATGCCGTAGTTTGCAGGTGTTGTGATCCCAAGAGGTTGGCTAATTCCTTGAATAGGTTGGAGGTAAATTGCCGGCCGCGGTCTGTCGTGATCCGCAGAGGCACACCAAACCTAGCTATCCAGTTGCTGAAGAAGGCTCTAGCCACGGTTTCAGCAGTGATGTCAGGAATTGGGATGGCTTCAGGCCATCTGGAGTATCGGTCGATACACGTCAGGCAGTATGTATTGCCTAGCGATGAAGGAAGTGGCCCAACCAGGTCCAGATGCACGTGCTCGAACCTGGAGGAGGGCGTGGTGAAGCTCCCCATCGGTGCTGCTACATGCCTGGTGATCTTCGAGCGCTGACATGGGACGCACGTCTTGCTCCATTGGCTGCAGTCCTTGCGTATGGAGGGCCATACAAACCTGGAGGAGACGAGCTGCGTCGTGGCTCGAATTCCGGGGTGAGAGAGGTTGTGGAGGGCATCGAACACTGAGCGTCGGAACTGCTTTGTGACAAAAGGGCGTAGTGTCCCTGTAGTCGAATCGCAGTAGACATCCGCATCCTGATCCGGGAAGTAGACCTTCTTCAAGGCTAGCACGGCCTCAGGGTGGAGGAATGTCTTCAGCTCGGCATCTGATTTTTGGGCTTTTTCCAGCTCTTTGTAATTAATTGGGCTGCCTGAAAAAGCTGCTGTACAACCTGCAACAGACACACGTGATAATGTATCCGCGGGAATGTTGTCGCTTCCAGCGACATGACGAATATCCGTCGTAAACTGCCCAATGAAGTCCAGGTGACGGAATTGTCTGGGCGAGGCGCGTTCTGGTTTTTGTTGGAACGCGTATATTAATGGCTTGTGGTCGGTGTAGAGCGTAAACTTTCGGCCTTCTACAAAGTAGCGGAAGCGCTTTACAGCCGAATAAGCTGCCAGTAGTTCACGATCGTAGGCGCTGTATTTTTTTTGAGCAGTGTTTAGCTTTTTCGAGAAAAATGCTAAGGGCTGCCATGCTCCGGCCACTTGCTGCTGCAGAACTGCTCCCATGGCAACATCTGATGCATCCACCATAACTGACGTTGGGGCTGCAGGTGCTGGATGCGCCAGGAGGGTAGCGTTCGCCAGGGTTGTCTTGGAGCGGGAGAAAGCTTCTTCCGACTCGGGGTTCCACTGAATTTCTGAATTCGGTTTGGCTTTGGGCCCTTGCAAGTGCTTATTTAATGGAGCCAAGACTTCTGCTGCGTTAGGAAGGAACCTTCTGTAAAAGTTCAACATTCCTAAGAAACGGCGCAGCTCTTTAATTGTCTTAGGCTGGGGCACTTGCTTTATAGCCTCGATGCGGTCTTCTGGGGGTTTAATTCCTTCGTGGGAAATAGAGTACCCAAGGAAGTTGACGCTCGTCTTGCCAAGGTTACACTTCGCCGAGTTGATCAGCACTCCGTATTCGCTTAGCCTGCTAAAGAGTTGGCTGAGATGCTCCAGGTGTTGTTCTTCAGATGTGGAAGCTACCAGCAGGTCGTCAATAAATGCGTAGCAAAAGTCGAGTCCTCTGGTAACCTCGTCTATAAAACGCTGGAACGTTTGGGCAGCATTCTTCAAGCCAAAACTCATAAAAGGAAATTCATACATTCCGAATGGAGTTGTAATTGCTGTTTTGCAAATATCGTCGCTGTGAACCGGGATTTGGTTAAAGGCTCTCACCAGATCGATTGTCGAGAAGACATTGCAACCAAAAAGGTTGTGAGCGAAATCTTCGATATGTGGAACAGGATAGCAATCAGGAAGAGTTCTTGCATTTAGTGCTCGATAATCCCCACAGGGTCGCCATCCACTGTCTTTCTTGGGTGCCAGGTGAAGTGCTGCAGACCAGTTACTCTTAGATGGGCGAGCTATGCCTTGATCAAGCATAAATTGGAACTCTTTCTTGGCTGCGTGTAACCTATCCGGTGGGAGTCTCCGAGGCCTGCATGTGACTGGAGGTCCAGCTGACGTTATTATTCGATGCGTCGTGGTGTGTTTAATTTCCTTGGGCAGCACAGACGGACGCGCGATGTCCGGGAACTTTGCTATCAGCTGGTGGAAAACCGAGTCGCCAGAAATTGTTTTTATTTGGGGCGATGAACACTCACGCACTACACCGATTGTCTTCAGCTGTGTTACATTGTCTATTAAGCGCTTATTTCTTATGTCAACAAGTAAACCGAAGTGGCTGAGAAAATCTGCGCCTATTATCGGCTTGTCGATGTCTGCGGCGACAAATTTCCACAAAAATGTTCGCCTCAGCTTAAAATCTAAATTTAACACTACATGTCCATATGTATTAATTGTCGAGTTGTTTACCGCACTGAGTTCATAATCGGTTCGCGAGCGCGGGCCTTTTAAAAATGTTCTCGGCAATACACATAAATCCGCCCCTGTGTCAATAAGAAAAAGCCATTTCGTTGACACGTCTGTGAGAAATAAGCGGCGGTTGCTAGACAAGGAGTCAGTTGCCGCTATTAAGAGCTCCTTACTTCGTTTTTTGAATAATTGCACGGTTTCGTGCATTTCGTGGCATTTTCTTTGAATTTCCGATGATACCAGCAGACCCTCGTCGTAGATTGCGACCTGGAGCGATACCGGGTTGCGCTATTATTTCGCGGCTGTCTTTCTCGGCTCAACCGCGCAACTTGCTGGGATAATTCAGCGACCTGCTTGCAGAGTTCACTCATTCTTTCATCTTCGACGCGTGAAACAGTTGATGCTACTTGGAACGCTCTGGGAGTGATTTCGGAAATTTTGTCTGCCAAGGTGGCTACAGATTGCAGGTTGCTGCTTGCCTGAGTCATTAGAATTGCCTGCATGTTGTCTGGGAGTCGTCCAATCCATAGCGTACGAATGAAATCATCTGGTACTTCACCGCCTGCTAAATTTTTCAAGTGCCTCAAAAATTGGGACGGTGTACGGTCGCCTATCTCTTCGTGCTCCAGGAGTTGCTTAATCTTCTGCTCACGGGAAGTGGATAGGCGCTTAATTAGTGCCTGTTTTAGCGTTTCGTACATATCTTGCCGCGGTGGGTTCGTAAGGATGTCTTCGACTTCTTGCGCATATTTATTATCGAGATTGGCACTTACGTAATAATATTTGGTGGTATCTCGTGTCACGTTGTTGAGCGCGAACTGCCCTTCTAATTGAACGAACCACAGCGCTGGTTTGGTTGGCCAAAATGGAGGTACTCTGATATTCGTCCTGTCAATTGAACTGGTTGTTGATTCGTTGTTGGCGTTGTTGGTAGTGACAGATATGTTGCCTTCTGGAGTTTCCATTGTGAAGTAGCGGTTCACTTAATTTTAGTTCACTAGCACTTGGAGTTACGAATTAACGCGAACGCGAGTTTTTAATTCCCTAAGTTATGCTGTTACTTGTTTGGAATCACCAATTTAGTTCGTGAATCCGAAGTAAATAACACTGAGAACTGATTTGTTTATTTAATGTTCGGTTTCTAGTCTGCGGTCACCAATTTAGTTGGTGCCCGTTGTGTTACTTGTCTGGGGTCACCAATTTGGTTGGTGCCCGTTGTGTTACTTGTCTGGGGTCACCAATTTGGTTGTTATTTGCCAATTTATTTGATGCGTAGCAATTTTTACTGTAGAATTTAGTTCAGTAAAATACACACGTTTATGGAAAACAATAACCTTTCTTTATTTTAACTTTAAAGAAATAAACAAATATACACACGTACACATTCGTTAATATTACACAAATGCAAATATAAAATACAAATACGTGAGGCGATCGCGTTGATCTGGGACGACTGATGTCCAAAACTAGGCTACCCCAGTTTATATAACCACTGTTTGAATGGCAGGAGCCCCGTCCATTCTTCCTGATACAATAGCACCCTTCGCTCTATTGTGACAGACAAGTTTGGGATGCTACCTCCGATAATAAAATTGCATGGGCTTCTTTCATATTCAAGAATTTACAACTCTATTGTGTCCAAGGGTTGGTCATTGCTGTGGACATTTGGGTCACCAGGGTATTTACGTAACCCTTCTTTTTGTTATTGAGTGCTCCTACGGTTGTGACATCCTTCCTGCTGTTTTCCGAATTTATACTTTGACGTTTTTGACGAGTTAGTCCGCATTGTTTGATGGAGACACAAATCACCTTTGGGTTCTAACACTTTTTGTTGGCATATGTCGCACTGACGTTTATAGATCATTCTTCACTCACGTTTTAGAAAGCACTGACGTTTACAAATTTGGAACTGCGCTTAATGTCAAGTTTCAGTTGATTTAGAATTGCACTTAGTGTCAAGTTTGGGTAGATTTATGACCATCCCTTGCACGACCGGCGTTTTTAAGTCAATTACCTTGGTACGCTACAAGATAATTCGCAGAAGAAACAGGAAGTAATTATTGCAAAGCCTAGACCATTTAAAAATGAGTCTGCAATTTACCAGTACCGAAGAGCGTCGATAAAATAAGAGCACGGATAATGCAAAATTTCCGATTTAAATGTGACAAAGGATGGGAATTTGCATCAGCATCTTTCGATAATTCTAAAAAACGTGTTTAGATTTCAGTTTGTTTAGTTAATATTCCACACAAAAAGATATTTTAGGCCGAATTATCATGTTTACATCCTACCGGGTGACATTTTCGCACTTTCCTTTAAAACCAAAGCAGTTGTTGTCGGCACAAAAATTATGACATCTTTCATATAATTTTAGGTTGGTCACAATTGGGACCTCGGTAGGCGAGCTGTTAAACCGTTTTCAAGATATCGCCTTGTAACACTTTAAAAAACTCACCTAGTAGAAGATAAAAAAAAATCAACTATTCCATCGCAAAGACAGCGTAGAGAGCTGCATACTAAGGATTTTTATATAGCACTAGCAAACATACGTGGATGCGACTATTGCTAATCTGATACACGCTGCAGAGTAGTAAAAAACTTTCGAGAATCGCTGTAAACGGCAAAAATAAAGATACAAAAAAGTGCGACTATATATCAACTTCGGCGTGAGTGTTTTCAGTCGATTTGAAATTTAAAACGCCACAGATGAAGCAAAGATTGTAGCAAAAAGTCGTTTCTACAAAATGGGACAAAAGTACATGATTTTATCTGAGCGAACACTTAATATTTATACAGTTTAAAAAACAAATTTAAAACAACGAGGATTGTTTAAGCACTTTTTTGAATATGTTCATTCTAAGTTCTTGCTGTCAGGATGTATTACTCAAACCGAGGTTATCTTTGAAACAGCGATCAGTCGTGGAATTGAATGAAATTGGTTAAAAAAATGTCAGAGCATTTGGCTACATTAAATATTAAAAAGTCTGTCAACATTTCTGAAAAATATCTGTTCATTTTAAACATAATACAAAACGTTTATGACACTTTGTAGTATAGAGCTATTTGAATCACTTATCAAACATCTAAAAGTAGTTCCCTTAGTAATTTTATTAATTATATTGACCTCATTTATTCAATGATAAAATACCGTTTCAATACTGACAATCTAGAAGCTCACCGAAAGTTACCATTACATTTATTGCAAAAATAATAAACGATAATAAAATTGGTTAAAAATTAATTCATGCACTTAATCTTGAGATTATAATTTTTGTTTGAATAGTATTATATTAATGTCCACTATATGTATGACCTGCGCATCAGGAAGTTCAGTGCTACAATGAATTAACAATGAACTACGTTGCAAGCTACGTAAATCTTCGTTGCAAATAACTATCACTACTTACAAAATATTAAAACGTTTACTAATGTTCTTACCATTGCATATTTTTTTGCAAAAATATAGTCACCATTTAAATGTCCTGCTACAGCAGTTTGGAAATTTCAAATTTCATATGAAAAAGCTTTCTGCAACTGTGCTAAACTTTGCTTCTTTATATCAGTTTCAATGCAGAAAGTGGCCTTTCCCAACGCAAGCTGCGGTATAATTAAATTCGTAAGCTTTCAGTACCGTACTAACAGTTTGCGCTGAAATTTACTACTCGTTCAGTAAAGTACCACTTTCTTTGTTAATCGTTATTCTGAATATTGATGAAACGTACTTGCATGTTTTAATACGGATGATTAATGTTCCCGCTATTAAATTTAACGATTGATATTTAATTATCTCCTTTACTTACATGCGATGCCATATGCCGGTTATGTAATCGAGTATAACTTACGATGATAATAAATAATAACTTCAATCTCATACGCGTTCGAGCCTCCAAAACACATTTTTGAAAATTCCTTTGCTAATTACAAACATTTTTACTTGTATCTATACTGAGTCACGTACTAATTATAACAGAATATCCACTATTCTACTACAAAAACATTTTAATCCGCATGTTTGCGTTTTTGATTACACTACGCGATTACAAAACATGGAATCCATATTTAATATTTAAAATTTGAAAGAAGTGAATAAAACCTTGGACTCGCAACAAGTTCAGTATTTAAAAGAACCCTTACCAATTAAGCTTTGTACGGCGTCTCCGGTATCGCCACTGAAATAAACCAGATTCTTGTAAGAAGTTAAGAGTCCCCTCAAGAGGATCTATCTAAGGCACTTTTCGGCCGATTTGAGCTCTTTGAGCGTATCTGCCGCGGATGTAGCCGACACATTTTACCACTAAATACTTATCCGGGCGTATTTCATCCAGGGAACCGAACAATTCTGAAATCGACGAGAATGGGTCCCCTCCCTTAAAAAGGCCGCCAATTAATTGCACGTCATTAATTACTATAATAATTAGCTGGTTTCGCCTGGAAAAATAGTTTTTGTATCTTTGTATAATAGAAGTACGCAGTAAATGAGGTTATGCAAGTGAAATTTATCAAAATCCAAAAATGGAGAACTTAAACGTACATCGTCTATAACCATATGCAATAAAGTAATAGAGGAAAGATTGCGTTTTATTATCAGTCATTAACTTGATTATCTGCCTGTTATGTAAATCAAATCAAAATAATTTACTGCAGTTGTAATAAAGTAAGTACTGCATATTCATATATTCATACCTCAAATACAAACTGTTACTTTATAACAAACAACCAAAACCTCGATTTTCAGATTCTTGCTCGATTTTATTGCAAGTAATTTCTAGACCATTCAAAGAAAAATTATCATTATGATTAACAACCGCGCCGAGGTTCTACAGGTTTACATCATGATTTAATTAAGATGTTGGTTATTATCAGGCGTAAGATACTTTGTATGTGCTGACTAGTAAAAAGAACGATATTTATTGCATCCAGGGCTCATTAATAAGAGCACCTGACGTTTCGAGAACTTGTACTATGCTAAGCAACTTAAGATTTTCGCAATTTCGCAAAAATGCTCCAGGAGGTATCTAAAGGTCCCACCGGACATTAACACGCTGTGTAAATGTTACAGTATAGCAAAAATTTGAGAGAAATAATGGCTGGTTATACCTGAGATTTAATTTAATAGGAATAATGTAAAAACTGGGGTGTAATTAAAAACAGCTTAATCTTGCTGCTCATTACCATATTTGACACAGCTTAAGCTATTACAGGTTAAAAGCGGACATGTAATTAAGCTCGTTATAATTACTGGAACTATGAATTTAAGACTCCCTAGGATATACAGGAAATCACACATTAGAAAAATCTTCAAAGTAAACAAGTAACCGTAATTTCGTTTTTTGTTGATCGTGACGTCCAAAGCAGACCGTATAAGCAGATACTTGTGAAGTTGTATTCAAAAACATCATAATACTTTGAATATACTCGTACTTTGATATCTGTTATTTGTACCATAATTAAAGATAAGATTTTGGTCCAGAGTCTGCGGATACATAGTTTTACATATCTATATAATCCAAAAACTAGTGTAACAAAAAATATAACGATCAATGAAGAAGTTTTACTACCAAAATCCATTCACATTGAAACAGTTGTTAATTGAAACAAATAAATTACGAGCAATTTTACTGGATTATTTATTTATTTGTAAATTACCATTTCGTAAAAAGTAACGTTAATGCCTTCTTCGGGGCTTAATAAATACTTTGAAAGCTCTAAACAAAAATTGCAAAAACGTTGGTCTTGTATTGAACTGTAGTTTATAAATAAATAAAGAAGTTTTGCTACCATATTTTGAACAAAACCCCAGGGTCCTCAAAAGCTCTACCCAATACTGAGAACATCATCAGCAATGAAAAACCTTAACGTAACGTTGTTAGTTAAATTACTTCCATCAACCAACCATCATCCAAACCATAAGGTAGCAACCCAAGAAAGCAAGTGGAAATATGTAATAACAAAATATTTAAAAAGCCGATGATACTTGAGGAAGTACTACTACAAGGAACCCAAAATATACAAAATATGAAATCGAATATATACAAAATAAGAGACAACAATGCTACCGTTATAAATAATGTGCAAGAAATTCAAGAGATAGTAGAAGAGTTCTATAGAATCTTGTAGAGATCGGGTCAAATAAGAAAAGATAATACAATATAAATAGATCTGCAAAGGGATTTACACAGAACTTCCCTCGCAAGTGGAAGTTTTGAAATTGAAAAATTTTAAAATATCAAAGACACATTTTTTTCGTCAAGCGTAACAACCTGAGCCATGAGCAAAATATTACTTTAAGTAATCTTGAGTTAACAGAACAACAAAAAACCCATGGGAGAAGGCAAAGTAATTATTGAAATACACAAAACTGAAAAAATACCGTCCAGTAAGTCTACTTCCACACCTATACAAATTGTTTACAATACATATCAACTACTCGCGTACAGACGGGTACACAATTGTACTGAAAAAAATCACACAATATAATGTATCGACACATTTGGCTTTTGTTGATTATGAAAAGGCTGTCAACTCAGTTCAGGCATGGGCGATTATGTAAGCAATGGATAATGCTAAAATATATTTACAATACACCAACATAATCGAGCATAAGAATCCAGGAAAACAACGCAATAAAAAAGATAAACAAAATAGTAAAACAGTAAGATGCGATATCCCCTAAACTATTTACACCGGCAATGAAGGATATTTTCGAAAAGCTAGAATGGGAAAATGTGGGTGTCAATATAGACGGAGAATACTAAATGCGAGATTTGCACACGATGGAATCTAATGATCTACACGAATTAAACAAAATAATAGATCTATTAAAACACTCATTAGATTGAAAATGAACATTGCGAAGACAAAAATAATAAAACCAGACCCAAATGTTCTGATCGTGAATGAAAACAAGATAGAAAAAGTTACAGAATATTATATACCCATCAAGTCACACAATAATCTTAGAAAAAGAAAATCGAAGAAAGAAGATAACTAAAGAATAACTCTGGGTTGGTCAGACTTCGGGAAATTGTGCCATATTTTACAAGACAGTATCCCAACCAGTGACTCAAAAGAGAAATAAAAATAAGTGTGTCATTCCACCCATGACGTATGGAATGGAAACCATGAAATTAACGAAGTATTCGCGAATAAACTTCGAGAGGCACAACGCGTGATGGAACTCGCCATGTTCGGTGTAAGCTTACGCGATAAGATGAAGAACAAAGTAATAAGAACACAAGCGAGAGTCGACGACGTTATATTAACAATAGCAAAAAATATAAATGGAACTGGGCGGGACATGTGGCTAGGCAATCAAGCATATGAACGATGGACAAGTAGAATTCTGAAATGAAAGAATCACCTGAAAGACGCTGGACAAATGACATTGCGGTAACAGCAGGAAAAACATGGCAAAAACTAGCACGAAGATATAAGTGGAAAGATAACAGAGAATCATATGTTCAGATGTAGATAATATAAAGGCTGGAACTAAGAAGAAGAAGAATACAACCTACTTGATGATAAACGTAACATTTCAATTTAAACGTTTACTTAGTTTCTAGTAGTGTTAATTATTGGAATCGGTAAAACATGCCAAAAAGAAGAATGGGCTTTTCTACAGTTTGGAAACAGTAAATACATGGTATCATTTATAGCCTTCTAACATAAAAATCAACAATTTACGATTTCTGGTGGATACTTTAAAGGTTTAGATCTCCCTGAAATATTTATTATATTACTATTACTAACTAGGGAATAGTAACCTCTCCTGTTGGAGCTTAAAAATTCGTGTCTTGTAGTGAATTGCTCCAGTTTTCTCATCTTCCTTTTCTATAGTTTCCGATGCGATTTCGCTCTTTGTACTACGTTTTTCCAACCTTTTATTCCAATCTTCTGTATGTCTTTTTTAACCTGATTTTCCCACCTTGTCGTCGATCTTCCTCTCTTTCGGTTTTCATTTGGTTTTCGATCAATGCCTCCGTTTATCACTGCTTGTCTCTCTTCTCTATGGATTTACCCGAACCATCTCATTCTCTATGCCTTTACGTTTCTCGCTATATTTTCGTCATTTAATGTGTTCTGTATTTCGTTTTTCATTAATTTTCTATGCTCTCCTTCTCTTATATTCCTGTGGGCCGTAGGTTTCTCTCATTATTCTTCTTTAAAATATGTTTAACTTTCCTTCTTCTTTTTCAATTATTTAGAATCAGTTAATATGGAAATTGTTCAATGCCGCAACAGGATGTATTAGAGCTCAGTAGAAAACTACCTTCAATTAGCGTCCAAAATAGTGAACCAAAAAGAAGTAGTTAATATAAATCACACTACTTTCTCAAGAAATCTTCGCAAGTTATAGCTACTGTTTCTATTTATAATAAATAAAGTTTTTTCATAACAACAGTTGGTTTACATTGCCCCACTTGTACGGAAAATATTTGCACAGCTATTAGCAATAACTCACTCTACTACTCTCCACAACTGGAACAATATTGGAGCTGATAAATATTTTATAACCAAAGTCCTTATTTCTTTTTATATTCAATATATCAATTTGGATTGGTTCCACACCTGGAGCTTCATCTTCCCATATAGAAAAAACAACAAAACACTTGCAATTATATTACTGTGTTTGACCTAGAAGTAGCCATTATTTGTTGCTAGTTTTGAATTTTAATTAAAAATTATATTTAATTATTCTCTGTAGAGCTATTATTTTTGTTTTCTAAGCAATAATTAATTATTCTATATTTTTCTTTCTTGGAAGCAACATACCAGCTATGAAACAACTACTCTTATTAACAGAATTACCTACTAACATTTACATCCCGGCCGTTTAGTTTATACATTCGACCACATTACGACGTAGCATCTATTTTGTCCTAACCAGCACCAAATAAGCACTAATTACATCATCTTTAATATTATTCCAGCAAGTTTAATCAATTAGCCCAAGGAACTGAAGCAAACTGTCAACCGCCGCACTGGGAGTGAAGAGCGGTTCTCGCGGTTTTTACTCATTTACAGCTTTTAAAATCGACATCCTGCAGTTAAAAACCACCACGTTTCTAGAACTGGTCTCTAGGGAGGAAACACAGCTGGTAATAAAACGAATATTAGTTAATGGATAGCCCAGTTTCCTACATGCTGCTCTGATAAAGTAACGACAGCTGAGTCTGCTTGTCGTAAGGGTCTTTCATTACATTACGCTTCCTTCCAACATCCAAGTGCGACTTGTAAGGGCACTAAATGGCCTTCTGCTATGTTTCACGTAAGTGCTTAAGAAAGCATCGCACCTGAGGTCTTATTAGGGCTCTTACTCGCCAGATCGCGAGCTTGAGAAAAGAGCGGGGACCCGGATAACCTATATGCATAAGCTAATTCAATATTAAAAATTACATAGTTTTTAGTGTGGTACTTCAGCTTTGCAGCTTTCAAAGAAACATCCCCATAAGTACTATTGGGAACGCGGTATTTTATTGTAGAAACATTTAGAACCTTGGTAGCTAGAAACTATTCCGTGTCCCCAATAGTAAAAAGGTAAATATTATTAGAGATTAGACAATTGCCATTTGGTCAAAAATTGATAAACAAGATTCGCAATACATAACAATCAAAGAGACGCGTAACAAAATAAAAACAATTATACAGGGCGCCCTAACTATATGGAAACAAATTGACCACAGATTCACGTGTCCAAAATATGACGATTTTACGTATATTTAAATTCATTAGGTTAATCCAGTTTTCTGATTACTAGGTACCTTATTTTAAAACATAATTTTGCTTATAGAAATAGAACGAGTAGATCGATGTGAATGATATACTCGGTAAGATACACAATCCGTACGTCACAGTAACTCTTTAATAGCAAAGCCGATAATTTTTTTTTTCTAGAAAGATATTCATTAGTATCTACATTTTTGGGTTCTTTATAAATTTTTACATCTATTATGATTAATGCTGCAAAAATAGAAGCGAATTGACCGCGTCATACTTTTTTGGAAACAATGTAATGGTTCTCTATGCAGGAAACAAATGATAAAAAGGCAATTCAATAGGAAGTATTAGTAGTGACAAGTACTAAAACTACGCAAAACAAATAAACTGCACTCTCTGTATTATTATTCCATTAATCATAACTGACAAGTTTGACATTTGAGAGAGAATTACTTGCGTAATAAAAAATTAGTTATGCAACATTTATTTATTAGCATACAGACAACTAGATAACACCTGTTTCCAAACAAGCAGTCACTCAGGTTTTACAATATTTTTTTCTGTTTAAATCGTAACAGATATACAAAAATTACAAAGACACAAAAAACATAAAAATAAGTGACTCTTTCTGGAAGAAAAACCTTAGAAGTTTCGCCCTTGCAATTACAGACTTACTGAGTTATTGTCTGATATGTCTTCTGACACCTCTGCTTCATCCAGTAGAAGTCTACCGACAACAACCAATATCATCTCAAAAGATAATCTATATCCGTATAGGGTACCATACTGAACTTCATCCATTAATCATAGGTGATTTTATTCCAGTTTACTTATTAAAAAAGTAATAACTCGATAATTTCTACAATTTACTGAAAGTGTATGGAAAGGGATGCTTTTTTGGCCTCAGAGCTAACTAGCCAGGTAGAGTGATCAATCTTTATATGAAATTTGTTATCAGTTATTCGGTCGAGAACACAACCAAAAACTTTGAAATAAAATAAAATAGCAAGGGTTTTATTTTTAATGCTAAAACTTTCGGAACTAGTTCCATAGCCTCTAGCCTCTTAGCCATACTTTCGACTGGTGTTGTAAGCCTTGTTGTTAAAATACATAGTACTGGAAAGGCATCGGCATTTCCTCTTCGCGGACGTTTTAAGACCCCGCGGTTGCAAAAGCCAGATTGGGGAATCGCAGTAAAAGTTGTTGGAGGCTATGAGGCAGAGTAACAAAACTACAGACAAAATATATACACACACGTGACTCGGAGGTAACACAACGAGCTCACCGTGAGACCTAAGTGCGCATGAACTTCCAAAAATTCGAAACTCCATATATGTCGCGACGATCTCCTTATTTTGGAAAAAATACGATTTTTAAATGTTATTTTACGTCGATAAAGCCACTTGAGGTATGTATATCCTTTATCTAATAGACTTGTCTGTCCGTCCGTCCGTCCGTCCGGGACGCTGTTTCAGCAGCCAAACCGTAAGAGATAGAGAAAAAAGTTATGAAAGTTATATGTTTGGAATGGTCATGTCAGCTCAGGAACCGAATTTCAGTCACGTGACACTTCCGGTTTTCGAGAAATCACAAAAAATACCGTTTTCAAATAGAACGCGTATTAAATAAAAATGTTTCAGTAGCCAAACGGAGCTGCGACCCTCTGCGCCTTAAAACGTCGATCGGTTAGGCAACCACTTTGACACCTTCCAGGTCTGGGTACAGTTTTTATTTAATACGCGTTCTATTTGAAAAACGGTCTTTTTTGTTTTTTTAAATGAGACATTTGTCTCACTGGATTGCTTGTAATAATACTAATAATCATTCAAGTACGTACATTCACATATAAAATATTGTAGTTAAACAATCTGAGAAACTAAAATACAACGCGAGTTTGTAATATTAAAACACGATTATTTTATATAATTTCTGTGAGAATTCTCAAATATCCATTTCGAACGCAATAATCACTGAACACCTGCTATCAGACCAATTTTTAGTAACTTATTACAAACAAAGTTGATAGATATAACTGATAAAGCTATAGGGAAATACTTGTTAAGTACTATACGACTCACCCCTTAGTTATTGTTTGGGCTTAGAAGTGTAATTGTAAACATTAAATGTTCATTTTAAAACGTCACGATTCTCTATAAGACAGGGATACACAAATGTATCGTCACCAAATTTAGTACATAAACCCAAAAGGTTAAATATCTAAAACAAATTTGTTTAAAAAATGTATATACCGTTTTGTCCAGAACTGTTTATCAACAACCTCCTAGCTTTTGTTTTTCTACCAACGGGTAACTAGGGAAACGAAATACACCAAAAATTAGCCAACAGCGTCAATTTTCCCTAACAATTTGTGATGGTAACAAAATATTACTTTCTTTGTCATATAAAAAAGTTATGTTTTACTTGTAATGTAGAAAGGTTGCCTAACGGGGGCACGCAAAAACACACATGAATTAAATTTATTGCGTCTCAAATTTTGCAAATTTAAGTTATAAAAATTCAATTTTATAAGTGGACAAGTAACTCGATTGGAAACTACTCGAATATCAATATTAGTCAATTCTGAATATATAGCTAGCTCTATTGCTAAAATCTGTAATTCAAATTACAATCCCAGTTGTCTGAACTAATTTTAAACTTTGGTTTGTTTCCCACACAATTTAAGAAACAAAAACCCAATAATCATGTAAGAGACATTTAAAAATAGAGCATTAGAATACATTTCGCCTTATATACCACTGGCTATACTATATAGGTTAGAAACTATTAAGAATACATAATTTTCCTCAGTTTCCATGTATTACAGCAGTTATTTCAGTAACTATGACGATATAGATTATACAAACCTTTGTATAACCGGTGTAATATCAACCTTTGTATAATATAGTGAGTAAAATCACATAGCCTTAAAATTTGACAAGTAACCACAAAATTATTAAATTTATATATCTCCTATTTACTTTTTCCTTTTACTTATTTTTTTTACTCATGGTATCGTCTACTAGTATACCCTACGTATTGCCTTATGAAACAATTTTAAATCTTCTAGTTCTATAATATATGACTATACAGGGTGTTATGAAAATGGGTGCAAATATTTTAACCCGTAATAGAACTCGCTAAACTGAACAACTTCTCCATTTATCATTTTTTTAAAACGCGCTCAAAACGGAGTTAAAATTCAAAACAGTTTTATTCTAAAAATGCATACCCACCTATGGAATAATAGTTTAATTTAAACGCACAAAACACGAAAAACATTTCTTTGATATGCAACCCAACAAAAACTGCATAGGTACTGATAAAACCGTTAGTTCTGATCACCAACGTTCCTTATCAACTGAGGTAGGTAAAATAGGTGAATGAAAATTTGGCTGCTTCGATGAAATAATAAGGTTGTGGAGATAGATAGCCAAAAAGTTTATTGTTGTAGGTATAAAAAATCTGATTGTCCCTTAAGGTCCAAACGTCATACATGTGAAGGCTGATAACATATTTTACGTTTCGCCACTTTAGATGGCTTCATCAGAAATTATTGACAAGTAATATAACTAAAATACAAAAGTTAGAAAATTAGATTAAGTGAACACATAGAAAAATTTTTCAAGGCTTACCAAAATGGCTTCCATAAAAGTTTATAATAATTGATAACAAAATTTGCAAATGACTAATTAAAGCCACATTGCAAGTATACGGCGTCTAAATGGATAAAGGTGAAATATTTATATTTTTCTATGTGTTCACTTAATCTAATTTTCTAACTTTTGTATTTTAGTTATATTACTTGTCAATAATTTCTGATGAAGCCATCTAAAGTGGCGAAACGTAAAATATGTTATCAACCTTCACATGTATGACGTTTGGACCTTAAGGGACAATCAGATTTTTTATACCTACAACAATAAACTTTTTGGCTATCTATCTCCACAACCTTATTATGAGGTAGGTAATTTATTGACCGCATGTTTTTTGTGCAAGGACTTTGCAGTTTTAATAAACTTGTGCCGTTCACCTTTAACTTAGATTTGCTTACCAAGCGGCTCATCAAATTTAAAGGAGATAAATTATTGAAAAAATATGCGATTAATAAATGAAAAACGATAAATAAAAAAGTTGTTCATTTTGGTGAGCTCTATCACTGGTTAAACTATTTGTATTAATTGTCATAACACCCTGTATAAAAACCTTTTCGGCGGTATTCTATTTAGATTTTCTTTAAATCTACTGTTTCAATAAATTACAGTCATAATGCACAATGTTTGTAGAAACTTTAAGGGCGAATTTACGCATTTTTTTTTAGATAAACCATGATTATGGAAGGTCATGGCAAAAGTTAGTCAGAGAGTCATATAACACTAAAAAGCAATTTCTATGAACACGCTCAACGCAAGAAATGAAATAAACTAGTTATTTGCAACGAAAATAATTAGAAATTAAGGAAATTCACATAGCTACAGGAAATACTTTGAAAGATTGTAACTCTAAGGTGCATTTTTAGATATGCCTACTAGGTGTATTTTTTAAATTAGTACAACAAAGGGGTAAACACACAGTTCGATTTTCTACAGACTTTTTAGATGCACTCTGTATAACAATAGATCATATACCTGGTGTAACACGATCATGCTACACTCCCTTTTTCCTTATTTTTGAAGATACATTATTGAAACAGGGCATATCGAATATACTCAATAAACGTCACTGCATACAAAAAAAAAATTCCACTTCCGGTTTCAGCGGAGTATATTATTACGTGTTTTGGCTTTACATAATTTTCTAAATCAAATAACAACATAAGTGACATTTCAAATGTTAGCTTTTTATTTATTCATTTAAGAGTGCCGATTTATTCTAATGTAGTAATGCTAGAAAGTTGGAAATCACGTCGAAAATATTAAATTATGTGATTCATGGGTAAATAAGAATTATCAAAACGTTCTTTGGGGTAAAACTCAATTTTTTCATATGTAACCGTATTGGTACCAAGGTACAATTCAATACTACCATTAATAAAGAATCATCTGGGACAAATACAGCGGAAATTACAGTCTATCAAACATATTTAATTGTGTTCTAATTAAACGGTAAATGTCACACACTAAAGTTTATTAAGTGCATACGATGTGACAGGTTTCAAAAATGTATTTTCAAAAATATGGAAAAAGGAAGGAAAACAACAAGATCGTATTACACCCGGTATTTTATAAGAACTACCAGCCCTCTAGTGGGAAAATAATGAAATTTATTTAAGTATTGTATAATATAGGCCTAGAGAGGCATTCATAGAATCTATAGTACCTATTTTGCAGGCGATCGTTGACAACCAACTCTCCTCAATAACATAGATAAAGTGACAAATTAAAATTGTTAATACGAGAGAAAATCTTGTTAGAGAATTTTATATTATTTAAATGATTTTTAACCCCTCAAGAGAAACGTTACCCCAGCAGCTCTAACATTTACTTTGATTTTGAGAAAAGGTGTAACATTATTATAAGAAACTACTCGTATTTTAGAATTATTTTGGATTTAAAATATAATGTTGACATTCTGAAGTCGCAAAACAGGAGTTATTGGCTGAAATTCCTGGCACCGACATTATTACATTTTTTACATTCATAAATCTTCACAACATTACACCTGTACTATGACATTAACTAACACAGAAGAAGACTTCAGAAAGATAGCTAGTTTACATCATTACTCTAACTACTTCTAAACACAGGCTCCAACAGCCGACTTAGCAGCGAAATTCATTTCTAATAAGCTACCCAACTGTACGAGTTCTTAATAATTAATTCGCGTGCATCCCAACGCCTCCTGATTTTTGCCCTGTTCCAGTCACGACATACGCAATCCAAATTAGATTAGAAAAAGATAAATCGCCTGAATGCACCGCACGCAAATTTTTGCACTCCCGATGATGTCCCAGGGGGCGGCTTAAATAAAAATAAACGACTCTGTGTTTTCTCCAAGGATGTATTAGTGGAAAATATGGAAGCACTTAAACCGATACAGAGCGGCAGTTTGGGGGCGTATTACGAATTTGGAACCCTCGTTAGAGGCACTTAACGCGCAGAGTGGATAATATCGTAAAATTAACTAAAATTGACAATAATTGCCAGAGAGAGTGTCGTCAAATTGTCTGGGACAATTAAAGCGAACAGCTTTCGAATCAAACGTTAATTGTTCAATGAAGTGAAGGTTTTATTTCTTTTGGCGTATTCGAGCTGCAACTATCGTTAGTAAAGTCACCTGCTATTACTTCACGTAATGCACAAGAAAGCGAACAAGTAATCAAATCGCATCGTGTTCGGTGCGGTGCGGCTTTAAGCTCGCGTCCCCCGGGAAATCACAGAAAGCTCGGGACTGGCAAAAGAGCAAGCGTCATTAGTTTTCTCATACGTTCACCGGAACCGACCCTGTATTTATAGTTGCGTGATCAAATATCGGGTATACTTACAGGTAATTTATTGAATTTTAGTAGTAGCAGAACAGTTTCTGAAATTATATCCACCAGGGCAGGAACAAGAAAATTACATGGGAGACGGAATAATTTAGATTTATGTTATGAGCCAGCAACGCACGATATTCCGGTAAAAACTAGAGAAAATTTTAAAATCTTGTGATATTTCTTACCATGCACCACAATAGACGTTAATTTATTTCTAATTATTACATTTCAACAGCTCTGACGTGCGATTTAAAATATGTAGGTATTACACTGGAAATATTGCATTTTTGAACTAATTTATTAAATGTGACTGTTAAATGAATGCTATAGTGCAATATATTTATTTGTTTATTTACCAACATCAGTTGGAATTTTTCATTTGACTGATCTATCAAGATGAAGAATTGAGTCAGTGACAAGAAACTTACCAACATTGTTAGAAAACCTATCAAATTTATACTATCGTGACTAAAAATCAATTTTCGCTTTTTCCACGTGAAAATAGACTTATGTATTAACCAGTTTTTGAGCCCATCGCGTAGATGGCCTTATTCTAATTGAAATAAGTAAACAATGTAGTTACAGAAGGCTTTTAACGTCTTTAATAAAAAAAGCAATTTTTGCTAGATGGAATAGCGGTTGAAGTGTTTAAAATTATGTACAAAATAGGTAGAAACATCTGAAAGTTGGTAGTAATACTGAAACAGTAAAAGGAAACGCTTAGTAATTCGAACTACATTAATTCGCAAAGAAAAAAATATCGCAGTCGAACGCTACCTGCAACCTGATTATCGTGTTATAAAGAGCACGGTGACGACCGGACTGGTCACAGACGAAGTGCACCCGATCGGTGACGATGAACGCGTGACACACGGTGGCACATACCACACGCATTTACATAAGGTGTATTAAAATGAAGTATCATACATGATACCGAATTCGGGTGAATTCTCTAGTCAAAATACGAACATTAAGGCAAACATACCTTACCACAAAGTTGCACTCCTTAAAAGTCGAGAAGAATAATTATTGATGTTAAAAACGTGTTGTATTACAGGCCGAGAAAGATTTTTTTCGAGTGAATTATTTGTAATAACACACACGTGCCATACAAAATTGTATCCAACAACTCAATAAATATCTAAAAAACATAAAATTTGTATTGACATTCGTGAAAAGTCATAGTGATAAATTGGAAAGTACCGAGAGATCAAACAAATTTATAATTAGTCGCCTGTGATTGGTGTTATAGGTTTGCGGTACTGAAGTGTATTGGCAATCTACCCAGCAGGCACACGTACGTTAAAAGTACGTCGAAAAGACGTTTACATAATTAAAAAGACGTTATTCGTTAAAAATTAATTGTTAAATTTTAGTACAACAGTACGTTATTTTCTCAACGGAAATTACACGTTGGATCTTAATAATTTATTTTACTATTTACCTAATTGTTCCGTTTATTAAACGTGTTGGCTATGACGTTTATTGAGCGCATGTATATGACGCCGATATGTCGTCGATATTAAGGGCTTTTTACACCAGCAGTTAATGTAAAACGCAGATTTGACGTTTATAAAATCACAAAACTTGACATTTTCAATATTACTTTAAAATAACATTAATATCAAAGCCTTTTAGATTAGTAGTCGACCTTTAACGTCAATATAACGTTATTACAACGACGTAATAATAAAGTGATTTTAAGTATATTAATTACCTAGTGTAAACGAGCTGTTAATGTTAAACATTAACATAACGTTCACAAAAAACACGAAAGATGTACCCTTCTTCAGCGCGTTCTCAGTGCTCACATGATAGTGCCGACCAATTGAAACGCGTTATAATACCACACCACAGTGGTGTTATAGTATGCTGACAAGCCGTTTTCTCCCTTTGTGTCGCTGATACAATCGAAAAATCTGTGACTCAGAACGTTGCGTATTTATTAATCTAGTTTGACATAAGGCTAGCAAAATTGCGTTAGAGGAACACATGTTCCACTAAGCTTATTTTTTTACCATTTAAGGTAAAACGGCTATCGACTTTGAGTGGAACTACATAGTGTTGAAACAGTTACCCGATCTGTTTGGAGTTTAGCTTATCCAATGAAGTCATCGTTTTTATATCCTTTAAAACGTTGCTTCAACGTAAAAAACAAGTTGACGTTTGGGTGAAACGTAACGTGCTTATAACGTTAACACTTAACTATAAAATAACGTTAATAAAACGTCGTTTTAACGTTTAAATCACGTAGATTTTCTGCTGAAAAAGCAACGACGTTACAACGTTAACATATCGATGAAAATTGTGCAATAACATGACGTTCGAAAAACGTCGACTTGACAACCAAACGTAAAAAAACACGTTAAATAGTTCGTAACATAATGGTCTTGTTTGATCATGACGTCAACGTTAAAAGACCGTCATCGGCTGACCTAGAATTAATCACGTAACGTTGAAAAACAGATTGATTTTCGTCACACTTCCACATTAATAGAGCCCAGTCGCAAATGAATTGGACCACATTTATAATGTAAACTTTTTTGAACATGACTGTTGTAATATAATCGCTATGGCAAGGAAACATTTATATACATATATGCTATAGCTCTTACTAAAATTTGCCAAAGGTTTGGTAGGACATATTACGTTTTTATATTAAAGTATAATTTAAAACAAAACCTAAGAAAGAATCCGCTGTCGCATATGTATTGGACCAATGCGTTAAATAATTTAAGATTAAGTTGCCGGGAGCAACAAATGACAACTGTCACTTATAATACCATGAGTAGTCAAAGTTATGTCGACTATTTTTGTGGTGGTGTCACGAATGTCCATTGCGCTTTGGTACGATTAGGACGAGTGCGATAGCACGAGTCCTAATCCAAAGCGCAATGGACATGAGTAGTGATACCACCGCAAAAATAATCTACTTAACTTTGACTAAGAATGGTATTCGAGGGACTATTTACTGAACCAAACTACTTTTTCAAATTAGTTTTCAGTAAATCTAGCAACAAACTACGCAATTTCTATAGTAACAGAACACTAATATTGACTTTTTCTAATAAATATAGCATTTGTTAAAAATAGTCACTTGAATACCTTCTAGGAAGATATATCCACTGATATTTTTTTGATTGGTCAAGAAACGTCAGAATTCTGGATTTTCATTGGTTACTTTTTGACAGATGACAGGTGAATTGAATAGTCAACAATATTTGCAAACTGTGACGTTTGTAGCTCGCGTAACTCGCACTTGTAACGCAGTGGTGATATTCTTCTGTTCTTCATGGTCCAATTAATATGCGACGGTGAATTTATTATGTTCTTACTTAATAATAATTTACAACAAGGTTTCTTGTTACAATATTATAACTTATTCATAAATTTATAGTTAATAATAAATACTCTAGCGTTTTTCACTTACTTTTGTTATTGTCACAATTGTGTAGGATAAAATCACATATAATTAATAAACCTCGAGTGGTCCAATTCATCTGCGACTGGGCTCTATAATGCTCGGTCCAAAGTTATGTTTCAACGTTAGTTCAACGTGTCTGCGCACGGGTCTGTCAAATTCGAGCTTAGTAGGTTAGGTTGTGTTTATTATTTGACGCACAACTTCTCGATTTTGACATAGGTTGACAGTGCTACCAACAATACAGTAGTAAATGACATGGTTTCTATCTGGCTAGTGGGTTATGGGCCACTTTAGAGGTCTAAAATTGATCTAGTGATAGCCGTATAACTTATAACTTGGATAATAGTTATTGACTATACAAGTACTGTTATGTGGATAATACCCACTAGAAAAAAAGTTTGGCCCACGAGACCGTAAGCCATGTGGGCGAATTTTCTCGTGTGAGTAATACCTCGTAACACTATACGCGTATCTTTTATCCACAACTCTCAATAAACTCAAAAGAAACACCAACGCCACAATTTCAAGAGCGTGCATTATTCAATAATAAATACCCACGTTTGCCAAATATTAGTAGTCTAACGTCAAGCCACTTTTGATTAATGAATTTAAATAGTTTAATTCTTCTTGGACTTTAAGGGGCTGTAAGTGATCAACGGTACAATTTTGTAAGAAGGTATGTTTGGTCTAATCTTATTTTGACTCAAGGATGAACCCGTATCATTTATGCTACTTCATTTGAACACATCATGTATAAGGCTTGCGAAAACTACAAAATGTATATCATTTTATAGTTATTAAGGTACCAAGGGGCATTATGAGTAAAATAAGAGCCCAAGATTGTTAGTGTACTAACCGAGGGCTTTCGCCCGAGGTGTGTACAACAATCGCGGGCTCTTAGCTCATAATGCCTTCAAGGTTTTATGTCCTACCAATTTTCTTACATAATTCATATTCATATTCAATTCATATAATTACTATGATATAGTATTTAAGATTGATCTAGTTAGCTGATCTAAGTTAGATTTGTGACATTAGATGAGCTGTCATTAATTTTCATTGTGACAGTGGTGCATAATTTTTGAAATAAAAGTTGTATCCATGGAAACAAATACTGTTAATATTTCATAATAACCCTAGTGTTCTTATGAAGAAAATCGTACGACTGTCATTAATGACCAATAGAAAAATTAGTTCAGGAGTCGTAACCAAGACAACTAAAAAATTTCATGGAAATTTTTTGTAGGTAGACATTACTTCTTTTTAGGGTTTGTGTCGTTACGATTTTCTTACCGAATCTCCATCGAGCATAAATTCATATCCGAAAATTATTTTTCGTGCATTCAACAACGTCCTAATTTGCCCTCGCGTCCCGCTCGGGCAAATTAATACGACTTTGTTGGAACGCACTCAAAAAAATTTCCGGAAAGAATTCATGCTCTTATGAGATTATATGTGAAAATAATTGCCCTGGAGCGTTATTTTGTATCTAAGATACATTAAAATAGAGTCATTAATTTCAATTAATGTACTGGTAGGACATCAATTTTATAAAATACATTTAGCAATAATGGAAAAATACAACTTGGGGCGATTAAAATGGATTGTTTTTCAGAACGTAATTTACCTGGATCAGTAGAAAAATTATAAATATTAAGGCATTTAGATACATCTCATACTGCACAGTAAAATTTTGTAAAGGAACTAACCTACATATGCGCCTTGTATAACCACATATATATATAACAGCCCTTATAATCACTTGATAGTTTCCCAGTGTTGTTAGCTGGCTATCAGGAAGGCCGTAACAGAAGTTTCAGAAAATAAAATTTATAATTAAAAAACCTTAACATTGGAAAAATTCGAAATCGTGTTGGGTGCAATATTATGTAAAATTTGTTGCAAAAATAAATTTTGAAATTCTAAGAAGAAAGGCTGCAAACTACTGAATTGTATCTTTCTGTTTACAGCTGTACATCTAAAATTTGACTGATTATTATTACTCTTACATTTATTAGTATTTAGATTATCGATAACTATTGAATAATAGAATCTAAATTTTAACAAACAACAATAGGTACTCATTCTACGCCAAAATAGTTCAAAATTGTCAATGACATGTTTAATGTCCATTTATCTTCAGATGTGACATGCGACTAGCTGAATACCCTATATGCTATTTCACTTTAATATTAATTTATAAAGATGCTTGTTAAGTGTATACATTTAGTTAATACGATTGTTAAACGCCATTGCAATTCATAGGACTGTAAGGTACACTTTACCCTTTACTTGCTTTACTCCCGTTTTTGTGGACATTCTTGTGATAGTTTCCTACAATAAGAAATTCTGCTCATCGTTTCGAATCGTGCAACACCTAACAAAATTAATTTTGCTAATCGCTTCGGTCCAAAAAACGTAACAACTCTTTAAGTATTTGGGTGCAAGAGCAATCCATTATCTTCTGCTTTGCATTCTTGAAATCGTCATTCTGTCAAGTTAAATTTTATACAGTCCATGCAACTATTTATTTTGCATGTACTTGTCGTTCGTTTAACTCGCAGTAATAATAAACTAATAACCAAATATATATAGAAAGACCAGTAATTCAGTATTACCGAAGGTAAGAACAACGATCATATTTCCCATTATGACAAAGAAATAACTTCAAATGATACCATAGCATGTTCCAATATACAAAGAATAATGAATAGAATATTCACCACATCTAAGATTTTTCTTGTACGTACACTTATATTAAAAAGCGTACTGCGTACGAATTTGGCAATATTTAAGTGAACCTTTTGTAAACGTTACTTAGCAATATTGAATTGAAAAAAGCAACAATGGCAATTTTACGTAACTGTGTTTGAATCGATAATAATAAAGTTTATAAATAAGGTTAACATTCTCCCATTTACAATGTGCAATTATAAGTGTAGGTTTTTTTTCTGTATACGAGTGTACAGAGTGATTAAAAAAGAACTATACATGTAGTTGCCTTTGAAATTTTCTTGCCGCTATAATCTTTATTATTCTCAAACTAGTCAGAGCTATCAATACTTAAGTATAATTGTGCTCTAGTTAGTTCGAGAACAATAGAAACACATTACACATAAAACTTTGCATGCCAAAAAATTTCAAATGCTTCCAGATGTATCTTGTTTAATTACTCTGTAAATGCATAACGACAGCAAAGTTTAGATTTTTTCGTTTTGCATTCATAAATATTCAAATTTCAACTTCAAGGTTATAGTAAGACCTGCAAACCAATTAATAGAAACTGCATATTGGCAATATAGGTACACAAAATCAAAATTCGCAAGACGAAGGCCAGCATTACGTAAAGCTAGCTAGTTATATTGTACGGAACAGATCCCATAATGTCTAAAAGCGCTTACCTTGAAACCTTGAAGAACTAAGCATCTATTGTTTAAAAGTGCTGACTTTGTAACCTTGTACGCACGCGCATCCTGTCACGTGCATCATCGGACGATAAGCTTATCTTAGTTGATTAGAAATTAGAAATATTTTATCTTTAGCTCATAGTAACTTAGCTCTTAGCGACCAGCTCTCAGCTCTTAGTCGCCTAGCTACTAGTTACCTAGTTCCTAGTTCACATGTTAGATGTAAGAAATTGTCTGACTGTGTCTTTGAGCTCCAATGTGTAGCATTGCCGTTGTAAAATAAAAGTGTTTTTTAAAAAGTCGTTTCAACGGCCTTTTTTTTAACTAGCTATTGTTTTTGGAAAATTCAGTCATTATTTGTCAAGACGTCTGCCGTCTTCATTTTCTCAGAGTGATCATGGACTGTGCGATGCATTATAAAAAACTTATTTGTCCTCTTTGGATTTGCATTTTGGATGTATTTTTGTTGAAGAGTGAACCAAGTTCACATGTAATTAAACTTTAAGGTGGACCATTTGTGCTAACTGCAAGTCACGTATGTTACTCTACCTCATAGGCCAATCTCCAGAGGAAAGCAACTTTAATTGTGTCCCAACGTCGAATGGATACTCGATCCTGTGGAATGAGCAAAAAAATCCGTCCATGGGTTCGAACCTTGCTTATTGCAAACTTGGCGCTCTATCCGCTGCACCACCAAATGTATTTATTATTTTTATTTCAAAGCCAAACAAATATAAAGTTACATAAAAAATAATGCACACAAGTGAGAAACATAGCTGATAATTTTTGGAGTGTTGTTATGGGCAAAATGCGATGTATTTTGCGATTTATTTAACTTGTTCACGTTGTGTTTCCCACTGTGACCGCATGGTCGCAGCAGGCACGCTTATTTGCCTGCGCCCGTCTCTGGGAAATTTCCGAAAGATATCTTTATTACCCCAATTTCGACTTTTATTTTAGCTTACTTTTTCATTCTTGCAGAATTGGTTTAATTTTCGGGATATTTCCAGCTGTTCTAATCCCGCATATCCGCTCAGCTAGAGTGCTGGCACATTTTACTGTTCTCTTATGATGCTTTGGAATAATAACCTCAATCCTTGGCAGATCCCTTGACTCCTGGCTACGCCGTTAAGGATCCCTGGTCTTGCCCTGATCTACTGTCGGCGTTTGTTGCTAGTCGAGGACTCTTTTGGATTCTTCAAATGCTTTCGAGGCTTATTTTAGTTTTTTATCATGATTTTATTGCTATGCCAAGTGCCAGCGTCCTCAATTGGATTCCTTAAGATTTCCTCCAACGTCACGTTTTGCCGATGTAAATGTTTGCTTTACTTTTGTAATGCCGACATTTGTGGAATTTTCAAGGCGAAGACAACTCGTAAAAATACAATTCCAGGAAATGTTGGCGCCTTCCTCACCAGTGTTTGAAACATTCATTACCATGCAAGAATTTGTCACGTTTATAGTATATGTATATGTATAAAATTTCTTCATGATCTTCAGTACCATCAAGGAGAAAACTATTGGATAGTTGTGGTGATATTTTTTCAAAATATTTGAATAAAGCGAGTTTTGAGTTTTACAACTCCTCAACCGTCGATTCTACTTGCAAAATTTTGTCGATTGTACTTGCAAGACTTTATCAGGAGACCTCCAGTAATTCCTCTGAATTTTTCTGAAAAACCATAAATCCCATGGGTCTGCTCCTCACCTTAGTAAATATTTTAAATCAGATTTACTTTATGAAGTTAAATGCAGTGACAATTTTCAAATTACACAGTTTCAATAGAATAAACTAACGTGCGGTGGGGACTGTCGTAGTAAATTATAAATTCGGATTTTTAAAAGAATTCCAGCTAGTAGGTACGTGTCCGTGCCGGTAATATACCGGCTTTATTAGTACGTGTAGTACCGACAGCGATCCTACCTCCTGCCAGGATAACTGTTTTTACACACAAATACAATTAATTACAAGTTAAGTCACATACCTAATTACCGGCGGTGCTTTGTAAATTCAATAAATTAATGTCCCCCCGGGACATATACCGTAAGTCGTGCGTGCCTTAATAAATAATTAAAGATACATGTGACGGATAGATTGTAAACCGGGGCCGAGTATGCGCACATAAATTAAAACGCAGGCGGTCGCGACAAAAACCGCGACGCCGCTACGAATTAATCAAATTTACAAATGAACGGGTGCAAAAACGGCCCATTGTTTCTCTCAATTGATATGTTGAGACGTTGTTAATCAAGAAGTCACTTAAGCGATTTTATGTAGTGCGCACCCACCGATCCTCCCACTCGCACCAGGAGTTATGGGCTGGAGGAGAAACGCTCCATCACTTGCACATTTTCTTTCTGCTTTACATACGGAAGTGTCGGTGATACGCAGAAATTAATATGTAATTGTGAAATGCAATGAATGTGTCTATAAACTATATCTCTATGGTATGAAAGCAATGTACAGGATGGCCAAACCGAACAGGACAATTCTCTAAGTATTATGAATGCTCCAGTGCACAATTCAGCCATTAGCTTTCCAGTAAGCTTTCTTCAAAATTACAATTAAAATGTTGCTGTGTAAATACGAATTTTCTACTAAACTATTATTATTAATATAACTAAAAAATGCTTGTGTCGCAGCACTTCTTGTTCGATTTGCATCTCATTTTTACATAAAACAGTAATAAATCGTATAAACAAAACACAAAAAACACTTCACCTAAAACCTCCAAAACTTTGCATGAGAGGTTTGGCAATTCTTAAACTACCGTTTGAACCTCGTCTGAAACGCGATTAACACCCATACTTTTGCATTCTACCTAGAGCGTCTTAAAGTATTAAAACACTTTTCCTAAAATAAAACAAAGCTTCACACATACTATTTATTCTTTATAATAACCCATCATGAAAATCACTAAATTTGCTTCTAGACACAAAAAAGCAGTCAAAAGAGAACCATGTTACTTGGCAGACTGAGTCACAATAGTGTTCACTGGCGACACCTATCGGCGCATTGCGCCACTACGTCACATGCGAATTCCGGTTTCTTCTGAGTGCCACTTGTACACAAAAAGTCATTGAAAATGAACAGGGCTATGCAACCAACATTTCAGTAGTTGATTTACGTCTTCTGAATGGTCTATACATGTTCAGAAATATTATTTACATCGACAGTTCTATAACATTTTTGAAAATTATAGTAGCCTTCTTAAAACATTGTTTCAAATATGTAACATGTGTTGCATAACCCTGTTAATTTTCAATGATCGTGTGTGTACATAATAACACAACTACACATAGCAAAATGTCTGTAGATACGCTTGACGTCACAACACTATGTAGTTGTTCCAGCAAAATAAAACTTTTTACTTTCAGTTTTTTACATTTGTTAGGGCAGTTCCTCTTTTTACTACATAATTTTTATTGGAGGAAATATTTATGAACCTGTGTAGCTAATGTTGCCCCTATTAAATGAACAGACTTAAACGTATCTATCTATATAGCTGAGTACTGAAATACACGTAAACATCATTGAGCTAGCACGCGAAACTCGTGAAAATTGAGACGCCTGAGAAATTTACACAAATAATGGCCGCAATCTAGACCTCCATCTTCCGCTCGAAAATCTTAATTTCTCCCAGCAAGCTGCGGTGCTTCAATGGCAGAGGATAAAGACCCATTGTATGGTGCGCCATACGCGTTCATGGCCAACTCTTTATTTCCTTAACAACCCATCGTGATTGTTTTACCTGATAGCGAACTCCTCGGATTACAACACATTTGTGCTGTTGTTTGGTCCGGGTTATTTAGCCTTTGTGCCTGTTTATCTTTACAAATCGTTCCTCCTAACAATGCGAACTACACATGTTTCGTCCGCGGGGTCGTCCGTTCAATTTCTTCAACAGCAACTTGTCATTCCAAAATAAAAAATAGGCGCCTGCACCTGCGGTGTATTTATTCGCAGTTTTCTGTTTTCAGATTGAGTTCATGTAACTGTAAAGCTTTAGTATCACTACTAAATGTATGATTAAGTTTCTCAATAAACCGCTTAACAATCACTGATTAAAAAGGCCTGCATAGCAAGATCCCTTTGCCCTAAAAATAAGGAGAAACTGGTACGAGGGGAGGTCTATTAATTCGAGCGTTTAGTATCGATACATATAGCAGCCTAGGTAGAAACAAATGCTACCGACGTTTAATTGACATTTGTGTAATACATCGGCAAAGTTTCATTTGAATTGATTAACTTACATTGCCAAAACGACACTTGGTGAATAGTTAAATGTAGTGATAATTTACATAATAGAGAAATTGAGCATAAGGCAGTACTAAAATTCCTGACTAAGCAAACGAACATTTTATGTGGATTGAAGATGACACTCGCCCTGGAAGTCTAGTGGAAATGGCAACTGATGAAACAATTGCAGAAGAAGAAACACTAGTGTTTGAAGATAGGCACCTAAAGATGAAATGGCTTGCCGAAATGACTATCGAAACTCCCATTTTGAGAATTCTGCGTAACCATCTTGATCTGAGCAAGATTAATACAAGGTGTGTGCCTAGAATGCCGACATCAAATCACAAACAACGTCGGGTTGAAGCTTGTGAAGAGTTATTAGCGCTGTGCGACACTGATCCATGAGCGTTAAACGAGGAAATTGTAACTTGCAATTAAACATGGGTTCATCACTACTGTCCAGAATCCAGAGATCATGTAGTGACACCGCAAGGGTTCTGCACCCCCAACAAAGGTTTCTGGTTGATCAGACTACAAAGAAAAAGGTGTCAATATTACTTCATAGTACTACGCTGTTTTAGAAAAACTAGGATAAGCCATTAAAGAAAAAAGACGTGGAAAACTGGCTTGATTATTCAAGATAACGCACCTGACCATAGAGCTCGTACCGCGATAGCTGCTATGCGGCTTCGAAGAAATTACTATATACTGAACCCTCCCTTTGTATACCTAACATTACTACATAGTCTACATGTATAGTTTGACATCCACCTATAGATATAATTTATTATTGAAGATACAAAAAGCTTCGACTAAAACAGTTGCAAAGATTTATTCAAATCGTATTCAAAATACTAATATAGCATCAACATAAGAATTTTAAATGGAAAATTATATATTTTTAAAATCTTCGAAAAGTTCGTTTTACCGATTCAATATGTGAATACAATAAGTGGACATTTGCTTAAACTGTTTAAAATTTAAGTTTGAATGTCTAGGTTGGTTTAAAAAGACATGCGTTCATACATCAAACTAATAACATTAAATAATATTCGATCCAGCTTAAGAAATGCATTTTCGAAAATAAGAACAAAAGAAGCAAGATGTTTTTGGTTTCTTTTTTGCTAATGCTAAAAATACTGGTATAGTGGAAATCGCGTATCTCAAAAACGGCGCAATTATTATAATAACACTTGGAATTAAGAAAACAATCCCCTCAAATATTATTTTAAAATATACGAGTTATTTAAAAAAACCGCTGTTGGTGTTATTTTAGTTCACCGTGATAAAAGTTCTACTGGTTCGGATATAGGGTTGCCAACATTGTCATTTTGAACCCACAAGACTTAGCTGAAGGATCAAACATACATGGATTGCGAAAAATATTGCTTCCATTTAAATTAAAAGTCGTTTTTATGCAGTGGGCAAAGTGATAAAGATATAACTTTTGTAAATATTTTTATTTTATTAATAAAAATGTATATTTTACTTTTTAATTTTTAAAGGACGTTATCTGGTAATAGTCTACTCAGCTACAAAGGCTGAAAGCGTCCGACTAACAATCGGATTCCGCCGGTTCGAATCCCACCGACTACGACTAAGTAGTACTTCTTTTCTTTGCAAATTGATATAATTCGTATTACTAAATGGTTCTTTCTAATGTGTCAGTATTACTAGCAACATTAAGATATTTTTACCTATTTTTACCTAATTGTGTACAATCTTTCTATATTAAAGACGTTAAAATATTTTCTTCTATAACTATTTTTATTTACAATTCAATTTTAAAAATGCAAAAAATTGTTTTAATTCGAGTAAGGTCACCTATTTGGTGCTCTAAAAAGGTAGTATTACATATATTAAGAAGAAAACGTATCGTTACAAATAACTACAATTTGTAATCAGGCTACAACGTTCAAAATATACAATGAATGCCGTTGAAAACGAAATATGAAATTAGCATGATATTACGACTAAAATGCAAAATCATTAAACATCAAATCGGGAAGACAAGCTTAAAATTTATTATGCAATTTCACGATACAATAGGAGTACGACCGCTTGAAAAAATTCTGTATTGTGATGAGATGGTGTGAGGAAACCTGTGAATCATAAATTTAAATTATGCACATCGGTTCTAAATGAAATCTCATTATGTAGATATGGCGGATTATGTTTGGTGATGACTGTAGAATATAAGCAACAAGCGTCGATTTTGCATGTTCAGCCAACCGAGCTCCTTGAGTTAGTAGCCAATTCGTTTATGAATTCCAAATACCAATTGTATACAAGCATCCTATATACATTGTATTTGCCCAACGTCTCTACTGTCTCAACATGGATGTACCATAATTCAGTAATTTAATTAAATAATACGAGTGAATTAATTATATGAAAAAATTAACTCCTTTGTCGAATAGTTGACAATTTGAAATATAATTATTGAGCGGCAATTAAATTACTAAATATATGTTTTTTGAAAAAAAGCTTGTTATCCATAGTTAAACCAAAATTTTTAATGTAACACTATTTTTTATTTATTAAGATTTAGACCATGATCTAGTGATGTATCATAAATGCTTTTAAGATCATCATTTATTAGAATACCAGCGTTTTGTATCATCGATTTATGAAATGGTACACGTGACAAAGAAATATCTGCCACCACGAAGTACAGATGGAAAGGTGGAAGTATCCTACATCGAAAACAGTTAATGACCCAATACTGACCCTTGAGGTACGCCGCTGTCAATGACGGAGTAAACCGAACTATTTCTTTTTAGTGCGACCACTTGATTTCGTGAATTGAAATATCTAGAAAAACACTAACTGCTGATTGAGTTTTAATCCAGTAAATATAGATAATACTGGGGCGAAATAAGATGATACCAGGTGTCGAACTCTTTCCAAATATCTAATGATACCAGAACTGTTAGCAAACCCCGATGGCTGGCTTTAATAATGTCGTCGGTAATGTCAATCACAGCGGTGGGGCAACTATGTCCATGTTTAATGCCGATTAATATGATGGTAAAATTTTAGTTATATTGAGATGACAGCGTAACTGACTTTCGACATCTTCTAATAATTTTTAACGTCGGTAAAATATTTATTGGATTTTTAAATATATTATATGAGTGATTACATGAAGTAAGAACGGCACATATAAGCCGTTCACGATCTTTTTGGGTCAGGTGAGGCTATGACCATCTAGTAATTTTGTTGGCAGAACCTCTGTTGCAACAAAACTCCTTCATGGAAATTGACACTTTTTGTGTTAGGTTAGGTTGTTTTCAGTTTAAGGTTATAGTTTCTGAATAGGTACATTGTTGCCGGATATTCTCTAGTCTCCACATCGGCTCGCGTTCTTTTAAATTTTGTCTGTCCTTATTAAATTGGAAGTAGCACTGTTTAATGGAAATTTTTTGTTGCACAAAATTATTTGGGCATTTTGATTTTTCCTTTGACGAAAATTAAAATTATTTGTACACATTTGATAAATAATCTATTTTCTTACGAATATTAAAATAATAAATCTGGCAATGTGGTGGCAAGAAAATGTCGAACAGACACTGACAGAAAAAAAAAGTTGCATCCGCTACATCATCGAATCAGTTAGTCCAACATGAAAAGAAAAAATCATAGCCAACTCTGTCCCAAAAAGGTCGTGAACGGCTTATATATTTTTGTATTTATTATATGTTGTAATTGTTTGTGATTAAGATTAGAGAACCGTATATTTTCTCATACCACAATATTTCTATGTAAAGAATATTTTACATTGTTTATAGATCTATCTATATCAGGCTTTGCAAACAACTCACTGAATTATTAATACCTCGAAGAAGACGAAAGGATTGACTCCCTCTCACTACATCGACAGTTAAGATAGCTAAAATTGTGCCCACCAATTTGTACTTGTGTACTACGTTTGAATGTTAAATTGGTTTTGTTTATTGACTTGGTATTTTACTTATCTGCGTGAAGCAAGAAGCTGAAAACTAACCAAATTCCGATGGAACAGACAATGGGCAGCATTGTATAAAAGAGTTTGCGAAGTTGGACTCTCCTTCAGTACATCGACAGTGCTTCTACCATTTTGTTCTTGTATACATTTGGAATATTAAATACGCTTGTTTCTTATTTTATTAATTTACCTGAGTGCAGCAACAACTCAAATATTCTTTTATCTTAATAGATTCAACCAACTATTGTCACTATATCTCTGAAAAAATATAAGAACATCTATATAATGCAAAATACTCAAAGCAAAAAAAGGTATTTAAAATTGAAAAATTAAATGCGGTAAGTGTATTGAATGCTATTATTGTTAGCAACACTAACATGCACTTTATAGATACCTCAAAATGCACGATAGTCAAATTCATCGTCATTATTTTTTCTATGTTTGTATCTTCACATATTGATATGTAATTTGGGCAGTCGGAAAAGACATGTGCTTTAAGTTGGCTAAATATTTAATTATGGAGATTTTCTACTGCTCATTATATAATTCAAAGCAGTTCAGATTCCAACCAAAATAGCACTAATTTATTGAGTTCCAATAGCCGTGTTTGGTTTATGCCTTTAATGATAAATGTATCTCACTATACTAGGTACACACAAACATAATTAGTTTTATTTGTATACTAACTAAGTAGACAGATATTATAATATATTTTCCATAACCTACTTCGGCTTTTCGACGATTTTAATATCTTTATAACTGTTATTGTTTTGGATATTATCATTCTCCTCTCCCCATTTCATTTGTTACTGTTAATACGTGAAATGACACTTTTCTATGATGTCTCGTCCTCTCATCAATGCGTTATTGAATTACAGTAGCTAATTTAGAAATATTAGATTTTAAATGCTACCTAAAAATGCACCGACTGCCTGTCGTGCCCCCGCAATTATTTTGATCGGAGAATCTTGACACGGAATACAAATGAATCCCTCACAATACAACGCCCGGCACATCCAACATTAACCGATTAATTCAAATTTGAGTGTTTTGGGGTTGTAGGGGACGGCGGCGGGGTGGCCCATCAGTGGTAGATTTATGGGTGCTGTCAATCGGGCACCGACCGGAACCGGCCCCTCCACGCATCCCTCGGGAACACACCAGACAAAACATTACATTAGTGCCAACAGTTGGATATATATGCTTCCTCTCGCCCAAGTAATGGATCCAGGTATGCATTCGTTAGTCTTCCTTTTCAATTTTTTGCACTAAATACCGCAAACAATTTTTTAAAAACACCTGGTAGGAGCCGCCGTCCGAATTAATGCGGCGCATTTGAATAGCTAATCCTCATCATCAAAATTATAAATTTAAATCGATTTTTACAGGCCGCTAATGGGAGGCTACTGTTATTTTTCGAATTATGATATAGATAATTAATGATGCGCTGTCATCGCCTACTTAAAGAAAAAGTTTCCGACGAGATAAAATCAGATTAAAGGCGCCCAATAGAAAGCCTCCCGAACTAATTTCCTATGCTTTTAAGAGCTTGATATACGATTATGCAAGCTGCGTTCATTTATCTGCGAAAAAATAACATTAATGCATTAGCCGCGAACGACTTTTATTCCAAGCTGCTGACAACGACGGCGTGTCGTCTCTGTGGCTACTTAGCCGTAATTAAACTCCACATCTTAAAATGCGTGGAGAAATGCCAAAACAAAACGTTTCGAGACAACATTCTAGCTTGTAAAATATCCAGTCTATTATTTACATGATCCCAGAGCTTGTGGCCGTAATAACTTTTATAGCTTTCTGTTGATACAAATTCAAAGTAAAACAACATTGAATTTTTATTACAACAGCTCTAATTAAAAATGCCAAAACAGCACCCATTCCTATAAAGATAGACAATTTTGTAACTGAACGTGACCTCATCCTATAATAATTGGTTAATTACGCCTTCAATTAGTTGGGGGCTTGATCCGTTTAATTCCTGTTTTTTTCGACACTTTTTTCTTTGTGTTTAGGGACTTTACGAACTACTCCGGGTATTGTCTTATTCTTATTGCACTTCATTCTACGGCAAATTCGATACTGTTAAACCTCGCCCATAGAAGGTTCTAAAGCATGCAGCCACTGTCCAGATATTAATTATATTAGGGATATCGCGAGTAATCTGATCCCGCTTGCAACTTTAATTTATTATCTGGCAGCATGAGATTAGAAAAACTCGTGTAATTTGACTCCTTAAATAGTTTTCTGTTTAAAAGCACAAAATGTCATATATTTTTAAAGTTATTAGTTACATCCAGTTTTTTATGCGCCTTAAGAATTGCTAAGCTACAAAATATTGTGCAGGTCATTAAACCTTGATAATATAAGACAATATGAGTATTTAAACACGATTACTTTGAATGCAAATGTATCATAGCAAAAATTAACGTTTTTTATTGTAATTTTTTTTCCAATTACTCTCAGTAATGTTTGGTAACTTCTTAACGCATTATACATAATTTCTGCTTCAATGATAATAATTAAACCATTCAACTATATTAGAACACCTGTACTATGAATATTCATTATCTCTATAAACCAAACCTTTTATGAGACGTTCTAGCGCCATCCGATACGTTTTTATGTTCAAATAAGCAACAGCTGAGCTGGAAAGGTGATACTTTATTATAATAATCCAGCAATCGTAGTAGACTGCGCCTAATTAAAAGCTTTAGATAGAAAACAGCAGCTTTAAAAATACTATAATCTGACAAGTCAGATTTTATTTGAGCTAGAACTTAACATAAGTAGATTTCAATAATCCCGTCTTTCTAAGGCAAAAAATAATTACCTGGCGCTTTTTGACATGGATGAACGCTAGTTAGAGTATTTAATAATAACAATTAAGTACCGTATAATTTCTTCCTCTTGATCATAATCGCATATGACCATTATAGTCGCAAATCAACAATCACTATGGAGTAAATTACATCCTAGATTTTATGCTTGGCATGTTCTACACATCATTCCATATTTATGTATATTTACACCCATGAGTTATTTAATAGTTAATCAGAAACGATTTAAGCACAGCTGGCTATACTATTGTTGTCTTTGTAAATTATTTAAAAATAAAACTTATGCGCTGCGACTTCTGTCCTTCGTTATAAATACTTTAAACGTTTTAATGAATGGAATGCACGTCTTTTACATACATTAACATAATGCTATTAAGATGGTTTTTTATAACAGAGGACGGCTTAAAAATAAATTCACCATTTTTGGAATTCCTGCCTGAAATATTTATAGAAAATTAATTGCGGCGCTAATTAAAGCCCACATACGCGAAACAAAAGCAGTAAATAATTTCTTAGAGTCAAACTGTGCGTTTTAATTGCCTACTTAGCTTCAATTCCTGCTTATCACTTCAATTAGGTGCGTTCGTTAAGGACAAGAATAAACGGCAATTATCGCGCCAATTATTTAAAGCCGAACACGTTTCTAGTACAAGTTTATTATGCGGTTGTCTTATTATTATTCAAAACATTAAACAGTGCCGCACATAAATACGCTCGGCGTACGTAATCTAAATGATATATAAAAGTTGCTGTTACACAGCAACAAATCCGCAATGCAAAATCCCATTAAATAGTTTTGCATTTATTTACATTTCACGTATTCCCCGCTAAGTACTTCCTTCACCAATAACAATATTTAAATTACGATCTTGGTGCTGCTGCGCTTTAATATTCCATATAATATGACCTGTTTATTGCCCCTGATAGGTTTTAATTGGACTCATTACTACTCGGTAGTTTTGCAGAGGTAACAGGTATCCATTTGTGAATTCCATTAGAGTGATCGTTAGAGAAAAGTTGATTTCACTTGATACCTAGACGGTGGTAAATTATGATTTTGAAAGGTTTACAATAGTTTCAGAGGAAGTTAATTTTAGTCTTTTACTAATACATATCAGACCTAAGAGATAGAGCAACAAGTTCAACACATCACCAAGACACACACGTAACACGATGGTTGCTACACAAACACGCAAGGCGCACTCCAACTGTGTAACCCGAATCTGAGGCAAGTTAAGCATTGTACCGCCAGAAGCAAGCGTATAAAGCACCAGCCTCTACACCGCAAGGTATTATCGACAATACATACATACTAATACATATAGATGAACCACTGCAAGCGTGAAGATCTCTTGAAAACTCAATTTCGAATTTTTGGGGTGAATCCAATACTTCCTTTATTGTAAAAGGAAGTAAAATGGAGAGACGCCGAGACTAGCAGGAGTAGCCAGAGGCGATAAACCCAAAGTCACCTGGCAGTCCATATCGTAACAACACCATCTAAGAAACATGCTACTGGACTAAAATATGAAAAAGACACAACAAAGAATGCAGTTGACACTGACAATATACCTCTTGGAAGTGATGATGATGATGAAGCAATACATAATAAATAAATTACCTAAATATATCAAAAATGTGGTAGGTACAAATAGTGGAATTCATCACCATGAACACTATAATACCTTACACTTTGTAAAAATATGTTCTCTTAATATAAATTAGAGACAATGTGTAGCAGATTAAGAATGGGACATACAAAATCTAATTCAAAATCATATCTAACCGCAAAAGTCATTGCAACTGTACATTATAAAATTGAAAAAAAGATATAAAAACCATCGAACAGTGTAGCGTTCCAAAGTCGAGCTACTAAGATATAATAAATCCGAATGATCACACAAACTGATACTTAGGCAACTTAAAGTACTTAGCAGAAATACAGATTGCATAATCTTCATCTACTTAGTTCTTTTTGATTTCAAATAGAAGGCTAATTTAGATATTTTCAAATTAATAATAAAAGAGAAACCACTTTCTGTTTTGCATAAAACACAGATTGAGGCTTCATAGCGTTCAGCAGCAAATAAAATTAAAAGCTAAATCCCAGCTTTAAAAGGATACACAATAGGAAACTTTTGATCTGTAAGGTTATAATTGATCTAATTCTTCAATGCATTAAGAAATAATGATTTTTCAGGCAAATAGAAAAGCAGTTATGAATTAACTGGTAGGTAAACAAATAGGGCGATCCCTACATATCTTAATGGAGAGTGTCTTTGGTTTAGCTCTTTGCTTCCCCTGTTATACTTGCTATCTTTGAGCAACGGAACATAATAATCCGGTGGGATAGAGTCACTCGGAGTTGCAATGAAATATTTTTGGAGGGCCTAACAGAAAAGAGAAGACCATGTTAGACCAACGTTAATTCTTGTTAAGAACGCCTCACCAGAAAAGCCGCTTCATTGGTTTGGCGATGGGGGTAGTTTCCGGTTAGAGTTCAACTCGATGGGCAAGGCAACAATTCCTAGCGCCATGGGGTCGCCTCCGTTTTAGTTAGTCCTAAAACCCTAGCAAAGCTATATAAACGGTTCAGTTCATTCATAACCCAAAATATTTCAAGTTACCAGTTTAGAATGGGCATATGAAATTTAATCTACCGTCAATAACTTCATAATAATATAATAAGAAGATTTAATTACCTTTCCAGTAACAAGTCTAAAAACCAGGTTATATTTGTAAACGTCAAAAAAGGGGTTTAATGTTATACCGCAGGTACAGCTGATTGTAAATAAAACTGGGACAGCTAATATGTAATATTGTAATATGTAGTACAATAACATATTAAATACTCGTAATTATGTTCCTTTTCTTATGCTTCTATCTTTAATAATATTTTATGTATTCACCTACGGAAATATAAGTTAGAGAAAGTTTCACACGTTATTAAAAACGCAAAAAGTAGTCTCAAGACTTGTCCCACTTTTATTTGCAATCAGCTGTACCTGTCAAATAATGAACATTTCTTATACTTTAGAAATGTGAATTGAGTTAGCAGGTAAGTCAATTAACAGCGTTCATTTAAGATATAAATAGGTTAAGAGGTTATAAAGAGCCTTTTAGATTTATCTTACCTAAAGATGTTGAATTTCCGCAAAAGAAAGAAAACCTTTCTATGGAACTAATGGTTGATTAACCAATGTAAATCAAACTAATAAGAACTCAAATTCGATATTTCCGTATCATATAGAAACTGCCATAGTAGATAACCCTTTAGTATATTAAACTCACAATTACAATTAACATGACCCAGGAATTATATGATTGAATGTACATAAATATTATAGAAAAAATTAACAATCTTAATAAAGTTGTTGGCGCCCAATACTTTTTGTTTAATGAACTAAAACCTTTATGCGAAAATGAAGTAAACAAATATCCCACACTTACCATACCTATATCGCAGCCGAGGATTGAGCTAGTGGGAGTTATGTGAGCTTTCTAAGGTAGGTTACAATAGTTGGCACACATAAGTTAGGCTCGAGTAAACAGTACATTTACAACAGCAAAACAGTAATGTAATAATTAGAGACCATATTGAATCTTATTTAATTTCAAAGGAAAATGTGTGACCAGTACAAGCGCTGACACACAACTGACGTTTGCTACTTTGGCTGTCAGTGCTGGGTCAAGACGCCACATCACAACTTGAGTGACGGGGCAAGTGGGTGTGAAATTGGTCAGCTCTTCGCGCCAAACACGCCTTGTTATGTAGATATCACTGACCCGCCTCTATACTAGGATCGCCAGGTGTAAAAGTCAAAAAGAAAACTTTCGACACCTTATTCATATTAAATTTTCTTAAATAATTAAATATGTACAGGGTGTTTCACTTCGTACCTTCACACTCTGGTATCTTTATTATTTATTTTCTAATCGCCTTCAAACTTTAGTTGACTGTAAAATGGTTGTTTTAAGAATATTTAAATAATTTTATTGCAAACCAGCAACTTGTTGCGATTAAAAATAAATGCGAGAAGTCAAAAGAAGAAGTTTAAAAATTAAGAAATAACCCGTTTATACTATAATTGGCAAAAAATTAAATCGATAAGAGAGTAAACAAACTGTATATAAAAATAATAGTTGCTATAGTTAGGAACATAAAAATATATACGTATTTCAAAAAGCAAAAATTGCTTTATTACACGTATAATTCAAGTTGCGCTTTAAAAAAATTAATTCAATTTAATCATCTCCATTCTCATTTGCATCATCATTTTCGCTTATTTATCTATACTTCTAATTTCGTGTAGAAGTTTCTCATTTTTTTATTTCTTTTTAAAATCCTAACATGAAATATTTTTATAATTATTATAAACTAAGCTAAAAATAACTCGGACATTTTCAACTTATTTCTTTCTTTGGTCCACTAGTCCCGTACTATGGAAAATATTTTACATTGCCATTTTGGGTAGGTACGTACCCATTGTAAAAAAATAAAAATATTTTTTATAATTCTGGATGAAGCCTAGCAGTATTTATTTTAAAATATTCGATCTATTGAAAACTAAACTTTTGTTGACATTTTTTTCGAATACCTTTAAATTGTAAAGTTAATCAAAACATCATCCACAGCGATGTTTTTAAAGGCAAGATATACAATCAAATTTTCAATTTCTTCCCATGTTGGAATCCTATTTAATCCCATCCGAGTATTAAACTTTGATAGTTGATCTGTACGCAAGACACAGTTTTTGTTAATCAACGCAGGCGACGGTTGATTTATCCATACATACCAAAGGTTCATACGAATTTTATAGCAGTTCATGCAATATAAATTTAGCCATTTTAATCATTTTTAGATAAAATAAATTTTGCTATGATTGGAAAAGGATTTTTTGCACTCATGATTTCAAAATTCATATTTCCCGGTCATTCCCGATGCGCCGAAAATGACTTTTCCCGCACCGGGGTGTTTTTTACTTTCCCACAAAAACTATGGCAATTGTGTGTTCCAGGGGCGCTGTAAACGTCAACAAAAGCTAACAGGTGCTAGGATACGTATAAAAATTTAGTAATTTGTGCTGCCAACTCAGTAAAGTTGTAAAACACTAAATAATATTTTTTTAACTTTTTCAAATATTTTGAGTTATTCGTTACAAAAAACATTGTACCTACCTCTTTCGGGAAGAATTTTCCCGAATTCGCACTACATGCAGCACTCCCTTCGGTCGTGCTGCAAACAAAGTGCTCATTCGGGAAAATTAACTTCCCGAACTTGTTAGGTAAATAACTATTTCATAACTATGATTCAATGTATTTGCTACTGAATTTATTGTAGCCATTACTTCCACAAGGAATTTTGTTTGGCATCTATTTCTAATATTCTTTTTCATGGAAAATATGCATTAAGATTTCCACAAAGTCTAAACAAGCTTTGTTAAAAAAAAACTTCAAAAAATTGTTTTAAAATAAGGGTTAGTTGTGAAGTGATAGAAAATGCTTTTAAAGCGGGATACATTTCCAACACTCTTCACAGCAAGACTTTTATGTGTGCACTTCGTTTTAAAAACTTAAAACTTCAAATAATTAAAAGCGAACAATCTGAGTATACGTATATAAAAAAAAAGCAAAATAACCTGTTGGCAACCCTACTCTACACTTCATGAACAAACCTCGGTTTTCGAAAATTCGGATATGGATACTGCATTACAAATGTTAAATAATAACATGCCGGCTATAGATTCCAAAAACAAACATTTCAAATTCATGTTTAGAGATTCAAGTATTTGTAAAGAGCTGAAACTTCGTATTTTTTCATAACGTGGCTACTTGAAAGGTACATAATTAAACATGACAATTAATACAAACAACCCATTCATGCTAAGCCCTAGTGTTTTGTTTGAGAGCACGATTATTTATCGATCTAACAACAGTGGTCATAACAAGCATAATTAATAACTTGGAATTGTATGGAAAGCAGTAAATTAGGAGAAGACCACTACACTATTACTAGGTAGTCTTTAAACTCTCAATAGATTCCAAGGATGAAACATTTGTTTTTGTCTTCTTAGGGCCGGTTGCAGAAAGCAATGTTAAGTCTCGTGTTAGCTAACATCGCGTCAAAGTGAACAAAATCGCATCAAATTTTGTTTACTAATGTATTAGTTACCATAAAGATTTGAGATTTGATGCGATTTTGTTCACTTTGACGCGATGTTAGCTAACACGAGACTTAACATTGCTTTCTGCAACCGGCCCTTAGAATTATATTACAGATCCAGTCAGCAATAATAAGTGCGAAAATTATAGGTTCTTGCACAAGACAGCTAAATTTCACGAAATTGATGAAACCCTTCATATACTCGTCGATAGTAAATTTATATGTGTACGCATTTGTTATTCGGTTTTCCTTAAAATTTGTTTAGGTATAAAACCTATATTTAAATGTTTAAATCTTAGATACAATCTAGCAAAATTTTTTGGACAATGAAATGATATTCTCATCAATTCACAATTCAGACAATTTCTGTAATCAATGACTTTGGCACTTAAGGGCGCTTTCGCAATTGTTAATGATTTCTTGATGTACTTACCAAAGATGCGTCGTATACAGACAAGCGGGGAAGAGAGTAGTACACTTACCTGAAAAGATAGAAAAAAAAGTTTATACAATATTCTAGAGAATTCTTTAAGTAACAATATCCAGGTGGTAATTACATATACAATTAGTCCAGGATAAGCGTCCTATGCACAGACCCCTAGATAATTCAAAACTTCAGTAGCACTTGCGATGCTGTATTTTATTTCTTCTAATTTAACCGAGTCTTTATTGCTTGCTTCTTAATCTGGACACACTGTATATTACCAATTAAAAATACTGCTACTACTGGATGTATTAGAATATATAATTCCTAAACTTGTATGTTTGTGTTTTAAACATAAAAAAGTCAGTTAAAATGTCATATCTGTCTTTCATTGTGAATCAGTATACAGAAGACACATTACAAAATAAGCTATACATAAAATATAAAAATCATAAGTATCAGTATTTGTACGCATCAATTGTAATTGATACAAAAGTTGTCGATTCCAATATCGAATTACATCGACACACGCCACTCCGTAACAATCGCGAAACTAAGACCTCGCCGTAATCCAAGCAGGCTGGAATAATGTCATTCAAAAAACACCACATGTTAAATCAGGAAGTAATCAGGATTCACTGAAGCGCAGTAATCCTGCAGGGCCTGCAATGCGTCCAGTTACGATTACACGAGGGTAATGCGTACTTCATTTGCAAAAGCGTCGCGACGGAGTGCGTCGCTCTAGTGGTGCATGAAATAACTACATTCGACGTTGGTGCCTTAACAGCAGCTAGGGGAATTATATACTAAGTTTTTATCTGGAGACCAACAAGGGCATTCTTTTTCAGTGTCAAATTTCGCTCTGTTCCGATATGTCCAATAAAAATTAATGTTCGGGATGAGAAAAGAAAAGAATCTCAATGTTTAGACATATAACAAGAGTAGACTTTACTGACGGCCGGTAATAAAACTCTCCCCATCATCGTGCCGGTATCTGGAGTGTATGATTAAGTTATCAAAGTGCATCGGAATAATTAGTCACAGTTTTAGTGCACACGCTTACATAAGCAATAGCTATCCTCGTGCGTTGCAAATTCATTGTTGCGACATGTGAAATTAAAGCCGAATTGTGTACAGTTTGTACAGTAAAGTAGCTTGAGCTTAAACTTATAGGAAATACTATCATTTTTTAAAGAAATTTGTACTACATTATTGCGTTGTCTTTCAAAACATAACAGAATTGATCAGCGTTGATGATACATTAAAGGCATATATGTGGGGTTTGCGGATGATGAGCACTGTAGTCCACGCCAGCATAGTGGTCGAACAAACTCAGAAACTGCAGACTTCTCCGTGACAATGCACTACCCTCTTTCGCTATTATGGCTAAAAATGCTCTTCAATAACTCCAATGGAATAAGTTAAACTATCCTCAAAGTCATAACCATCATTGTGGTAGCGTTACGCCCCTGTTAGGTCCTGGCCTGGTCTAGCACTTTTCGCTGTTCAGTTCTTGTTGTTCTTCTTGTCACACCTACACTTCTCAGATAAGACCACTACTACATTTAAAACAATTTCAAACGACTTTAGATATCATGTTTAGAAATTACTATAAACGTCGATAAGGTTAATGTGCTAACAGTTATAATAGTTATTTGTCTACCAACTGTGGAAATGAAGGTTATTCCAGCACGAAATAAAAGTTTGCTGACCGAGCGTCAGCCAGTTTCCACACGTGGCAAACACAATATTTTTTCTAGAGTCAAGTTTGTACATCAATAAACACTTAGTATCTCAATATTGTTTTTGAAAACAGTTAGGAAATATAAATTTTCTAACTTAAAAAGCTGTGGAAAAGTATGTAATTTCGAAACTAGATTTTTGAAAACAGTTAGGAAATATTCATTTCCTAACTGTTTCAAGAAAGTGGGGGAAAATACCTATATAATTTCCTAACCAAAATTGATGTAAATTAATGTGGAAACGTCGAATTTTCAAAAAAGTATATCAGTACACAAACATAAAATTACAATAGAAAAATTCATTATAGTGTTCTAGGCAAGGAGTTGGAATATATACAAACAGGAAGTCACAATAATAAACCCGGAAATTACAGCAAGTACATATGTATACTGAGACAGATTGTAGTGGGCTGCGGTATTATTAAAGACACTTCATCTTACTTGCATTGCTCTTTAAATTACCTGTGGATGTCCTGTTGAGTGCACTCATAGAACAACAACAATCAATACATTGTATGAACTGTCGTGGTTGGTTAGTCTCCTACACTTGATGTAAGAAATCAGCCGACACACGTCCCAGTGAAATGTACTTAATGTTGCTCTAACAATGCAATTGCGGCGTTACTTTCTCAGACCAAATATACAACACGCGAAAGCAGTGATTGTAATTTATTTATTTGCTTAGACAATTTAATATTAGTCATCATATTTTGAGTGGGAAACATTAACTGTAAATTATATTTAGAAAAGGCTTTAATACAAAGTTGTAAGAAAACAGCACGGTCGTTTATATAACAAAAAGTTCAAACAATTTTTTTATTATGGTATTTTTTTAGTGAAGGAATGTTAATACAAAATTAATTTAAACAGATACTTTTAGGACTCCACCTGTCTATATATTCCCTTGGAGGTCTAAGAGGTAACTTAACCAGCACTAGATTGTGAGGCTGGAAACAAATGCAATCAATTTATTTTGAAATAACGTCAATGGGGTTCCATTTTTGTACAAATACTAGAAATCCTTTCAATTTCTCACAATAACTAGGTATCCGAAGTTTAAAAGTTATAATATAATTCTTTTGAGATTGCGTAAAACTGTATATTTTCTTGAGTAAGTATTGTTACACAACTTTCTCCTAAGCTTTCTATTGTGTTCGACATCAAAATATTTTACGGAATTGGCTCTTATATTATAATTCAGCATAATTACCATTAATGGAATTGAATATGGATATATTTTTGCTGACCATTTGATTTAATTGAAAATTGCAATAAATAGTTACCGTCGATTTCGATTTTGCCTCTATTTTATATAACACCATCCAATTGAATCTATAATATGATTGATGGATCAATCACCAGCGGAAGTATTCGCCATTAAGAGAGACACAAAAAATCAAGAAATAAAGTTCACCGACATTCTTAGATACACCATATGACGTACAAAAGGAATAATTGAATGAACACAATTAATAAAAGCAGTGTGAAACTTCGAAATACAAAATATTATTAAAATAATAATTCTTTACGGGAACTGTCGTAAACCAAGATAGTTTGTGTAACAATATTAAAATATTTTTCTTCTAGCGTTATACAACATGTTTTCCGATTCCTAGTGTTGGAAATTTTCTTAAATTTACATCCTATGCTGCACGGTACATTTTTCGCTGACTCTTTGAAAGCGGTTTTATCCTGAAAAATTGCCATCAATTAGGTGTGGACTTGGTGTTATGCATTATTTAATAACTGCACCGACCTGTTGGATTGAGGATTTTCAAGTTGTTTCGAAAGTAAAGCCAGGTTCGCCACATCATATATGCACTTTACCTTCACGTAGGCTGGCGTTTGGTCGAATTTCCCAGTTTTTCAAGTAACCCCGATGATCTCAACATTATCTTTGAGGTACTTGTAATGACCTTCGAATACCGAAGAAGCCGTATACTGGTGTCCACCGTCTGCTGCGCGCGTGCCGCATGCGGAGAAAAACCATAACAGCTGGTGGTACATAACCGTTCTAGCCTAATTGCCATTCTTACGGTCTATCAACGCAAATGGTCGACGATTGAAGGTCAAGATTTTTTATATCCATCCTTTCCAGTACCTGGGGGTGCAGTTGCCATTATTTTGCTTCCCGCTGCGTTCGAGACTGCATTGGAGGTATTATAAATTTATTCTAATTTTACTAACAAGTAATTTTATAAATGGGGATATTTCGGGAAGGCCTCGTCGACCACTGAGATGCGATACGTGAATCATGTCATTAAATAGGCTTTTTTAACACCAGCTGATGCTCACTTTAGTTAGTATTTTATAAACTTCGCCCGAATCGATTCCATACGTCCTTATTTAGAAAAATGCTTTTGTGCATGCATATTTTCCGTGTGCTATTTGTTTACTGAATTTTTTTGGAACAATATATATACACGGTGCTGATAAAATGGCGTATTAACTAAATGGTACGCTGTTAAAGAGCACTTGGTGAACATGGAAAAACATTTAATAAATCTTTGTATTTTTGAAGATATGGAGGTACATATTACTTATTAATTGAACTGACAACGTTGTTTATTGCTAAGAAAGTAGTACAATGTTAATTTGGGTACTTTATAAACAATGTAACAAGCAGGTAACAATTAAATAATTTCATCATACAAATGTTTTTGAAATAAGAAGATATTCGAAGTTAAGATGATGTGCGTCCAAGCAAGTTGGAGCTCTTGTGATCATATTATTGGAAATTCCTTCTTTATATATCTATTATGAACTGGTGTTCAATAAACAACATTTTTATGTTGCTCCAAAGGGAAAAAAATCATTGGAGTCCTAGTATCCCAGCCAGTATAGTAATGCTCATTGTGTTGATTGAACATACCGTCTCTACTGAAATTGCTGTAATTTATCCAAATCACTCGACAAAGATTTAAAGTTTGGAGCAGCTTCGATTTGTTCAAGTAAGCAATTGCAAAGTTAATTCGCCTCTTGTGATCTTCTGGTAGTATAGAATAAACCATGATATAGTGGAATGGATGGTAGGTATCCCTCATCATTAATAATAGTCCCCGTCAATCCTCTACCTAAACTCAACTCCCGTGCCACATCTCTCCTGCCCCTTGCTGGATTTTCTTCTGTTATGTCTAGCACCGCTTCTTCTATTTCTGGAGCAATACGTATGGTTCTTGGACTCCCACGATCAATATGTGTGTGTTAATTTATCTTTTCAAACTAATACAACGCCGAAATTAAAGCCACTGTTACCAAGTTGAATTATTGAATAATTATTTTTTGAGTTCTCTTAATTAAATTAAATTGTCTTTTCACTTGCATAATTATCTTCATATGTAAGTGTGTAACTATTTATAATATTCTATATTGAGTAAATTAAAAACCGTACTTTAAGCCTCCGTATCTTGATGACTATTCAACACTATAACATATAAGCCAATCACATTGCAGACATTTGCTTTATCCAACCAATAACAGCAGTATATCACTGAATATTGGGCACCATGCAAAATATTCACAAAACAATGTACGTACTCAAAAAATAAATAGCCTTGTTGCGAAGTATCGCTTAGCAACGATGTTCTGTCCTTAGTTATATCGCCAGGTTACGTAACACTAAACCTCAACAAACTGTGTGGCTTGTTTTAAAAATTTTAAAATGTTGTGTTTTGGAAGTATTCCGCTGAATTTAATTGAGAGTGAATAATTATATTAATTGTTGGACTATTTTTCAATAAAGTTAATCGTTATGTATTAATATTGTTAAATAGTCGTCCCAAATACCACTCGAAGTGGATATATTTTTTAAAAATATTTTGCCATTTCCATAGAAATTATTGCAAATTTAAACGCAATAATTTACATGGAAACGACAAAATATTTGTCAAAAATATATCCACTGCTTGTGGTATTACCCTTGAATATAACACAGATTTTTTTAAATTATTCTCCCATACCCAAAAGTGTCCGTAGCAGCCTAAGGTCTACACATTACCCTTTTGTTGTGACGTAACAATTTTCTTTCATTATTTAACTATAAGGAACTGGGCGAAACGAAAAATTTGCAGTTTTTGGTCAGGTCCGCTTTAAGTATGGCTTGTTTTATAATACTGCCAATGTGACATTTTTCCAAAATGACAGTAAAATAACGCGCAACAACAAGCAAGCGAGCAAGCCTAAAATCTTATTTTAAGTGTTAGGGACTTCTTCGAAGAGGAGAAACATCGGATTATATAAGTCAAGAATGTCTTGGTTTGAATGATGTGCTATTTAGAGCATCCCTGACATTAAAGGTTAGGTATATGTCAAATTCTACTACCTGCGATCTAATTGATCTTTTTGTTTTCAATGCAATATAAGACATACGTTTTAAAAGCTATGTTTTGTTATTTCTAACGTCACAGAAAAAGGATACTGTGTAGACTTTGCCATTGCGTTAATACGCCATTTTTCAACACCCAGTACGTAGTAATTTAAATTCTGGATTCGTATTGAATCAAACGAACTTGGTGTTAAGTGTTTTACAATAATTCGAAATTGAACTGTTTAATTAACTCTCAAGTTTGTTTTGCACTTACGAACTTCCCGTCATTTACAAATTACCCAAAATTTTGAATATAGGTATTCAGTGCAACCACCTACGTGCACCTTTGCTGGTATTATATGTATTTGTTAGAGTTGTATTCTTAAAGCGTGGTAGTTTTATCGGGTTTTGTAGTACCGCAACTGGCACCCACATATTTGGTAGTTATCAACATTCAGGTGTAGCGATAATACGATATTCAACAAGCTTTAATTATTTCCGGGAATGCCATAGATGCCATAGATGTATCTTGAAAAAGAAGAACTTAAATTCATATGTTCATCTTAACTTTTCTGTATAAAATCACTTCCTAAGTTATGGTCATCACTTATGAAATAGCCTGTATATAATTACGCTTCATAATTATTAACATACGAGGTAATTCAAAAACTTAAACTCCTTTCTGGGCTATATACGTAACCATTAGGTAGTTCATCTCGCTTTAAAATTCTGAAGCAATTCATTTGGGTAGGTAATTAGTTGAAGAATGTGCCAGAGTAGCAAGTCGTCATTCTTATCAGCACTGAGTCGCCTATATGTTACACAACACTATTCAGCAAAATCCATATACAATGTGTGAATGAAATACGGCGTTTGCTATAATTCGCTTCGTGTTTTTATTTTTAACGATTAAGTCATCAAGTAGTAGTAAGTTATACGTTTTTGTTAATAATTTCCTTTGGCTAAATTTATAAAAAAACTATAAAAAAAGAGCGAGTTCTACCAATAAATCGGTATAAATCTATAAGATTTTACTCCTCACCATCTACAAGGGTATGCTTTCCAACCTATAATTAGGTACTTGGTCTATGAGGCTGGAGACTATCTCCTCTTGCATATTGATTAACATCTACTTATACTACGAATAAAGTCACTAATACTTGGAATCTAATGTTTAACAAAATTAAACATGCTGCAAAAATGCATCTTCAAAAGCAATCTAGGGTGTCATTCTGTCTCAAAAAATGTATATTAGCTACAAGTTTGGTTAGAAAACTTGATTCTGCAGCTGCAAACCCCCTTGTTCATAATAGAAATTGTAACCCATTTCTCATAAGGAAAAATGCAAACAGCATACATAATCAAACGACAGCTATCTTAGCAAGAACGAGAGGGCCATAAATCACGCACTGTTTATAATTTCAAAGCAAAGAACTAGAATGTCGGTCACGCACTTTCTGTGTCCTCCGAATTTCGTATGGTGGGCCGCGGCGGGCAGTGACGGATAATTAATTTCGAGAGGAGCTAATTTTTGTTGACGAAAACATGTGCCACAAAAATGTGCCAACAAAAGGATCTCTTAATAATGTATTAGCGGCACGCGATCGTCTTTACGAGCGCTAATGAGCAATAAGGGTGATTATGGGCGGCGGCGGCGGGGCGGTGCCCTTTCATCTCGGCCACCCCGAGGCGGACCCGCGAACCGCAACATCAATAACGCCGCTCTCCTTTCATTTAGTTACCGCCATTTTTATTACTAAATCTTTTATTACTGCCCTGGCAGAATCCGCGGCATAACTGATCGGCAATAGCACAGTGGCGTTCCAACTTCCAACAGTGAAAAACAGAAGGCTAAAGAATCAACTTCATGGTTATATAACCAGCAAGAGAGAAGTGTCAAAATCTAGGATGGGGAACAAATTTACATGACAGATCTAACAATGGAAGTACAGAAATCCAGGATCAAGTTCTGAAATTTCATTTGTCCGCTCAAAAAAAAAACGTTATTTTATGGACACGTTTACTATTTAAAAATTCAATTCACACTTATAAATAATTAAAATAGTTTAAAAACAAGTCATAATCAATGGCCTGATTATCTATTTCACATAAAAGCATAAATGCAGAATTACGTTAACAGGTGTTATACAACTTGTAATAGGCTTTGAAAAATAATAAAAAGTACAGGGTGATTTACTAGCTCATCAACAAACTTTGTCAGATGAAAGCTGATGTAATTTTAAGATAAAAAGTGTTTATATAAAGAAGTGTTCAAAAATTATTTGTTTGCGATACAAAGTGTGTTAAAGTTGTCTAATAAGAAATATAGCTTTTTCTTAGAATTTCCAGCAGCTATTTAAACCAAATTTGATAGATACACAGTACACTTGGATAGAACACCTTAAACTGTGATATTATCAAGCTTTACAATTAACCAGCTGCGGAAATAGGGTAATCAGTTACCATAAATTTAACAAAAAAAATAGTAAAATCCTACAGAAAATTAAAAGCGATCTCTTTTAAGGTGTCATTTAATTGTAGACAAAAAGCATCTCTTCGATTTTTATTTTGCTATAGGTATCTCATACTTAGTTATTTGGTAAATTTTATTTTTTTAATTGAATTCAAGTTTTGCAAAAACAGTAAAATAAATTCAAAAATCAAGTTTACCAAAATACAATGAGAGATAGCAAAACAATCGAAAAGACAGACATTTTCTGTCTAGAATTAAAGGACTTGCCTAAGATGAGATCGCTTCTAATTTTCTACAGAGTGCCACTATATTTTTCTTGTTAAATTTATAGTACCTATTACATATCATATCGCCGCCACTGGTTAATTGTAGAGCTTGATAATATTACATTTTAAGGCGTCCTATCCAAGTGTGCAGTGTATCAAATTTGGTACAGCTAGATGTACCAATAATGAAATTACTAGAAAAAGACGATATCCTTTTAGAAAACGAAGAACTGGTTTATATGAACTTTGTTTCTTCAAATTACATCAGCGTTCATCAGTTTATTAATGAATTAGTAAATCACCCTGTATTGTTTTACGTTTTACATATCAACAACACCCCTTCAAAAGAATCTATCTCGCCCGAAACGAACACGATATGAGGTTTTTGTAAATATATCGGTTTTCATTGAGTGATTATGCGTATTATAGATGTTGTTGTCGTTCACTACACATTTTCTTGGAACCATCCCAACGTCTATCGTCTTGCAGAACTTATACCAAATTTTATAAATAAAAATATGTTCAAATGTTTTGGGTATATTTTGAATTCGGGGGTACAAGCATTTTTTAGCCTATTAAATGTGGAAAACAACGTTATTTCTGAAAGAAAAGTATTTATTGACACTCATTACCAGAATGGTGTGTACATTATCGTGCAACTAAAGTAAATTACTGGCACTATAAATAAAGAGATCCGAACAACAGGAAATTTCGTTTTTCTTTCTGAAAATGTGAAAATGTTGCACATTATCAATGGTTGTTATTAGAATTAATATATTATTAGACAAACCTGAAACTTCGGCCGTTGAACGCGATTGTAAAAAATAAATATCGGCTGTAAGTGAAAAATTAATTTTCGGGTTGCCAGAGAAATTACTTAAACACTGGATATAGTATTATATTGCATAGTATTAATTTTAGATGGAAACCATAAGATCGACGCATTTAATTTAATAGCTTGGGGTAATGAAATGAAAGTAATATAAGTGGCTAAATTTAAATAGCCTTTCAAAAGGAAATGTAATTTCGACATCTAACAGGAAAAGAAAAAAGTATCTTCTGTTTCTAGAAATACAACCATAACCATTGACGAGGTTTGCAATCTTAGTAGCCTACGAGTTTTTTGTTTCAAAATTAAAATATGAGAGTCGACAAACTGCTTCTTGGAGAAAAGAAATTGATGAAACATTATACGTACTGTTCAACGCGCAGAAAAAAAATATTCTAAGTGAAATTGTTTGACAAGAAATCTTGTTTTGATTCTTGTGGAATACTAGCTGACGATGATATCCATCCCTTTGTTGCATCGGAGTGGTCTTTTACTGGTTGTGGGTTTCTGCGTTAAGACTCTGTTAGCTAACTGATTGTGTTGGATCCGCATTATGTGCTATTTCTGGTTTTTGTCATGATAGTCACTTGGAAATGTAATCTTTAATTTTAAAATCCAACGGACAAATGCAAAATTTGAAGACTGAATAAATGTATAAGACTATTTTTCTACTGTTTTCGTAGATCATTTTAAACATTATTTATAATAAGCACTTTCACTTCTGGATGAAGGAAAACCGACATATTTGCAAAGAACTGATTTCGATACTGAAAACTAAAAACTATTCAACAAAGGTTAATTTTTTTTACTCAAAATATTAAGCTTTTCTTAATAATTATGCGAATTGCTTCTTCCATACTTCAATAATTCAAAAATATAGTAATATGCGCTAGTATATAGCAATCATCCAATTTTATTTATTGCTAGACTTAAAACAGTACATCGAGCAACGCTTTGCCTTTTAGATAGGCAACACACATTACTTTCACTGTATTCATTTGTTAATAATGCTAATAATTTTATTTATATATTTATTATTATACCACGTACTCCTATTCCACATCCGTTTAAAAGCTTCTTTCTAATATCAAATGACTACGCCATGCAGCCTGAAACCTGTTGAAGAAAAACAAAATCCCTACAATCTAAAGTTTCATTAAATTAACCTGTTGTTAAAGTAATTACATGCATTATCTTTACATAATAACTGATTGAGAACGGAACCTTTCCTTTCAAATTAAATTAAAACAATAAATAGATTGTAACGGTTTAAGTTGAAATGAAGTATTTTGTTATCAGGGGCAATATAATAAGTAGTATGCCTATTATCGATAATTTTTTGATGAATATTATGAGTTATAATCCCAAAGTTGAAAATACAACGAGCCCGTAGTACAAGTTATAGTTTCATGCATAGAGATTATAATAAAATGATATTCTTACAAAAACTTGGATTATTTTGCATAATACGAATTATATTTAGGAAGAGAATAAAATTATTTAAAATATATAGAAGAGGGAGCGTAATACTATTTTATTACCTGAGTACCAATGCTAATGATCAATGTTTGTCCGAGATACACTTTTTGTAGATTTTATGCTTAAAACGCACGACCTAACCTCGAAAAATCAACTGACATTTTTAAATTAGTTCATTTGACACGTGAAACAAAACAAGTTAGCTAGTAACAAATCGAAAATCGCGAATCGCTATATTGTTAGTATGGTAGAAGGTCCTATTGGCCAATATCTTAAATTTGATGATTGGCTCAAAATTTAACGAATTATATTCTCACATATAATCTCATAAGAGCATTAATTCTTTCCGGAAATTTTTTTGAGTGCGGTCCAACAACGTCGTATTAATTTGCCCGAGCGGGACGCGAGGGCAAATTAGGACGTTGTTGGAATGCACGAAAATAATTTCCGGATATGAATTAATGCTCGAATGCAGATTCGGTAAGAAATCGTAACGCCACAAACCCTTACAGTTAGGTTGGTCTACCTACAAAAAATTTCCAAGAAATTTTTTTATTGTCTTGGTTACGGCTCGTGAACTAATTTTCTATTGGTCATTAATGAGTGTCGTACGATTTTCTAGGTAATTTTCGTACATGTGGGCACTATCTCCGCATTGGGATGTTTCTGAGTAGCTTTTGTTTGGTTGTTATGAAAACAATTGTTAAGAACTTTATTAGGCGACAAATAATGGTCGTGCCTCGAATTGGTTTGTATTAATTTGAATCGTCGATGCTATCTCTCGGTTCGACCGGGTAAAAATATCTTAGAATTACATCAGGCCGCAATTCATTCTTAGGTATGTTATTAACTACGTTGTTTATATTTAGGTAATTGCCATTTTACCCTTGTAGGCCTATATTGACCCCCTTTTAAATTATCTACTTCAAAATTGTTATCGTCATAGAGGGTCGAATCTCCAGAAGTTGTGGGCTATATTTTCGAGTTGGAGCAGTAAGGAGTTGTGTTTGGTGACAAGACGGTCTAACAAGCCGTTCATACTGTGTGTTAGCCCTGAGCTCATAAAGATAGGTACCATTACATATATTTTGTTCAGGATACATTGCGTTATAACTCCATCATGCAACCATAGTTTAAATAAGAACTTTGTACTTAACCCCCTCAGGAATTAATTTGTGAGATTTAAAACTTTACACGGGTGGAAAGCTGTATGTACCACCATTTGATAAACGGTGCGCAATTTCATTCAAATATAGTATTTAAATGTGCATATAACTTTGCATTTTGTACGTATTGCGTTGCAAGTTTTAAACATAAAGTAACTCGATCACTTTTGAAGTGATTCCCACACTTAGTTATTGTTTTAGGGCATTACATTAAACATTTTATGCGCACACGATTTACATATCTGTATTTACTGCCCTAAAAATCTAAAACGGATCATAGTTATTAGTAACAAAACGTTTGAAATCTGTCAAGTTAAATACTTGTTTAATTAATAATTTGATTTGGTGTATTTATTAACCGTTTCTAAATTATGAAGATAACATTGAACTTTTACGAAGTCTGAACCATTCTATTGTCGATAATATCTTTCACCTTTAAATGTATTTTTCACATTTGTTGAATTTGCTATTTCTGGTATTTAGGATTTATTATTGGGGAAGTACCAATTTATTATTAATTACGATGCTGATTCTTATATGTAAGTATATTATATATATATTAAAGCATTCGTACTTAAAAGAATTGACTACATTTTCTTTGTTTGCCAAGTATGTTACTTCTAATTAATATCGTAGTTGTAAAAGCCTTCAACCAGTAAGCTGCTGTCTTGGTTTGGTGTACACCAATATTCTGGAACAAATTAGTGTGGAGTTGTTAGTGCGATCAACCTTGTTCCTGGCGCCCTTATAATTTCAACCTTGTTTAACCCAAGAAAGGTATTAGATAGATCGCATCCACTCGCTTGAGTCAGCCGAACACCTTCTTTGTAACCTCAACACATTTGAAACCAGCAACATAACTTCGAGCTATTTCATAGCTAAGACTAACATTTTAGGGGGTGGCAAAATTAATTTGTGAAAAGTTACTAGAGGGATTTGTTCGTCCACTTATTATTCTTCAGTGAATATGGTTTCCGTATGTCCTAGTATATTACTGATTTTAACAATTTATTTAAAAACTAATCTACGAGGATAACAATCTTTACAAATATACCAATGGTTTAAAAATATGTTTAACCGCGTCGCGTCGTTCATGTCACTACAATATCTAACGCGATACGAGTCGTTGTTCGTGTCGTAACTGCTTAGTTCTACCAAAATTCTAGTAGAGCCCTAATCTTTTGACCAAGCCAATCGGTATTTAAAGTAGCCAAATCCCTGCATCTAGACATTATTTACTAACTTAATATAGATAAACAATTCGTAATAAATTGGTACGTGATATTCACTTACAGTTCAAGGTAGACTGTAAGTAAATATTACAGCCCTTCAACCATGATAACTAGTAAATTAATTGTAAGTTCGACTTACTCTGACAAAACTTTGCTAATACTGATCAACTTATTGTATCGTATTGCAAAAACTATTTTCAAAATACGGTTAGAATAGTTTTGAGTCATACGTTTTATTTCCTTAAGCACTTAAGTATCACATCAAAACTTAGGTCTTAAGGTCAAGCGTTCATAAGATTTTCTATTTACACCGGATATGCTTTTTGCAGATCCTGGAAAGGATGATTTTCCACCAGGATTTATTTAACTTAGGAAGCTAAAATAATATTTTATATAACAAGTACGCGAAACGAATCTGGATATTAATTGATGGACGTAATATCAGATGAGCCTGAGTTTTTCATAAAGAATTGTATACGCCCCCCAAAGTCCAAATTATGTTATGTACATCGTTTTTTGTAAAAAAATTCGGTCCTCTAAAGTGTTAGTAAGTTCCTTTTATGTGATACAATCCGCTAAAATAGCATTTAGTAGACTATAAGCAGATTCCAAAGTAACCAATTTGGGTAGCGAAACTACATGAAAGCAGGAATTGGGTGATATCGGAATAATGAGAGATTTATTATTTCTGTTAATATTGGTAATGGTATATAAGCAGATACAACATATTTTTATATTTACGAAGGTTAGTGAAGTTAGTGTATACTAAACCATCTTGTTTATATACCTACTTGTCTAAATTTGAATATTCGTTGTTAAATCTACAGCTACAAATTGCAACTACTACACATAACCACAATTTCATTCAGATAATAACTACAGAGACTGTCAGTTTCTAGAAAAAGTAACGTGTATATATCATTCTTCTACATTAGTAACTGCAACTTATACGTACTGTAATGGTATGATGCTTACAGCAATTCAGCTTGCATTGCTGACTTACGAATGTTAATGAAAAGATTCAAATAGGCCCAGAATTGGTATTGTATTTATTGCAAGAGTAAGAGTCACTAGTAAACATTGCTAATTACTTAAAACATGATTAGCAGTAACTGTAATTAACTAACAGGGGTTAGTGATTGAATAAAACAGTATAGTCAGAGTTGTGATCAGCTTGTATTCAAATTTATGCTCAATATGACGAATGTAGATAAGTTTATGATGACTGACAGATTAATTCTGTAACGTCGTGACACGATAATGAAATCGCTGTAGTACAAAGGTGTATCGAAGCGTTACAGAGGCACCTAAAACGATTAAACAGCAGTGCAAGAAGACACAGACATGCAAAGAGCATATAAGAAGCAACCTGAGAATTAGTAAAGATTACAAGAAGGTGCTAGTGGTGTGTTAATCAGTGTTTATAACTAAAAGTTAAAAAGTCCGACCAATCGTTAGGTTAAAGTTTCCTGAATGACATTTAGAAAAACAATTATAAATTAAGATCATGTAAACTTACAGATAAACAAAGGTAAATAATGTTGCTATGGTGACCTAGAGAGTCGCTTATTAATGTTGTTGGAGAAGCCAAGCCAACAGCTTGTGTGTTAGTTGGCTCCCCGATTTTGATAAATTGTGTTGATAAAAGTAAATAATTTGTACCCAATTGTGCGTTTTATTTAATTGCCTGTGTGGGGAGACCAGCTGTGGTTAAATTGGCAGTATTCCCGAGTGCAGTTCTAAAGTAAATTAGAGCTTAGCCTGTGTCAGATCGTCTTCGAAGCTGAGATTCAACAAGATTGGGAACTGCGAGAAGCGAACAGCAAGGTGCAGGAGCTAGAAGAGGCTTGGCTCGTGATCCAGAGACAGGCAGGCAGCAGCTAAAACCTTTCCAGGAAGCAAATACAAGCTTGGCGTCCTTTCGCGGAGACCAGAAGCGGATCCGCGTTTCTTGGAGGAAAAACAAATGCGGCTTGGCGTCCTTTTGCACTTGAAAAACAAATCCAGGTTATACGAAATACTTGACTATTAGAAAAGCACTGCTATAATTTACCTGAGGTGAACTGATTGATTGTTGGTTAATTTGTGTTCAAAATACGTTGAATTTTGTGTGTTTCGAACAGCTTTGTTTGGATTAAATATTTTGAGGTTATCTGTCATTCGTTAGAATCGAGAATTTGCCATAAAATAGTTAACCGTCACATTAGATGAATGAAGGTCTATGGGTTAAAGAAGGGCTTTCCATTGCTCAATAGCGGAAATTCGAATTGCATGAAAACGACTTTGAATGACCATAATAGAATCATATTTTATAACATTTTCAGCGATCATGGCGATGTTGATCTCTGCTGATTCAAATACAACAGCAGATATGAAAAACCTCATCGCCAGACTATATGTACTTCATAGCCAAGCTGATCTAGCTGTCATATAATAATGTGTCAGTTCTGCCCATCCCTACACTTCATGAATAAAGGATCCCGATTGAATATGCTAATATAAATATTTATAATGAATTTTATGATACAATTTCAAGCAGTCTATTAATCCGTCTTATTGCCATCGCCCAAGAATACAATATGTATGGAATATTATCTGAAGCGACAGGAAAGTAAATGGTTCGGCGGTGAATTAGTGGTCTAGAAACGGTACCTTTGATGATACTTCCTCGTGCGCGATTACTGATATCACATGCTATAAGTCATTAATGGGATGCTTTTTATAATTCTCCTATTAAGCAGGAGAGCTAGCGGAGCCGAACAAAAAGGCACAGGCGCATACATATTAAGAAGTGTGCCGATGTAAACGAGGTATTTACCCATCGGCGCACATAAAATAATATCGGCCTATTATTTAGAATGCGTACATAAATCTCTCCGTAGGAATCGTCTGCAAAAGGCACCGCGCTCTAACGACCGGCCTCGCGTGATATCCACACCGCGGCTGAAAATGGCAAATTGTTGAAATTGCCGCGGTTCTTGTTCGCCATGCATTGTTGCGAATCGGAGACGCTCCAAAAATCCTGTCGTGACAAAGATCGCAAGCTTTCTCACGAAACGCAACGGATTAAATGCGAACGGGCTTAATAACTCAGGACTTATCGACAGGCTGACTAATCATGAATATCTACACATTCATAAATTAAAAAGTAAGTTATTAAGAGCCTGATTAAACATTGGTAAAGGAACAGCCGCGCCGTGCGAAGATGTGGCTATAAGAAGCTTTGGTGTTGCTGCTACTGCACCACCAAAAGATTATCGCAGTTTGGATTTTTAAGAAAAACGTCATTGTATAGTTGAGAATATTTTAATATTCTACATTATGACAATTAAACCAAATACTTCTGTTGAGTTGTTGTAAAGCTGTATCAACCTGTGTTACGGAGAAATTTATTTCATATACTGTTTCTGCACACGGAAGTGAATGTTGGAATGCCTGAATACAGCAAAATGATTGTTGTTTATTGTAATTATAACACTACAATCGCAAGTTAGTCGACATTACTTCCTCCTTTCCAATTGTGCTAACTACATCGTTTCTGGTAACCAATTTTTTTAAACGAAAGAGCATCAACACGTGGTACAGAGTGATTGGGAAGAAAATCCCAATATTAACACACAGTTTTAATTCTCAACCATTGCAGAGATATAAGATAGGGTTAAAATTTGGTTTCTCTCATTTTACTGATAACTGGAAATATGTATGTACTAAAGTGACTATCTCCTTAGCACATTTTAAGCCAATCAAAGCTTTAAAATTTCTTAGATTCATCCAAACAGATGCCAGTTATGCGTTAATTTTGCACTAGTGCAAATTATCAATAATTTTGACTAGTGCAAATTGTCTCGTCATATTAGTAGCGCGTTTGAGTGGATTAACGAGATTCCCTACCTGTCCCTACCTACTATCGAGCAAAACCACTGCCAAATTAGCTAAATTAGTGAGGAAAGAAGACCATGTTAAGAGTACCTTTTGTTCGGGAAATAGTCTGCAAAATACCCCTCTTGCATACCAATTTGATTCTAAGTTTATCGACAATTACGGACAATTTGGCAAGAACTAGAGATATTACTAATGAAAATTGGCAGACTCTTTCTACCAATAGAATAAATTATTTATGAAATGTTTTAAATTTCCACGTACGGCTTTGAAGGATTTTCTAAAAAGGTAGACAAATTAGATTACAAGTTAACTCCAGTTACGTTAAAGTAGGTTAGAATTGGTTAGGGCTAGTGGTGCTTGTCGCTGCAGTCAAGACCTCAGCAAAATACAGAGCGTTCGGGCGAGAATTCGACTCCTGGCCCGGGCGTTCCGGCTTTGCTTAGTTAATTTTAGTCTAAACGATGCCCGCACCCGCTGAAGTAATGCAAAAGCGGTTGCAGAGGGTAACGGTAGAGGTTAGGCGCAAAACAATTAAGTTAGGTAAGATTAGGTGTAGAATTTTTTAGGGACCTTAGTGGGCGAGTCCGCAGCTGCAGCCGAGATTGCAGTGAATATACAGTTTTCGCTTAATTAAGGTTTAGGTTTAAGTAACACCCGCGGTCCCTGAAGTAATGCGTAAGCGGTTCCAAGGGGCAACATTAATCACTACGGCAAAAAAGTATAAGCAAATTGCAATTGGGCATTCCTAGAAAAATTTAAGTATAATTTAAGATTTTCTATGACTAGTCGGATAACAGCTAATTTTGTGCAACATTTATAATTCCAAGGTCGAGTGCAGGAGCACAGAGACAAATATTTGATGCAGACGCATTGTGTTTTATGTAGCAGTGTAGCTAGCTAATAATTATTGTTTAAGATGCGAAAAATATGCAATTTGCTTGTTTCAAACGATATACTACAACAGAGCTAGCTAAATACAAATATACTCTGTATTTTGTAAACGAAAACATCTAGCACATGAACGAAACCTGAAAAATCTATTCCTCGCTTTATAAAATTAGAAAAAAAATCAGTTTATTACAATGAGTACGATCTCAATTAACTAGAGTAGGATGTTTCCGCAAAGATAACAATTTAAATATAAGTAAGATTTCTTATGCTAAACGCAGGAGTTTCTTTAAGATCTAAGTTATAGACTTGACAATGAGGCAACAAAATTACGTAATGATCTGTGAGCTACTTTTAATCATTGCTGTGCAGTTACATAACTGCAGATGTCTTTCCGTGATGCTGTAAAAATTAAGTAATGGAGAAGGTAGTAATACAAGTTCAAAGTAGTAATCTCACTTTGAGTTATCAACTAAGATAAAAGTTTTTAATGAAGCTGTAGTAATTTTTTTACAACCAGAGTTAGATGGAAATCCTGTACATTAAAAAATACAGATTATTTCAGTTTAAAAACCTTAGTGTAATGTCTACAGTATCCATAATATTCAAATAAGTTACTTAGTATACCCAAAGTTCTCAACATTATACCATATCTAACCAAGTAGGGCAGATTTTGTGTCAGAGATAACTTCCGTATCTACCAGTATTTTCGCCTTAACATTTGGGTCCAGCTCAAATGAATAAAAACCAATAGTCTACTTATTTCTTGAGAATGGTTCATCGGCTTCTAATAATCATATTTGGAACAGATGCCATTAAATGTAAATAATCTCACCGAAAACCATGTTTCTCAGGTGAATACGACACATTCTCCAACAACTTTACTTTGTTCTTATTTACTTTAACAAGTAGTAGTATAAAGCTAAAGAACAATTTAGATCGTTGCACAAATTCTATGATCAAAACGATGGGGATAGGTCTAATTGTAATTTCTTAAGGAATTACAGGTTGATTTACAACCGATATGATGATACTAGAATGCTATGCTGACGTTTATTCTAGTAACAATTGTCATTCATTAGATGAGATATATTTCAACAAGCTTGCATTAACAGTCTTCATAATTGACAAAGAACCTCAACTTGCACCTTTTTAAGATCTTGACAAAAATGGTAATTTTGATACACCAGTAAGAAACAATAAATTATTGTGTAACGTTTCGCTCCGATTTTAAATGCGAATTAATTATAATCTAATATTATGGGCATTTAAAATTTCGAACATTCAACTTTATAAAAGTTCCAGTCCGTTCGACACCGCAAGTTCGACGTTATGCGCGGATGAAACGAGGAAACGTCTACTGCGCATTTCCATTTCTGCTTTGATGTAAGAGAGGGAACTTGATAACAAGGTATAAAATCAAATTTTTCCCCGAACTGAGCACCACAATTACATCAGAATTTTTCTAGAAAATTTAGATTCCGATTCCCGAACGATATATCCAACCCGCTCCATTATGTTATTATACGTTCTGTGGATTAATTTAAAACGGCGGATACCTGGAGTTCAGGGCGCGTCCAGACTAGCCAGTTCATATTCACGAAACCTCCATAAGTTCGTAATTTAACACAACGTATACCTGGAGATCAGGGCACGTTACTTTCCTGCATAATCTGCAATTTCAGCAGATCAAAAATTAGCCTTCCCCGAGCGTTGTGTTTACACGACCTTGGCACACGCGGTCCCTGCTCGGGCGCCTTTTTGTAATGCTTGCGGTATATATTCAATAATTTGCTTTCATTAAATAAAGCGAGCGGACCTGGCCCAGTCAAAAGCTACCATTTATAAGGGCAAAATTAATGAATACTATTAGTAAATAAATATACCGTAAGCATTACAATTGAATATGGTCTAAAATTGTCAAAAATGTTTTCAAATCAATACAGAGTACTCTAGTGAAAGACTCTACGTGGAACACTAAATTAGGAATTTTATCTTCTATGTGGCATTCACCTACCACTTAGTGTTAGTTTGAGCCATTTTAAGTCGCTCCATGACTGTATAATCAACTCCGACTAATATTTATAATGGAAATGCTGGATAGTTTTTATTTTCTATCAATATACGAAGAGTGTTGAAAAAGTTCGGTGAATGATCCGATATCCCAATGGAAATGAGACAGACGTGGGCGCGTATTGTTATGCACATACTCGTGTATATTTAGAAGTACCATGCAATGGGGAGTGCAGCTGGCAACCAAGATTAACCAGATGCAGGCGGTCTACCATCGTCAGTGTGAATCGTACTGTCACAGTTCAACGAACGAACGCGTTAACTTAAAGTTTTGCTACAAATTAGGAAGAACAATGTTAATCGCCTTCTTCGACAAAGATGACATCATTCATCGTGAATTCGTTTGTCAAGATCTTCTTGATTTACAGTCCTTTTGTATTATAAATAGGCGTACCTTTTTCGGCTCTAAGCTGATTAACTTCAGGTGTAAAACAAGGTATTTTGTGATTTTTCTTATTGGTTATGATTTTTCTTTTGCCACACACTTCTTCAGTTGCTCTTTGTATATTTATTTTCACTCTACTCCATGATTGTTCAACTGTATCATTTTCTATTACGTTGTTACTTTCTATGAATGCTAGTCTGTTTCTGTACAGTGCCTGCGTGGTTTGATCCCTTAAGCTCTCTATATGGCGAAACCTTGTTTTTGGTCATATCGTTATTGCATTTATTATTAACTTACACAGTACCAGCTTGTAGTCGCCCCCTATATTCCTTAAGTTTAACGTTCTTATGTCCATTACCTGTAGCGGATGGATTGCTCTATTAGTTATAACATAGTCTAATGTCGACTGACTTCCTCTCGTATTTTCCCACGTGTATTTATCTTTCTCGTGATGGCCAAACAAAGTGTTGTTAATTCATAGCAAATTGTGGGAGCAAAAATTTATTAATATTTCTCCAATTGGGTTTTCATGTTCTTCGCTAAATTTTTCTGTTACGTTTGGTATTACTTCGCGGCCTATACGAGCATTTAAGTCGCCCATTATATTTTTAAAACTTAAAAATTATTTTGAGAATATATTATAACCATAAATTATTGGTAATATTTTCAAACTGGTACATTATTGCGGAAAAATAATTTGTCTTGTCCTACACAAATTTATTATTCTTGTCCATCTCTTATTTAACAATGTGGAGATCTCAATAAAGGCTATTTTATTTAATTACATAGAATCTTAGTGCATTATGGGAACAATTAAGACCAAACTTAAATTTAAAATGTTAATCAATAGTTGGTAATTAGTTTTAAGGATGTCAATCATAATTAAGTGTAGATTGCACCTGAGAATGGTTGTAATTAATTTTAAAGCAGTAGAAACATATGCAGTTTTTCTACTATTATTTCACAAATAAAATTAGGATGTCTACAAAAAAAAACACTCATAGAAATTGATATCTTATACCGATTTCGTACCTTCCACATTTAAAGTGCGAATAAACGAGCACATAACAAAAAACATCAAAAAGGTTTTGAAATTTGTACCCACCCATATCATCGGGGCAATTCTTCACGAATGAGTGCCAACACTTCCATGCAACTTTAAACGTACGCTTAGATTTGTGGAGCGGAGGCTTCTTTGTCGATGGATTATCTAACTGATATCTACACTCAAGTTATAAGACCGTCCGAACAATGCACAAAAAACGAGCTAAGCTCATCCTTTTAGTGCATCTGACTGGAAAATGGAAGCGCGGTGTCTGCTCTTTGAACGGTCGCATAATGGGGCCCAAATATTTCTATTTGTAGATCTCTTTGTTACCTGTGTAGTATTTATCTGTGTCGAATGTGCAATATGATACAAAGCCGAAAGTGGAGTATGTCTACCATGTTATCCTTCAGGCGTTCGCAAGACGGGTGCATAAATAGACCCTCACAATTATATGGACAGCTAACTACCTGCGCAGCGAAAATAAGTTCAAACTAATTTTAATGTGCATAATAAGTGGAAATACTGTATTAGCTGTAATTCAATCAACAAGGTTCTTGTAAAAAAACAATTGCACGTCAAAGGAAATTAATATCCTCCGTTGTTAAAGTCTGTAGAGATTGAAAAATGTAATTAAATATAATTGTTTATTTTCATTAACAGTTCTTACACTTTCTAAGCTAGAATGAAATTCAGACAAATATGATAGAGATATTATTTTCCCGGTAATCCTGGCAGTGAACGACTTACTCGTCATTTGAAAGGCAGTTCATAGTATACTTTTAGTTCTGCCCTTTACAAGTTATCTTAATATCTTTCAAACTCATCCCTTGCCCTGGTTCATAATATAAATTTGTAAATTAAAATAACAACTGTACTTGGCGATAATGGTGTATCGCAGATGTTGCAGAAATTACCACACGTACCAAGACTCAGTACTAAATCATGGATTATGTTCAAATATTCCCACATTACATCCAGAACAACCGCTCCATGAATATTATATTTGCTGAAAATCGCAAAAACTATGCTTATTGGTCAACTGACGCTCTAGGCTATTCATAATTTTACAATGGTAAAACAGTTTCAAAGTTTGGATTTCGACTGCAATACAAAAATTACACAGGACGGTCCAAACGTAAGCATAAAAAAGAGACCGATCAAATCCAGAAACTAGAAAGCCCTGAAACACTAAAAACCGATTAGCATACATAAAACTCACTTCAGGTGTAAATCGGCTTAGCAACCCATAGCCAGTCCCAAGTGTAGCAATGAAGAGGCACTGACTTATCACAAACCATTTAAAATTGGATGTAGAATGCGTAAGGATAAATTGATAACAAGTGTTTCACGACAGAACTCACCAAAACAACGCATAGATACACCGGCTGGTGTTTTTCCCATATTACATGTACCTAACCAACAATACGGATAGTGAAAATACGCGGAGATACAGCAACCACTATATTACAAATTTCAATGGTAGCGTTATTTTCTTTTCAAACTCCGGCTGGAAGTCGTTCAATTAAAACAAAGGAAACTGATAAGTTGAAAGTGGGGGTCGATACGCGATTTCATCATCACAGTGGGACAAAACAGATGTAGAAAACTTGACCGTAGAAGAAAGTTACTTAACAAGCTAGCTAGTACTCACGGCAACAAAGCAAATAGCTTTGCAAAATTGATTAAATGATACGTAAAATACAACAGAAAACGCCTGAAAAGCTAATACAGTACGATATGCCACGCACAAATTCGATCAAATAAATAATGTAATAACAAGAAAGACCTGCAAGTCAAGTCACATGTGTAACAAGACACTGTCTATTGCAATCGGCTGCAGCAATTCATGCATATGAGCATATATCTAACATCCAACCGTAGAAATAAACACTGCCGCACTGCCAGAGCTAAATAACCAAAATAACACTTTCAGAGGGGCCTAACAAAGCCACGAAAGTTCACATTACTCGAGAAGCGGAATGAGAGAACTCAAATCAACGGCGACCAAACTCCACCTTAAAAGTAGCAGACGATATCCTTTAAACAAAACCTAGCAATTAAGTAGCTGATAGGGAAAACTAGGATGAGGTAAGTTAATATGGCTAACGTTACGAAATAAAACAAAAATAGGCATTTACGCCAAAATGAGCATAACATGTTGAAAAGTTAACAAATCGACCAATTTATAAATAGTCCCGTGGGACGGAGAATGTGGTAAGTGTAGTTCAAATATGAGTTTATGAATTCCATACATTCTTGCTTTAGTATACGTTTATTAACCCGAAAATTCAAAATACCGTTGAAAATCTTCGTTAATTTTGGTATTATTACAGAGTAATAGTTTTGGTTTCAATTTTTTACAATTCAATTTTTTAGACAGGTGGTCACTATTTGGTAACCTAACGCGAAAGTTAAGTAACGGAGTCCAAATAATCCAACAAAGTTTTGCAATTTACACAAAAATCAACAACCACGTTGGTTAGGGTAACGTTCATCTGGATGAAATATTCACTTATAATACCATGAGTAGTCAAAGTTATGTCGAATATTTTTGCTGTGGTATCACGAATGTCCATTGCGCTTAGGTTCAATTAGGACGAGTGCGCTAGCACGAGTTCTAATCTTAAGCGCAATGGACATGAGTAGTGATACCACTGCAAAAATATTCTACTTAACTTTGACTAAGAATGGTATTCGATGGACTATTCAATGAACCAAACTACTTTTTCAAATTAGTTTTCAGTAAATCTAGCAACAAATTACGCAATTGCTATAGTAACAGAACACTAATACTGACATTTTCTAATAAAAATCACATTTGTTTAAAATATTCACTATACCACTAGTGAAAATTGTCGATTATTTTCACTAGTGAAAATTGTCAATATAGTTCATGCTAATTGGTGCAAATAACAAAAATACTAAATTATGATTGGTTAATAGTTAACATGAAGGGAGTGAGTTGAATAGTCCGCTATATTTTTCACTACTTAATCTTAGCTATGTTATAATATATATGTTTGAATATATACCAGCGAATGTTCGAATATAGATACAAAAAGGAAGGAAAGCTGTATATGTGGGACAAACACCCACTAGTATTACAGAGATATGTAACACTCACGGCCTTACATCATGGAACAAAAAAAATCTGGAATGACGACTTACTGAGAGTCGAGCAAGAGAAACTCGGATTTGTAAAGCAAGGGCACACAGCTGCTGCTCATCAAACGAATAGAATAGGTAAAATAAATGGGATAAATTACTACATTATACAAGAATGACCATAATCTGCTTTAATGTTATCACATTCATTTATCGATGCTGTTATATCAATGTTCTATATACCCTTATGTGCATTTTAGTACAATGTTCTGGAAACGAGATACCATAAGTTTTGATATGTTTTATCGGACTTTTCCACTGTCTCGGGTGTTTATCACACGACGTTTTGATTTACTCCCCTCCTCAAGTGTTCCTGGTTAGTCCTAAGGACTGATTTTTCACGTACACTGGTGCCTATCCCGGGGTTGGAATCCGGGACCACTAATCGCTGTGATTACGAGTCTGTCACTCTTACCACCAGCGCGGTAACATATACATATATGAGTTTATAACTGAAATATATGGCCGCTCTGGTGGCCTAGTGTTAAGAGTGTCAGACTCGTAATCACAAAAATCAGTAGTCCCGGGTTCAAATCCCGGAATAGACACGAGTGTACGTGAAAAAACGTACAAAAATCAGTCCTTCTCAAGACTAACCAGGAACACCTGACGAAGGGAGTAAATCAACAACTCCCGAAACGTCATGAGATAAACACCCGAGACAGTGGAAAAAGTCCGATAAAACACATCATAATAGACCACTGCCAAAAATGTCATCATTCAAAGAACAACCCTAAGTTTTCCCACCCTCATGTCATCTATTTGAAATTATTCATTAGGTATGTATCAGTGTTCCTCGTTGTTACTTTTCGGTTATTCAATCTACCATAGTTCGGTTATATTGGTACAATAGCTGCTACAGCGATTCACAATTAATTTCTCGAAAAGTTTAAGTTTAAGTTGCCAGTAAACGAAGAAACAGTTGTTCCTATTTTGGACAGGAAAGGTATTCGACAATTTTGACCGTAGCTAAAGAAAAAAACCACTACACTGTTCGATTAATGAATGAAAATAAATTAATTGTGAAAACAAAAGAAATACACATCGGTTATTATGTGGCCAGTGAGAAGATATTCGATATACTCAAAACCCATTTTAGAACAAGGCTTAGCGGAAAAACACCGATGCTCAAGGACCTGCAAATTAAATACCTATAAGAATAGCGCTTATGAAATTGTACCGCTATTTTTGAATGTCTGCAAAACAACGTCAGAAGAAACTAAGTTTTACGGAAATACTATGTTTGTACAACTTAAAATTTACGCCAAATAGACCTGACGACAGATTTATCAATGCCATCTAGAAAAAATGATTGTGTTAAACTTCCTGCAGAAGAAGTTGCATTCCATCTTATTCCCTATCATAGAAAAAGGAAACTTTGATGAATGATCATATAAATAGTGACCGTAAGGTCTTCTATTTTTTCGGTTCAAAAAACATATGAACCATGAGAGCATTCACCAGAATAAAGCATTATCGTCTGGTCATCGTGAAAAAAATTGAAAAAAGTTGCTACCAACGTCCCTGAAAAAGACAATTCCATGGAGAAAATGGAAGAATATTCATGAGAATACCAATGAAGCTGAAGATAATAGTAGGGATGGTGAATGAAACGACTACAATGGTAGTGAGAAACTTTGTGACACTTCTCTATGTACACAAAACGAGTAAATGTTTACTAAAAAAAGTGTCCTCAAAAGAGAATCTTGGACTGCAAGCAACTTCAAAGATAAAGTGTCTTCTTACTTAAATTGGCGATAGTACTGTAAGAATGCAAACCACAGATGATGTCCGTGGCCTAGAAATATTGTTGTTGCTTTTATTTTTTAAAGTGTCCTTTGAGATTTTGGCTATTTTTATACCATGATAAACTAGATTTGTCACACTACCATATTGCATTGTTACAGTAACAAACTTTACTTCTACTAGCCAGAAACGGCCAAAACTAGATATAAATGCCCATCCCTTCGTCTTTAAATGGGTTAGAACAAAAATAAACAGTTGTTTTAATGGAAGTCGGTACTAAACAAGTAGTACCGATGAGATTAAAAAAAGAATGAAGCACATCCAACACATGTTGCAAGTAAGGCTCGGTCCGCAGTTTGTTCCCTTTTTCGTCCTACATCTCTAAACAGCTGTTCGTCCTTTAGGCCGGGTTAATTTGCTAACGAAATACAATAAATAAATCCGAAAACGGTAGTGCCCTCGGGTTTCAGCCAATTACGCGCTGGCTAAATCGCAAAAACAATCGAATGCCAGGCTTATAATAAAACTGTCACGGTAGCTGCTCGAGGTAGAACGCTGCAATCGCAGCAATGCAGCCGAGATTCCGTGGCGTTCGCGTTGCACCTGAGGAAATTCCTACCCGAGAACGGGACAATTAAATCAAAGTGTCTCCTGCGTCGGTGTTAATAACGACGGTCTTTCGTCCGAGCGGACCCGTTTTTCAGCATTTCCATAATTTATGTCGCGCGTCCGCGATACGTTCGCGGTGCTCTTGTTTCGATGCGAATTCTCCTCTTCTTTAGATGGCTTTTTTGTGCCGGTCCGGTTGCTTTTGTTGGCTGCATTATGCAGACACGGCCCATTGTTTCTTCCACGACGATAAGAAATGCGGCTGCGTCTCAAGAAATAAAGTTTGTGCCAGCGCTTTCGATGTGTCCGGAGCTGCGTCTCCATCGACTTCTACGCGATTCGTGCTCGGAATCGCAACCGTCGTAGAAAAACTGGTATTTTTGGTATAATGCGAGTGGGCAAACGCGACCATGTTTATATTTGTTAGCAATTCCCATCGGTTTATTCAAGGACAGTTCTCTTACAACACTGTCACCATGTCTAAAAAGAGGTTACACATAAACGTCTAGCTTCAGTTTTTACCAATTGACCAAAGAAAGCTAAAGCTCAAATCAGCGAGATGCAATCATTACCTTGGAAACAACTAGTCCACAGGTCTCCGACGTAACATCAGCGCAGGAAAGCCGAATTGGCCAATGATTGAATTTCGATTTCGGGAAATAGACAAGTGGCCTTGTTTCGGAGGTAATGATGCAACTCGTGTCTGCAAAACTTTGAAGAACAATACCAAGTAATCGTAATCGAAGATGAATGTAGGCAATACAGTTCAGTGCTAGCGCTACAAACAACGTTTTTAAATGGAACAGGTTAGGGGCCCAATCATCCAGAATTCATTCATTATCCTAGGTGAATTATGTATATTAAGTAAGGTGGTTTTTATTACGCTTTTGAAAACTACAGTATTACTCTACGGCCACAAAAGGTTCGGTATTCAAGAGCGAGCCATCGCCGGATTAAAGGAAGTTGTGGCTAGAAGCAGAGCAATTTTTCCCGCTCTAACTTTTTTAATGTGTACATAAGTTTGATGACCCCTACCGAATGAAAAACGAAACTGTTTAATATTTACTTTTTTGTTCAAAATTAAAAAAAGACGCAACATAAAATAAAATATATAACCATAAAAAACTAAGGGTAGTTATTTTCAAACCAAAAAATCTGTAAAGGACTTTACGCTGAACTTCCCTCGCAAATGAGGTTCGCTTCGATTGATGCATATTTCAGTTTCCGTTTAAGAGGTTCACCCAGTATCTGTTGGATTCTAAATATACCTACTTTTGTCAAGGGTCAAAACCAGAGCTAAGTGCAAACTATTACTTTTATCTAACTAATAGTTCTTGAGTTAAAGCAATAAAATTACAAAGTTTTATTTTTTTGAGGTGCTCATCCTGTATATATTTGACAGCGAATATATTCGGTTTCAAATCAGGTAGACATCAAGTCCGCATGCAAAATATCGTCTTCCTCTAGCAAAGACGTTTAGAGCTATACCGTTAACAAACAAATAGACGGAATTGAGGAACTTCTTTTTGTCATATAGGGACCCGGAAACGTGAAGAAGAGTCGGTAGATTTTTTTTTCAAAATTACAATGCTTTCTCTGCGTTAGATGAGGGAAGTAAAAACAAACGGCAACATTAGGAACCCATTTAAAATAGGTATAAATAAATATGTAAACAAAGCGCTAAACAAGTATTCGTAATTTTTACTTCCCTTTACAATAAAGGAGGTATTGGATTCATCCCAAAAATTTGAAATTGAGTTTTCAACAGATCTTCACGTCCCCTGAACCCAAAAAAAAAACATGTTTTTGTTCATTGGTCTGTCTGTCGGTCTGTGTATCTGTGTTTGAACAGAATATCTCAAAAACTAAAAGAGATATGGCGTTGAAACGTCATGTACAAGTTTTGTGTACTATATAGATACGACAGATCCGAAAGTATGGTATTTACTCTTTTGATTTTTCAGTTTTTTCGATTTTTAAAAACGGCTCTAACGATTTTTTTCAAACTTTACATTTTTATTACATTTTTGATGTGTATTGATGTGGGATAGGTGAATTTCCAGTTGAAAACCTCTAAAATGGGTTTCTTTTGTTTTCTTTCTGTTTTTTTATTAACTCCTATTTTAAATAAAACACCAGGTATATTATTACATTTTTGAATTCAGCTTAGAGAACATTTTTTTGTTCAACTAACGCTCTATTTTGTATGATTTTTTTAGAATTTCTAATTTTTGATTTTTTTTTACAAAAGCTTAAAAATTAAAAATCAATTTTTTAGCTAATTATAAGAGCACTGTAAAAGGAAGTTGTGTGCGTGGATGGCATCAGATTTTTTTCAAAGAGCCTTAGATCAGCACATTGGAATTTAGCATTTGCAAATTGCGTAATTAAGTTAACAAAATTGATATTATCGAGCAAATCGAACTCAATAGAAAACAGCTGGTATGGTCTTACGACAATGACGCTCTGTGAAAGTTTTTAATCCTTTTACTTCCTTCGTCTAAAAGACTTATAGCTCAAAAACTACTTGTTGGAGGAAAACGATATTTTGCATCAGGATTATATGTTTATCTGAATCGAAACCGAATATACTTTCGGTCCAATATATCCAGGATAAGCACATTAAAAAAAATTCTATTTTAGCTTTAACTCAGGAATAGCGAAGAGTAATGTTTTTACCCTTGATGAAAATGGGACCTAATAGATACAGGGCAAATGTAGTAGAAGCGACAAAAATATAAAACAATAAGAGGCTCGACGTGGTGGCCAAGCAAAACTAGCAATCGGGTTCCATCCGCGGTGCTTCCAGGCGCCGAGTTCGAATTTCACCGCCGGCAATGTTTTTTTAATTTGTAAATTGGTAATTTACATTACCAAGTGTTGTCTTTCACTGTTTCAGTATTATTAAGAATATTATTTATGTACCAATGGCATAACCAAAATGTTTATTATCGTTCGTTAGCGACAAGTTCCCAAGCCCAAGGGCCCCCGGCCCGAAGATTTGTAAGACCCCGAGGAGTATGAACATCACGTAATGATCGTGGTGTATACAACGTTTTGTATTCCACTTTGAGTAAGTAGATACATTGAAAAGCTGGAAAAGAAGCTTTAACGCTCTAGGGCGTAATGCTTATATCCGGTCTTTACGCCTTAAGGTTTCACAAACTGCTCTATATACCTCGCATCATGGATATAAACAACAAATAATAGATCAATGGAAAATTATAGTTGTTTATGGTATAAGTATGTTATATTACAAATAATCCACGAGGGAAAAGTTGAACCCTCGAGACCGCCAGACCGAGAGGTGTCTTTTCACGGGTGAATTATTTCTAATAACACATGCGTGCCATACAAAATTTTATCCAACAACTTAATAAATATCTAAACAAACATATAACATGTGAGTAAACGAAAATGAAATCAATCTTAGCTTTGAAATATTTGTTGTATGAATAATATGTTGGTGCCACTGTAAGTCTATGTCAAATTCGAGGTTAACAGGTTAGGTTTTGCGTCATTCTGTGTCAATATTGACGCTTCTTGTTTAAATCTTTAGTTAAAATATGCTGCGCTGAACCGAATGAAATGTGGAGCTCAACAGCTATTTCTGGAATGATCAATATATCCTGATCCGCACTATTTTATTGTGATTTTTTCAATGTTTTTGTCTGTGCATGAAGTTGAAAGATGCTGATATCGTTCTTCGCCCTCAATTGATTCAAAACCTTTTTAAAATCGATAAAACCACTTGTACGCAATCTTGAGATCTACTGCATCGTCTCCGTAAATTAATATCAGTATTCCGTGCATTTCTTTTGAACTTTTTCCTTAATGTTTACATTATTCATTTGTACTACAAAGTGCAAACGCAGGCTTGTAAAGGCGAGTAAACAGATCAACTTGACACTTATCAGTTTAATGATGAAAAGTTTGAAGGTTGCTAAATTATGTTTGGCATATATAATATTCGTTCGATATACCCACAACAATGGGCCCGGTCACCGTAGCATTGTTTATATATATAGAGTATATTTTATTACATTCGAGGCATTCTAATAGCAAATACTTTTAAAAAGATGGAAATAATGACCATCACATCGAATAAACGCTTTTATTGAAAGAAATTGGCCAAAAAAATGCAAGACCCCCAAGTTAGGCCAAACTAGTGCACGATTATTACAAATAAATTCAAATTAACTAGTAAACCAACATTTTTCGCGATTCCCACAACATTAAATAAAAACGAATCTGCAGTACTTTTAACATCAATAATGGGATCGTATTACAGATCAACAGTAAGCCTTCTCATTACTCGGGATTGTAAAACTTTTTAAATAGCCAATCATTTGTTACGTCAACTTTAAATAGACCGCCATATTCATCACCGTTAAATTCTACTGGCACTTGATTGCCGTGGCCTGTTTCCTAAAAGAGAAGTTCGGGGTGATGTACTCTGTGTAAAGGTTTGGCCTAAGACTCGGCGGGTCGGGACCGCCGATTATCTCCTCCGAAACCCAGTATAATCTAGCGGTACCATATTGTTAACGGTATACTGGATGATGTGGTTAACATCACGCCTTCGACGATTGCTTTACTGGGCCGTTCGCCAGTTGACGGGTGTGAGGAATCAACCTCTTACCTTCAGCACCGCAGCTGAGTTCCATAACCACTCGACCACGCTGACGCAGACCTGTTCTCTATCAAAAGCAATATTGACTTTGAACCTTGATGTGCACCTATCAATACGAAAATAAATGCAATATATCAACGCAAAACAAAAAGAAAGCCTACGAAAGAAGAAGAGCATTCTAACAGTATTTATTGATTGAATTGCTACAAATTACCTACACATTTGAACATCAAGTTGTTAAAAACAGAAAAAAGTGTTCAATTCTCACTAGGCGCATAGGAAGCAGTCACTACTATAAAATTCCGATCACGTTGACACTCGAACGTAATAATTTAAAAATGCACAGCGCCTCGCATGTAATTATACCGAAAAGCCCGATGGGCACTCCTCGAGGAAGCAATCTCCGTGCGCCAAAGTTCATCAGGCTTGAGAGGAGTCGTGCGTTTTGAGCAAACATCAACTCATCAAAACATTCCTAATTAAAGGTATCATTATCATGTTCATGTTAGCCGGGTCGAAACCTCCTCCTGTCAGCTCTCGGTCGGGAGTGGGTTTGCCTTGCTTGACACTCGTCATTTAAACTGTAATTACCGTTCAAGCTGCTGCAACAGGTTGTTTAAATGCTGTTTATTTTTCTGCTCGTGGCAATTTGACTACGATAGCAATCGAGCGTCCTGCGGAAACTGGAGGAGATGAAGGGTTGGCACTCTTCACGAACTTCTCAGCCACCACGAGCGTCTTCACGATAGGAAATAATCGCTTGTAATAACAGTCACGAACTGAGCTTGTTTGCGCAAACAGCTTGAACCGGCGCAACCCTGCAATTAAATGAACAACAAATCTTGACCATTCGTCGCAATGGTTAATTTAATACTCCACCGAATTAAATGCCGGGCTTCAACAATTATCTTTAACATAACAAATTTCCTTTAGTAATTTCTGCTAAAGTTAATGTATGGATTATGTGCCTCTAGCAAAAAAGTATTTTTATATTAGCTTGATCTAATAACTGTTTCATATCAAATCATTCGACGAAGCAGTTCATCCAAATTTATCATACTTTTAACGTGAATTAGAAGCAACGTTTCATTCTACTTATGATACAATTAAAATGATGTTCCTGTGCAGCTTTCCGAATAGTTTCCTAATAGTTTTGAATTAAACAATAACACCACTTTGTTTATCTTCACCAATAGAAAAATGATATTTAATGATAGGCTCTAAATACTTAAACCTCCTCAAAAAGAAGTGGCTGATGTCCATTTGACTGATGATTTTACAATAAGGCTGACGACGACGACGACGACTATGAGAATTACGAAGCCTTTTGCTTCGTAATAAAGTCAATATATGTACGTGTACCTTCTCATAACGTACAATCTCAGCATTTTTTCGTTCTGCACTATACTATAACAGTTAACTTCGTCTTAATTAACTGTCTTCTCTAACACTACTAATAAGGCATGCGCATGTATGTACTATATTCAATCAAATAATGAACAGCAACGCTGATAAGGCACATCGCCGGGTACCGCCAGCATTTACTTCTGTTCACCTTTATGAGCAAATACAAGAAACAAAAATGGTCCTAATTTCGTTACTGCAGAAGAATTCATTCTTAAAACTGAAACAATAAAGAAGCCAACCTGCGATCGATTACCAATAATAATCTATGGCAGTATAATCGCAGATCAACCCCCTTATCATTTATACACCACGGTAGCTCAGAAATGTACTTACTCACCGCAATGGCCTAGCTAGCTTCAAAGTCGATGGCCTTAGGTCGCAGATTTCTATCATCAGCTGATCGGCTGCAAGCTCTTTTAATAATAGTAAAAAAACACAGGGCGCCATAAATCACAGATTTCGAGAAATAAATAAAATAGTAGCAAACATTTAAGTTTATTTAATCAACAGGTCATAATTGGTTGCAACATCTGTATTACGTCGGTAAATTGTTTATCGCAAAGTTAAAATATTGTAAGTAATACGGTATAATATTAATGCTGAAAATGCAGCACGCACAAAAAAATAAGCGAACCTCTTTTAGGCGCTTGGGTTGAATGTGATTGCAATTCAATGAAGGGATAAGCTTACCACTGTCATAGTTTTAACCGTTATCTCAGTAATGATAATAAAATGGCGTGAGAGCACTTTTTACAAAATTCTTAATATGTATTCAATTAGCAAAACTATAGATTTGTGAATTGTAAATTTGGGAACAATTAATACATTATGTTTTAAATTTGTAAAACATCGGTTTATGAATCTTTAATACATTACGTTTTAGATTTGTATAGCGTAGTTTAAATTTACAAATTGTAAATCGGAACAATTAATACATTAAGTTTTCAATTTATAAAGCGTAAATTAAATTTGTAATCAATTAATACATTACATGTTAGCGGATTTTAAATTTGTAAAGTATAAATCTGAAGCGTCGTTAAGATCGATTCAACCAGTAAATGGGTGAACGTGGTTATCAACAAAAGTTGAAACACTAACCTGGGTGGTGATAAAAAAACGTTGTCCAGAATTAGCTTAGTGTAAGCCGACAGCAATCTCGAACTCGTGGCCCAATTTGATAATGGAATTGACGCTCATGGTTAGAATCTGGCAAGTTCAGGATAACATTCCAGCAGGAGTTGCGGGCCCAAGCTATTAATTATGGTGTCAATTATGACATCAGACGTGGCGTCGATCAGGAAACCCAAATAAGAAGTCGCCCAAAAACGGCGTTCAAAAGTGGCGTCTAAGAGTGACGTTGAAAAATTACGTCAAATAATAACGTCAAAGAAAGAGCTAATAAAAAAACGAGAAATTACCAAAATGAATAACAAGCAATTAGCGTAAACATACCGGATTTTAATTATCAGCTCACAAGCGAAGTTAATTATAAATTGGTGCCGTAGCACGTGAGGAGAGCCTTCGTAGAAGCAAGTTACTTCAAACGAATGCAAAAATCAAATGGCCCAAAATAACGGAATCGCGGTTCGCTGGCTCAAAGCGATAACAAATGAATTTCGGAAAAACCAAATCCAGCGCCTTTGCGCGGACAAGAGTTGATATCGTTCGAAATACAGCGAATAATAATTCAAGTGGGAATATACAGGCTGGCCCGGAAAAGAATAAATGGCGAAACAAATAGCTAGAGCTAAAGATTTGTTTCAAAACAATGAAGATAATTCAATAGTCAGTATCTGGTAAAGCTATGCTGACATACTTTTTTCCATTGTAGAGAACGGAAGCGAATTTACTATAGGCAACCTATTTATTTCCAATGTGGAAATGTCGTCCCTTTTTAGCTTAATTTCTGCTCTTGTATCTAGTTATATTGGGGACAATATTGATTTCTGTCATAATTCTAGTAGTTTCCTTAGTAAGAATATATAGAACTAATAAACAAGCACGGCATGGGACTTCTACACCAAATGTTAAACAGTATCTGGACGTTTGTTACGAAAGAAGATCGATAGCACCCCGGGATGGTATAGTCAGATAAATGCTACACCAGATATGCCAAAAATATGTAAGACAAAGGTTTGACCAACACAGTGGTCAGAATCAATATGCTTCCCGATCCCGATCCATAAGAAAGAGCAACGCAGCCAATGCAAGAACTATGGAACAATTGCACTGATTTAACACGCAAGCAAAGTAATGCTGTGAATCTTACAAGAACGCCTCAAACCATCTCCTTCCACAAATTGCGCCTGAACAAGACAATTCATGCCAGGTAGCTGCACAAGAGTGTTACGATATTTCAAATTTGTAGACCAACCGCTGTAACCTCTTCTCTCGCGTAAGTGGAGATAGCGCGCTAGAGTTGGATGATGGCGTTTAAGAGAAGAGAGAATGCTCGAAGTTATTACGAGAAGGACGTGTTGTTGAGCCGGAGGTAATAATATGACACGTTGGCGTCGTAACTTCAGATGTTCGCTATCGGTTTTGCCCAATTACGGTCGAAACCGGATAAGAAGGTTGAAGTCCCTGCTATGTTGAGGTAACGGGGTGCTGTGCTTCTTAACTGATGTGTGTTTTTCGCCAACCCCTGTTTTACTCTATGGATATAGACTTCCCTCGAATTTCCGTATATACTTTGAATCGCCGCCGAATACAGCGTGACACCTTCCCCAAGCTATCCATCTTCCTTTGAGTGCTAGCAGAAGTAACCGACGGTCAAGGACGTCCTATTGAGTTTTGGTGCCCTGCGAGATGCTGTCAGGTAAACTCAATTTGTATTTGCATATAACACCAATGCGTTAGATTTACTGAGAAGTGAATCTGTTCATCTACATTGCGGCTATTCGCATCGACAGAAGAACTGTAAAGTCAAACGCGTTAAGAGCCCATTAGGTTTTGCATGCTACCGTATTAGTTTAACTAAATTAAGAAACCCCATCAGAGCATTGTTTCTTGAATAAATCCCAAGCAGGCACCGGCTGATGAATATATATCTACTAATTTTCCAAGTTAGACTGCACATGCAGTGACGTCACTTAGGAATTTGCTAATTTAAAGTGTAAATGTGGAATGAATTGCCGGTCTCATTCGGAGCCGCCATGAATAACAATAAATTTGTTTAGATCATCCCCGCAGAGCTGAGTTAATTTTGTGGGTTGTCGTCATATACATATTGCTGGTGTTTTAATTACATTATTGCCGTTGCAAATAAAATCTGGCTCGCCAACTTCTGGCCCTGTTTTGCGTGTTAACCGCGTAAACGCCCTGTAACATAGTAGATAAATGCTACGCGCTCTTCTGTTGCTTGAATTAGACAAAAGCGTTCGACATTGTCAGATGGGAGAGTCTCTAGCAAATATTACATGAAATGGCAATACCAGAACACCTCATTAAGACCTGATTAAAAACTTCTTACCGAAGAAAGCATATGTCAGTGTCGATGACAAATATCAAAGAATTTCAGAGTAAGCAATGGAAGAATCCGTTATCACCCCAATACTCTTCAACATCTATGGGGAAAAGTTAGTCAAGAAGGCGTGGATGACTAGAAAGGATGCGTATCCACGTCTAAAAAAGAAATCTTCTGCAAGTGAACGACACTACAATCTTCGACTCATAAGAAGAAGAAATTGCAGACCTATTACGGAGAACTGCGCATACCAGAGCCTAAATTGGTTTAAAACTTAGCTCTACGTGTTCCCTAATTATTGTTGACGAAGCAGGTCTTCCACCATCATCTAAACCTGATTGGAGATATTCAACTTAAAACCGGTGCTCAAATGACAAAAATCTGGAAAGATCACCAAATAACTAAACACGAAAATAAAGGTTAACGCAGACCGTAATTTTCCAAATCGCAATCGACGAATTTGAAACCTTGGCCGCCAACGCAGCCTGCCAAACGGATTAAAGCTTCTGAAATGACATGTTACGGCAGTCCACAGGTTCAATGTATCAATATTTAGGAAACAACGTCCCAAACAGGATCCGACAGCTGCCAACTATTCAACGAAGAATATTAAGTTCTGTGGGACAAAGCTTACAAAGTTATGAGTACCCGAAATCATAATCATCGCCAAAAATAAAGGTAACTGGTAGGACATCACAAACTCGCTAACAGCACTGTGAGTCACGATGGAAATTGGAACATCTATGCACTATGCATAAGAAAAAGACGGCCACCCCAGTTCCCAGATACCAATCTGGTAGATTTTTATTTGTGAGAAGACATGTAAAGATACTGTGAATCCTTCCGAAATTGAAACGAGCAACTGGTCTCCTTCTCCTGTATTGTTTATTTTAATATTTACCTATACAGCCAGTTTGAGCGTAAACATTGTAACTTACCATAGTTGCATGTGTGCGAGTCCAGCCCAGTGCAGTGCGCGAATTATGAAGAGTTGTTCGCGGGGAAGTTCTACTTAAGCACCGGTTGCTTACGGGCTTAGCCCAGAGCTGCTTGTTTTTAAGCGGCTACCAGTGAATTGTTCTTACGGCGAAATAAATTAAAGCGGCTGAGAGAGCCTTCCAGTGTTTAAAGTTTGTATGTACTAAGCAGGGTTTTCGTTTCAAATAAACGTAATTTTAATCGTATACTGAGCAAGTAGACATTGCGAAACAGCTACGTATTTTCGTGGAGTTCATTATTAATGCCGTGACGTCAGCCTACCGAACGGCACCGAAACAATCAGGGCCAACAGCGAGGGACTTCCCTGTTGGCTTCGTGTGAAATTTGCATTCGAGTCATTCCAGGGATGACGCAATCCAGTGCGAGCCGAATTCGTGGACTACGTGCTCAGGCCCAAGTATTATAAGGTAAATTGGTGCCGAAAACGTTTGCAGCCTAACCGATAAGTGGCCATTCCAGCTTTGTGGAGCTTTCACGATCAGAAAGTAATATGCTTCATAGACAGATAAATACGTACGGGAATTGCAAATCTGGGTTTTGATACACGAAATCGGACACCACGCCTTCATGCAATTTAAAGTGCGCGCTTTTAAAGGCAGTTACTTTGTAATATTGTATAAATGTATAATGTATGACAGATAGGATTATCCTGCCGTTGTGTATTCATTCTTATTTAATACTGTTGTGTTTAGAAATTGCAATTAGGTTGTAATCCTATTTTCTTTTGTTTTCTTTGTGACTTTATATGGATGTTTTAAATAGCTTTGTGTGATGAAACTGGACTATTTAATAGTTTCATGCATACTGAGGTAGGTAGGTTAAAAACAGTTAAAAAATAGTTTAAGAAACAACTAAGGTAATAGAAAAATGCCGTGTTTATTTAATAAAAACAATAGATAGATGGATATATAGATAGATAGAGAGAGAGAGAGAGAGAGAGAGAGAAAGAGAGAGAGACATGGGGAGAGAGAGAGAGAGACATGGGGAGAGAAAGAGAGAGAGAGAGAGACATGGGGAGAGAGAGAGAGAGAGAGAGAGAGAGACATGGGGAGAGAGAGAGACAGAGAGAGACAGAGAGAGAGAAAGACAGAGAGAGACAGAGACAGAGAGAGAGAACTAATAAAGAACTTTCTACAAATTCATTTGCTTCTACTTTTGAATGAAGTGCCCTTGAAACAATGACTAATATATTTTATGCACGATAGTGTTCTACCCAATTGGGCTCGTAGGACATTGGGATTACTTAACCACTTTTTATGTAATATTCGAGTTTAAAATGTTACGGACTAAAAACAGAATAACACCAGATATAATTAATTAGCGAACTTTATATGTTAACCATAATTCACAAGCTTTAGGTACAATTGTCTCGAAAAACTACTGCTCAAAACGATTACAAACAAGAGTGCTTACTTATGTAAAAAAAAATTAGGTTCTTCTATTATTCAACTACAATAATTGACGAACATTTCGATTCCAGATAGTTATGATGAAAGACACCCTTGTCCTTGCATAAACCTCTGCTGAACTTTATACCAGCCATTCTTCAAGGTCATCTAATGAAACATATAAAATTACATAATATGTAGTATACCTACAGTGTGTCCCAAGATTGATGTTACAAGAGGTGAGATGGACTAAAAATTTTTGAATTTTATTTTAAGATTCTGAGATTCGGTCCTGCTTGGCTCAAAAAGAACTTTAAGAATATTTTCAGTTTTGAAAAACAAGTACCAGGCCTTGACAGGAAAGCGAAAACTATTTTATTTTCAGGTAAACTAACCTTTTTGTTCATGATATGGCAAAATGTTATTAAGAAAAGATGTTCAGAATGAGAAATTATGGCCCTATACAAAATATCAGAGAAAGATCTGTCGAGTTAAAAAACCGTTATTTTTTAGATTAAACAATATACAAATTGCATTTTATTTTCAGGTAAACTACCCTTTTTGTTCATGATATGGCAAAATGTTATTAAGAAAAGTTGTTTAGAATGAGAAATGATGACCCTATACCAAATTTCAGAAAGATCTGTCGACTTAGGTTAAACCGTCATTTTTAATACATAAATGCAATTTGTTTAATCTAAAAAATAACGGTTTAATATAAGTCGACAAATCTTTCTGAAATTATGTATGGGGCCATAATTTCTCATTCTGAACAACTTTTCTTAATTAAATTTTGCCATATCATGAACAAAAAGGTTAGTTTACCTGAAAATGAAATGCAATTTATATTTTTAAATCTGAAAAATAACGGTTTTTTAACTCGACAGATCTTTCTGAAATTGTGTATAGGGCCATAATTTCTCATTCTGAACAACTATTCTTAATATCATGAACAAAAAGAGTAGTTTACCTGAAAATAAAATAGTTTTCGCTTTCCTGTCAAGGCCTACTTGTTTTTCAAAAACTGAAAATATTCTTAAAGTTCTTTTCGAGCCAAGCAGGACCGAATCTCAGAATCTTAAAATAAAATTCAAAAATTTTTAGTCCATCTCACCTCTTGTCACATCAATCCTGGGACACACTGTATATTCCAAATTTAACCAAATTTGATTTTTCTACATTTTTATTTATTAAATAATCGTCACTCGGAGTACCGTAACTTGCTTAAAACACATTTTGGGAGCCATATTATTTGCTATTTGTTGAGTAGGTACTATTGCGCTTTGAACTATGTAATGCTATTTGTACACCCTGTGTATGCAGCTAAGAATGTTCAATGTTCTTTAGAAAACGCCCCGTATACAGTAGAGGCTCACATTATAAATATCCAAGCCATTCTATTTTAACAAGAGAAAAATATAAAGGTGTCAGATGACACGTGCTTGTTTTTTTTGGAGTGCTCTTGGGTCATGGCAATGTTGACAAAGGTGGATAAGCCACAAGTGGTGTTTGCATAGCGTGGCGTTAAGTTCGCAAATAAAGCGGCCGAAACGGCGTCATTATCAATTGTGCAGCTCTCCGGTGGTCCGGGCCAAGAGCGAATTCGTGGGGAAGTAGTCGAAGGACCGGGCCCTCGGCAGGGGGCCCCTGTCGCGCGGTCGGGGACCATTGTGGGCCCGTCAAGAGGTTCAGGAGGAACGCCACTCGTAAACCATCTTTATTATTATTATGCACGGCGACAATTGAAAGTTGACGCAATGTTATTTTACGGCTGCACCTGCAGCTTCCACTATCAGGACTGCCTTTATGCCTCCTCGTTTTATGGGACAATACTCGTTAACTAAGTTAACACGATATAAAGACACAATAGTAATTTCTTAGATATAAACGTCGGGGTACTTTAAAATTATATTTATTTTTTGGATTCAATGCAACGTCTAAACATAAAATGTGTAATTCGATATATCCAGCACTTTATGGTACAAGCCGTTCAAGTTACCGTCGACTTGAAAATTAAAATTTAAAAAATATTAGAATTTGTGGACCTAAGTTACTGAGCATGTAAGACATTTTTGTGTCATAAAACAGTGCTAGAACACTTCCAAATTCATTAGAAATATAGATTTTCAAACGGAACAACCTGTATAGTTAGTCTTGGCTGACAAATTGATTTTTTAAAATTAATTTTGACTGATATATTTAACACCCTTAGGGGAAAAGCAATTCATACACCAGAAAAGCAAACAAATCTATAAGACTTACTTTAAAGGATAGCTAAAGCATAGATTCAATTTTAACATAGACAAAATAAGCGAGCTTTCTTCTGAACCTACAAACATATAAGATGCTCCATTTTATGAATTTTAAATTGAAATAATTTTTGCTATAGCCGAAAGTTGTTCGCCAGCCAGGAAATGAAATTTCTCTTCTGAAGTGTGCCCTTCGAATTTAATTATTTTTTGGCAAATGCAAATTTAATAACTTTTTTAACGACTGGCAATAATGCAGTCTAAATAAATATCTTTTTCAAAACTAAGTATGCTCTAGCTATTTGGAACTAAAATTATAATTGTGATATACTAATATACATAGCTTTTAGGTAATAGACAGACTACAATAAAAGCTTTTTTACAGAATTTAAACGTCCTTCGTCTCTATTTGGGGTTATATTAAAAAATCATTAGTTATGTCAACCACTTTCGCCTACGCCTGTCATTAAAACAAGCTGGGTTGGCCTGCAAACTTCTCAATCCGCTTTTCTATTTCACCAAATCCTCCCAGTTGACAACCAATTTGTCACTCTCCTTTTAAACATGGTCTTTGTTAATAATGAAACGGACACGGTGGTTTTTTAGCATGTTCTTGCCAAAACTCGAACCGTCAACACTTATTGAATAAATTAACGCCTGCTTAAGTTCGGTTAAAAACTCCAAATACTCGACACATTAATTACCACAGAAAAAGAAATATACAATGAAGCTGCCTTACCTATCGATTTCAAATATTAAAAATGAACATTCCACCTACTTTCGAAATGGTAAAAATAACTGTCACAACCTTTGCTTTTAACGCCGAACTATAACGTTACCTTAAAATACACCCGAGTGCCGAATTTATTACCAATTATGCAAATGGTGTCGTAAAGTATGTGGTATCAAAAGTAAAATATTTCCTTCCTCCAGCTTAAGTCAATAAAAATTTAATATCGCTGTTTAATTAAACGACTTCAACTGCGAAACATTCCCAAAATTCCACTTCGGTAGAAAAATTTTAGTACCGTTTAACACTTGATTGGGCTCTGGAGACGAGCGTTGAGGTAATTTTAGATAACTGGTAACGGTTTTGCTTGTTTTCATCGGGCATGAATTTCATTAATACTTGAATGACAAAAGGGCCGTAAAAATTGTTACGAAATAGAGAAAATGGTAAGAAATCTCTCCATTTAAAATTGTGGCGTTTACTAGCTATAAAAACTTAGTACATACAATCATACTGCGTTAAACAAGGTATAATATACCGTTATAGAATCAAATGCTCTGTAACAAAGGATTAGGTTGCGTACTACTTGAAATTTTCTTTATCGGTATAATTTGTTTAAAAATACTGCTGCTGTAAATGTTGCATTAAAACTTTGTTTATTATATTTCAGAAGTAAATAAAGAGATTTTTTTTATTTTATACTTTACTAACCTATTTGAAAATCAATCTCATTAGTTTGTCCCTGAAAGTGAACACTCATCAAACTAATCTTTCAGCTAATGTTTGTAATTTTCAAAATAAATTAAAGTCAAATGTGAAAACAAATATTTTCCCACAGCTTCAAGCTCTAAACGTTATAATTCTTCATAGTTACAAATACAACAAAATGTGGGTCTACTACACAAAAAATTTGCCGGTTAATAGTTTACCGATAATCACAGTTTTGTGCAGTAATATTTTTTTTATTATTTAAGGGAATCTATAGACGATATTATTCGAAACTTCTAGTGATAAGGATACAAGTTTTTTTATACAGGATATATCTAAAATAGTGCACAATCTTCAGGATGAGCAATTCTTTGATTCATTCTGAGTCGAAAATCTTAATACTAAAATGATGGATTGGTCTTCATCAGTATCAGCCCCACAAAATTATTCAGGCGAAATACCTTTTCTGTTCTAAATAGGTACATCAAAATATCATCAACAAAAGTTGTTCAAAATGTAAAATTATGATCCCATGTAAATTTAAGTAATATCGCTTACTTTTATAAAACAGTGTTACTACAGCAATATTTCATGTAAAGTTAAGTTAAGCTACGTTAAAATTGGTTGGTTAGATTAACAAAGGCAACGATAGGTTAAGCAAATGTTATGCATACTTCTATACATTTTACTTAAATAATAGTTATTTATTGTATAAGTGTTTTAGATGGAGTTTTTCACACAGATTGACGCAAAACTTAACCTACAAATTTCGAATTTGGCATAGCTTGACAGTGCTACCAACAATGCAGTAGTAAGTGACATGGTTTTATCCCACTAGTGGAATAAAGTAATTTCATTATTCCACTAGTGGATAAAATGGTACTTTAGACGGTTCATAAGTGTGGATAAAACTTCAATTATAAGGTGATTGTGGATAAACTTACTTTACTACTAATACAAAATAGTGAAAGGCATAAACTCTATAAATTATCAATCTTCTTTTCGACAAAAATACAGTGGCTACGGTTAAAAGAATCCCAATGTTACCTACACCAGTTTTTGATAAAGTGTAACAAAATACCTAATATTAACATCGAAACTTTTAGTCCTGTAACCCCCCCCCCCCCCAACTATCTCAAACAATTTATTCACGCCTTAAGGAATAATATTTTATCACATGTGAAAAAAATTTCTATGGCGATTTTTTGTACTATTAAAAAATCGATTGGAATGCCAGAACTATAGCCTCGGAATTTGCCTCAGAGAGGGTACTCTGTTGACTCAGGAAAACCACCTAAAACCTGAATTAGAGCAGACGAGTAGGGGAGTCGAACCTGCGACCTCCCGAATGCTAAGCAAACGTGCTAACCACTACTATAGAAAGCTCGGTAAAAGCTTTGTTTAAAATGTTATTAATAGGTAAAATAATATTTTTGTAAAATCGTACTAAAATATGGTCATTTATGCATTAATTTGCGGGCGTAAATAGTGCCGTTTGCGCCCTAAGGCCTAAAAATAATTTGCGGGCATAAATAATGCCTTTTGCGCCCTAAGGCCTAAAAAACCAGCATCACATTGGCAACCAACAACAATTTGATTTTTGAGAACGAATCGTGCCATTTATTTTTCAAAGCTTTATGGTGGATTTTACAAAAAATCTTGTTTGCATTTCGGGCGTGAACGGCGATTTTGGCCCTTTGGCGTTTTATAATCCTTCGGCCCTTCGGGCCTCTGGCTTATAATTCCGCCGCGGACCAAAATCGCCTCCTTCACGCCCTTAATACAAAAATAGCTATTTAATGCAGTTATATATTGGCACCAAGGTGTCTGCTAGAGACACGCTTTTACAGAAGTTAATGCATTTGGGCTGTTAACTTATTTCGAGCGTCATAAAAGTACTGAAATCAGATGGGATTTGTGCGTAAGGCTCTATTTCCTACCCTTGGAACTAAAAAAAAGATTAGAAACTGTGAGATTAAATCTATTGTTAATATTTGTAAAGAATTCAACTTTAGTAGTAATTATTCAAAGTACTTTATTATTACATTGTTTACTAACTGATATTATAGAAGTATGATAATACAATAAAACGCTAAAAGTCGTAACAATCAACGACTGAAACCATGTCCCTTAACGACCAGCCAAGTCTCGTCAATATTTTTAGTGAAGTTTCTGGTTATTTTCGCCATATTTATTTCGTCTTATGAGGAAAATCCAGCTAGAATTATGCAAGATCCACAAGTTAAAGCCCCTTGGTGTTTTCTTCTAGTGGTAGAAACAGTATACAGCTTTATCTTTTCCTCGCTAGATTTCCTTTTTGTAGCGTCGGCGATGAAGAAATATCTCAGCAATCTCCAATTTAACTAGGAATTAAATACCCCTAATGTACTAGAATCCCCATTTATCGGCAGGCTATTTAACCCAACCATGTCTCGAAACAATTACTGCTCAATATCTTTGCCCTCAGCTAATTTACCTATAAAAACTTTACCTTTATTGTAAGTTTGAAAGGTTGAAACCAGCTCTCATCAACAGTACTTTTACGGATCTTCACTACCAAACTAACTCGACTGTCAAAATTCCGACTGCGTACATGATTACTGGAACCGAATATGTTTTTTTATACTGACACACAAAATCTTTGTGAAAGTTAAGTTTCCTTAAATTTAGGTATACATTAGACACTATCCAATCAGTGATTTCGGAGGCTTTCACGGCCATTGTCATTAACTAACAAACGACTTCCGGGATTGGACCGTGTCATGATTGAGGTCGAAGAAAAGCAAAAGAGCACGGTAACTCAACTCTGTACTATCTAATATGTCAGTGAATGTTTCCTTAACATTAAAACTACAAATTAAAAGACGTTAAAAATGCAACTTTATATTTTCAAAATTGGTTGATAACAAGAATTTTGTACTTTTAGTAAATATGGCAACAATGCCAGTCCAAGTTTATGTTTATTCCAAAATTTGAGTAATTTATTTTGTCAGTTTTTTCAATCAGTGTCTAATCAAGAAGTAATTATTACCTGTTATTTTACTGGTTACAAACATATAGCCTTTCTTTTATTATTAATTGGATAATATACGTAGTAGCCGAGATCCGAGTCAAAATTTGCACTGTAGAAAATTCAAAATTCTGCAGAAGTACTGCTTAAAAAATTCGTGATTGTTCCATCATATACCCTGTATACAGAAAGGCACAAAGCTTTATTTTTGATGCATAAGTATCCACGCATATAGATTATCTATCTGACAGAAGCAATTTTGACAAATGCGATTTTAAATTCGATATACGTGGCTTTCAGGCCGTTTCCTGTCGAGCGTCCGTATCTGCGTTGGGTCTAAATAATTAGAGTCTAATTTGTCAAACTTGCTACCTTCCATTACATAACCGCTAATCCCCGGCCGCTATGTTTGCTTACGTTGAGAAAAAACCAACTAAGCGGAGGGCAGGAGGCCAACTGCTCTAGCCGCTATGAATGTTCATAATCATTAAGAATCCGGAGCCCCCCGGCGATGTGGCATGTAGCCGGACCAGACTGGACCCATATCACGGGGAATATTGAAATAAATGGTAATCATCTGGTAATTAATTCGTATAACAGCTCGCGGTGAATTGTTGTTTCGGGCCCACGCTGGAGCGAGCCGATGCTAACAACTCTTGAAGGCTTCAACTAGCTTTTCGTAACTAATTCGGCGTGTCAGGAGTTTTATTGCTAAACGGGTTGTGTTTGATTACCCATTATTTGTCTAATAAACAACGAGAGATTTTTATGCTCGACGTCTGCGACACATAAAATGAAACGAAAGCACGGACAAGCACGGACGAAATAAGTTTTAGTTTAAAGTATTCTGATTTATTGTATCATTAAAATAAATTTCTGTAGAAATACTATAATATTCAAAGCAATTTTGCAATATTTTGCAAATTTGGTTAACTTACTTCAGGTTCTAAAATACACACATTTTGTCAATTTTGTCATTTTAAATATTCTAAATAGGTAGATTTAGAATTCCCAGAAGTCTGCTTAAATACGTGTTAAAAGAAGTAGAGCTATCATTAGGAAGATAAAGTTTAAAAGAGCGTTCGGAAAACCGGCTTCTACTCGGAGGCAGTTAACACGTGATTTGTATGTATTCATGCTTAAAACTTTCACTGGGCTTTCTTACAATTCTGTGAAAGAAAAATATTTCAATAACATTCTCTTAAGTACATGCTTGTTTTGGTGATACAAGCATGTAAGAATAGCTTGCTTCTTTCTGTATAATTGCCAACGTTATGGAGAGCTCTACCATAACAAACCAGTTATTCAAGATTTTTTTTATTCTGAAAGAAACATTTTTTGTACTTATTTTTCATCATTCTTCTCATTTTAAAGCTTAAACAAAGCGGGAATAATTTTTATTTCATGAATATATTACAGGCAATTGGTATAATTCAAACATTATACAGTGTCCGCCAAAAAGTCGGCATAATATGGGAAAAAATTTTATTTTTGATTTTTCAAAAAAACTTTTTACGTCAATAATTTGTGCTTGTCTATAAACCTATTTCGAATCTATCATATATACCGAGTGATTTTTACTTACTTAGAAAATGGAGTTTTTTGAAATTGTCAAAATCCGAAAGTGCTATTTTTCGGAAATTAAGTAAGATTTCAATGAGATATTTTTAGAATGTGTTATTTTTAGCTAACTGAACAATCTCAAGGTCAGAAAACCCCTAATTTTTTTTAACTTTAGCTAAAAATTAATTTTTAAATTTTTTAAATATTTTTCAAAATTTCACATACCAAGACTTAATATTAAAGTTTAAATTTTTTTATGTGAACACTTTAAAGATTTATAATTGGAAAAAATAATATAAAATGTTAATTACTTCTTTAGATTTTTTATTATTTACCGAAAAGTAGTCGATTTGCATAATTTTTACGTTTTTTATGCAAGGCGCCTTTTAGGAGAAATATTTTTCAATTCTAATAATATCTATTTAAATGGCTACTATTACAAAAATCCTGTAAATGTTCTTTTGCAGTTGTCAAAATGAGGCGATTTTTCTTTATCCAATTACATGTTCTGAAGAATTCCCCATTTTAACAACTGTAAAAGAACATTTACAGGATTTGTGAAAATATTTCTCCTAAAAAGCGCCTTTCATAAAAAACGTAAAAATTATGCAAATATACCACTTTTCGGTAAATAATAAAAAATCTAAAGAAGTAACTAACATTTTATATTATTTTTTCCAATTATAAATCTTTAAAGTGTTCACATATAAAAATGTAAACTTTAATATTAAGTCTTGGTATGTGAAATTTTGAAAAATATTTAAAAAATTGAAAAATGAATTTTTAGTTAAAAAAAATTAGGGGTTTTCTGACCTTGAGATTGTTCAGTGAGCTAAAAATAACACACTCTAAAAAAATCTCATTGAAATCTTACTTAATTTCCGAAAAATAGCACTTTTCGAATTTTGACAATTCCGAAAACCTCCATTTTCTACGTAAGTAAAAATCACTCGGTATATATGATAGGGGCTAAATAGGTTTTTAGACAAGCACAAATTATTTACGTAAAAGTTTTTTGAGGGTGTTAAGACCAGTGATTTTGAAGGATATAGATACAAACACAAGGTTCATCTAATGATCCAACATATCCAACACATACTTTTTTGCTATCATCTCTTTCTCAAGCAAAAGAATGTGTATGTATTTATCTTTGTTGCAGTTACTTTACCAACCCTGAAGCAAAAGCACCAAAATTGAAATTGTCAAGATGTTATAGTTGTGACAGATATGTCAAACAGACACCAATCAGTCATGTATTTTTCAATTAATTTCAAAATAATGAGCACCCCATATGTACTGCAGAAAGTTTCTACGTGAATAGATTGAAAATTTTACGACATGACAGAGAGAGGGCAACATTATAGCTACAAGTATTCGTAGTGAGGTTATGGGCACTGTTATTGGTTATATGCAAAGCTTTACGTTATTCTGTTAATTTGAGACTTGTGGAATTTTATGGAGCAATGTGTGCATTGACTTTTCTAAAATGGAAAAAATAGAACACCGTGCAGTGATTAAATAACTACCTGCACAAAAAGGACAAATTCATGAAGCCATGGCAAACGTTTTGGGAACATCTTGTCCTCCATACACAATGGTCAAAAAGTGGGCAGCCGAATTGAAACAGGGGAAGAAACGGCATTGAAGATGATTCTCGCAGTGGAGGACCTGCTGCTGCTACCACTGAAGAAAACATCGAATTGATTCACGATACGGGCATGGCAGATCTGCGAATCAAGGTTCGAGAAATAGCAGAGGCTGTGGGCATATCCTATGAACGGGTTCAAAACATTTTAAGTAATGAGTTAGGAAAGTCGAAAGTTGTTGCGAGGGTGGGCTTTTTGGCTTCTGATAATTGATTAGAAACGTGTTCGTTTTCAAACGTCGCTGCTCTGTTATGAGGCTGATCCTAATAATTTTATTTAAAGATTTGTTATCTACCACCAATGACACATAGATTCACTATTATCAGCCTAACTCAATGCAGCAGGCGAAACAGTGGAAGCATACGGGCTCACCACCTCCAAAAAAGCAATGGTGGTGTCGTCCTTTAGTAAAGTGATGGCTTTGGTTTTAGGGATGGGAAGGGAATATTGCTGGTGGATTCCTTTCCTAAGGATCAAACCATAACAGGACAATACTACTCTAACTTTTTACATCAACTTCGTAAAGAAATTCAAAGAAAGCAAACTGAAACGTTAACGAAACGTATCCTACACCATCAAAATGAAGCGATGGCTGAAATTCATCGGTACGGTTTTGAATTGGTACTTCATGTTCCCTCAGACTTCCATCTATTTCTGAAGCTCAAAAACACCTAGGAGGGCAAAGATTTTTGTCCACGGAAGAAGCTGTAGCAGTCATAACGGGGTATTTTAAAAATCAGGTCGAAGCTTTATCAGATTGGGATCACAGTATAAAAAGGGATTAATTGAAAAATAAATAAATAAATAAACTCCTGTGTTAGGCTGTGAAGTTTTCAATCTCTCTTGAATTTTTCAAGTTTTTCCGAGTTGGATTTTATAACGTTTTTCATTGAAAGGTTGTTGTGTCACACTAAAAAATTAAAAATAGTAATATGGCAATGCTTCAAATTAAAATATTTCCCAACGTTGCAATGAAATTAAAGATACTTAAGAAATGCTTATCGTGAATATATTTTGTACATGATACATAATATGTGGATATACATATAATAAAGCACAAAGCTGCTATTTAAATATCAAATTTATTTGAAATATGTTTTTGTTTATAAAAATAACAGGGATTTACTACATATACTTACAAACTACATATTCTAATTAAAACAAGTTTTGTATTTTTATAATTGGATAATATCAACTGAAGCATATTAATACAATTTTAAAACAATACCATTATAAAAAATACTATTTAACAAAAATAAGAGGAAGAGCAAAAAATAGTAGTTTATTTATCTAGAACGAAAAGTGACATTTTAAAGGCCGAGGCATCAGCCAAGGACGGAATTACTTGCGAGGACCTTTAAAAACACTTTTCGTTCGTGGTGAATACAACAGTTTATTTCATACTGCAAGTTTAATGAATTTTAAATAAAAAGTTGTAAATCGTTTCAAATTTAATGTTAACAACTGACGTATAATTTTAAAGTACTTGAACGTTAATATTTTACTTTAATGTACCTACTAAGACTTGAATGTTCCATTTTTTGTACCGGAAGTAATCCGAAAAATGCCATTTTTGACATCAGTATGAAATAAAGGGAATTAAGAGTTTTTCGAGTCTTTTTGGAACATTTACAATTTTTTGGCATACTTTGTATGCAATGTGCTATCAACATTTGGGAAAAACTCAAAATTTTCAAATGATATTTTATTAATGGACTTAGTTTTATTTAAACAAAATTACGAAAAGAAATGCTTTTTATAGTGACACAATCCTGAAACATTACCAAAAATGCCATGACTGTTTTTGGAAATATTCATAAAATTGCACCAATATATGCAAATGATTCAGTTCATTTGTTGAGCAGTATATATTTGCAAACCCACATGGTGGCAGCTTCTATTTAAAAAAAATATATAAATCGGCTTGGTGGAAGTCTCAAAATAGGTGCCGAAAGAAAACTTTTCACATGCTAAATATACAGATATGTATACTATCAAAAAAATATAGCAACTGGCGCGAACCTTAGAATTTTAGCGCAGGTAGGTTCGTATATACCTACTCCCCCCCCTGTACACAATTCGGTTGGTCTTCTGAGTTAGGATCAAAGGGCATTGATTCATTTAACCTGCGTATCAACACATGGTTACTATTTAAAACGGAAAACTCCACCTTCAATGCTGCACGAAGATAACTTTTTCTGAAGTTCTGTGCCGGTTGCTATAGAAAACATGTATGTATCAGCACCTTCATAGTAAACTAAGCGGTGAAAATATCAAGATACCCTAATTTTCGAAATTTTGGTTGTGCCTTGTTTTCTTCTAATTATTGTTTCAGTATCGCAGATTTTTTTTTCTGAGCAAGACCGATATGCTCATCCCATTCCTCAATCTGGTTCGATTTATTGCTTTATGAGCTTTTTTAAAGGTGCCATCTTAACTTGTCGTTAAAATTGTCAGTGTCATATGAATTTGTCACCATAAAGAAAGATATGAATGTGTATGAAGAGTTAGAAGATTAGAAAATGTGTAAGTTCTAGTAGATCTTTATGTTGAAATTCGTAATATAGTTGATTTTTTTACTGTTTACTGTTCTCACTCGAACTATTTTTTCTGTCAAGAATAAGAAACTTATAAAAGAGTTCTATATTGACCTCAAAAATTTAGTTTTCTTAGGAAAAAGTTAGTTTTGTTATTTTTAACCAAACTCCATAGTTGAGCTTTTCTTCAGTTTTGTAACAACTTTGTTAAATAAAATTTTTCATAAAAGTTAAAATAAGAGTCTGCACTTAAGTTCAATATTACATTTAAAATTTTTTTAATGTTTTGTATACTTTATCATAAGTTTAACCACTGTGACTTCCTAAGACAAGTAAAACTTTTTATCAAGAATGACTTTTTCCTGAAGAATAAAAAATTCGATAGTTTACAAGAGTGTAGTACCTACCCCATCGGGAGACGCACTATATCTTGGCGTGCTATTTTCCTCATTTTCTAATAAATTTTCTTGTATTTTTGGACAAATAAGTGGATCAATTCCCAATTTCTGCTTTTAGTAACTGGTTGGAGAACTAGATAAGCAACAATACATATGAATTGAATATATAAAATGGAATTATATTCTTGTTTTTGTTAAATTGGAATAATAAAATCCATTAAGTAGTACTGATTATTTTTTATATAAGTACATTCTAACAATGTTGTATAATAATTTACCCAGACAATAAGTAGTCGCAGCAGTTGCAGAAGTGTTTCTCACTTTCGTTTTTTAATTGTTGGTTGTGCATGTCAATTTGACTTTATACATAGCTTCAAATATGATACACATAAGTGGTTAATTTTTCTTTTCAAAATGTTGACAACAGAACAGAAAACTAAAATTGTTAAATGGTTTTACCGAGGTCATTTCACGAATGAACTCGCGACTCATTTGTTTGTTATGGCATACGATGTGACAGTAAACACCAGTTCGGTCTTCAATGTTAAACATTTGTTTGAGGAAACTGGTTCTGAAAATCCATCATGTAAGTGCTCAAAGAATGAAGCCTCAAAATGAAGAAGCTGAAATGCGGGAAATTATGATTCGCAATATAACAGAAAATGACACTTTGTCAACAAGCACCCTTGCAGAAAATCCAGAAATTAATGCCGGAAAATCAGAAGTGCATAGACTACTTAAAAGGAATGGTTTTAAGTATTTCAAAGTTAAAACGACACAAGAGGTTTTCACAGCTGACCATGGTCGTCGAATGGAATTTTGTGAAGATGTGATGGATAGAGTAAACAATAATTATGATTTTTTAGAAATATTCTGTTTAGTGACGAATCGACTTTCCTGTTACATGGTAGTCATAATTCTTCGGTAGTGAGATACTGGTCCCAAGAAAACAGTCACCAAAGAATAACTTTAAGAACTCAGTACCCCCAAAATCTTAACGTTGGGCTGGTACACTATTAAAGGAACATTTTTTATTGACGGGAACCTCAATGGCCAAAAGTATTTGCAACTGCTTGACAAGCAAGTGATACCAGCAGTTCAAGACTTACAAAACATTGATATGGCCCACATCTGGTATCAGCACGACCGATGTCCTGCTCACAATGCGGCTAAGGAATATTTAAATCAATATTTCCTCATCGTATTATTAGCACCACATGAGACATAAAATGGCCACCAAGATCTCCTGATTTGTCCCCAAATATATATTTTTTTTTTTTGGGCCACAAAGCAAACAATTTATACCCATCAGCATCAAAGAAATAACAACGTGGATGGACTCAGAATAAAACTTCTTGAAGCCTCTCAAAATATCACTCTTGCGATGTTAAGAGAAATTAGACCAGAATTTTATGATCGTCTGGGATATTGTCTTGCTCAACAAGATGTTTTTGAACATTTAATAAAATAAACTTAGCTATTTGTTATTCATTAGGTTAATATTGTGTTTGTTAGAATTTAAGTATAATTGGTATCGTGTAACTATTTTTGACTTTGATTCCGTATTTTATTACAAAATCAGTAAAAACTAGAAATTACTAATTATTTTCCGTTGCTTAGTGAATTAAAATATTTGGTTCGGCTAAGCAAAAAATGAGAGTAGTAACTAGGCGCCAAGTAATGCATTGAAATGTTCGTATTCAAAATTTCTGGGGACAACACGTATATCCCCCGCAGACCTCGGTGGAATATAAACTGCACCCACTATAAGATAAGTTGACTGACAGGAAATTTTTACAAACAAGTGTTTAACATTAGTGTTAGTAACATAAATACGGCTACTGCAGAGATGGTTCCGAACAGCTATCAAAACACCACTACCTCTACTAAAAACACTAGTTTCACTATTCCGATCCTTCCTGAACACAGTGTAGTTCGAGAGTCCCATTTCGTTATCAGAAATGTCACTCTGTAACCATGCCTCAGTAAAAATGATTAAATCATAATCACTATTGGTAGTTACTGCAATTTGTAACTGTAATTTGGTCCGAAGGCCACGAGTATTTTGATAGTACCTACACAGTTAGTAGTTTTTTGAGTTACTACGGGAAGTGGCATCCACAATTGTAGGAACACCATTTAGGTATTTGATTGTTTTATTAGTAACCCCTTCCTTATTAAACCGCTCGATTTTAGCCTTATTTTTTTTTTAAGTGATCTGTTTGCGCTAGAGTCTGATCAGATTTAATTTGCACATTAGGCACTGCAATTTTATTCTTGTTTCTTAAAATATTTTTTGCTTCTTCACAAGAATTCAGAATAACTTCTAAACGACGTAGGTATTATACTATATCAAATTTTTCTAACCTAAAAAGTTTCAAGTTATAAGTATCCACTTCGATATCTCAACAGTTCTTTGACTTTTTGTCTACGTGGGCTTTTTCTGAATAGGAGTTACCATGAGGTTCTTGAACGTTGAAAAGTATAACATTTTTAGCTCGCTGTTGACGTTAAAACATTTCTGAGATCAAAGCCTTGTTGTGGCCCATATCCAGCTTATTTGCACATTCATGACATATTGTCACCATTGATCAAATTTACTCTCAAGTAGCTGCTGCACTTACTTAATTAACTCTGGAACACGAAAAACACCAACCTTACATGGTTCACAAAAGATTAGCAGTTTTCTCTTACGTAACTTTAAGCATCTTATTTCGGTTTCGGATATTTCTCCACACTTTTTGCACAGCTCTCTTTTACAGCCATCACATGGAAATACTTGATCATCTTCTTTATCGCATTTAAAGCATAATTTAGTCATACTGAAATTAGTAAACAGCCGACTTCTTTAAGGTTATGTGTTTACACCTAAAATGTGAGTTTGACATTTCTTGTTCATAACAAGGTGCAATAACCAACATACGTTTTTGAAAAACAAAAATAAGCATGCTGTGTTCTATAGTCAAAATTATACCCATTTAACTAGGTATAAGCCGTTCACGATCTTTTTGGGTCAGGTGAGGCTATGACCATCTAGTAATTTTGTTGGCAGTACCTCTGTTGCAACTAAACTCCCTAATGAAAATTGATACTTTTTGTGTTAGGTTAGGTTGTTTTCAGTTTAAGGTTATATTTTCTGAATAGGTACATTGTTGCCGGATATTCTCTAGTCTCCACATCGACTCGCGTTGTTTTAAATTTGATCTGTTCTTTTTAAAATTGGAGGTAGCATCGTTTAATGGAAATTGTTTGTTGTAACAAAATTATTTTGGGCATTTTGACTTTTCCTTTGACGGAAATTAAAATTATTTTTACACGTTTGATAAATCATATATTTTCTTACGAATATTAAAATAATAAATGTGGCAATGTGGTGGCAAGAAAATGTCGAACAGACACTGACAGAAAAAAAAAAGTTGCATCCGCTACATTATCGAATCAGTTAGTCCAACATGAAAAGAAAAAATCATAGCCAACTCTGTCCCAAAAAGGTCGTGAACGGCTTATAGTTGATGTTAGCTGCACGTGCAGTGTTATGTTTGAACGTTTGACATTTCTCATTGGCGTTCGTTCGTAGTGCTTTTAAGGTGTTACATGAAGTTTACAACCGGTTTCTCCGGGGTCGGTAGCTCAGTGGTAAGCATCCTGACTACTGATCTAAGGGTCGCGAGTTCGATTCCCAGTCCCGGTGAGGTTTTCAAAAATATAAAAATGCAGATGAAAGCCTCTACAGAATGCCATCATTCGGAAGTGATGTAAAGCCGTGGGTCCCATGTTACTACGATGTGTAGCATGTAAAAGATCCTTTGCTAGGGTTGGAACTCCTTAGTCTCGGCAAAATTCTAAGTAGGACTTTGACCATATGACCAAAGCAGTCGGTGTCTAAGGTACCTGGTACTCGGCATGCCTAGACCTTGTCCATTAACAAACAAACAAACAAACAACCGGTTTCAGTTATGCTAGTTTACAATACAGCTAAATGCCGTCTTCCTGATACAATTTCTACACAAATGGCGCACTTATACCGGGTGGCCATAAATATCTGATATCACATTACCTTTGGAATTAACACCGCTTTATTAAAGTAATGAATCCAACTAAACTAAATGTCATTAATGTCATCACAACTAAAATTCCTATCTGTCAAAAATTATTACAGATTGCAATAAGTAATGGAGTTAGAACAGGAGATTTTTATAATCGAGTCGTAGGCTAAACTGCAGAATCCGGGGCACATTCCCCTCCTCTTATTGCATATTATTATATTACATAAGTACTAATACTTATCGTAATTGAAATATAATGCTAACCAACATTTATAAGTAGCTAATTCTATGGCTACCGGGATCTCAGATATTTATGGCCACCCGGTAGTTCAGACTACAGTGACTTGATAGAGACAGTGGCGACAATAGGCATAATTTGCATCAAAATGGTTATACCGCGTATGAATAATATGTTGGTGGCACTGTAAGTCTATGTCAAATTCAAGGTTATCAGGTTAAGTTCTGCGTCAGTTTTGACACAAACTGACGCAAAACCTAACCTGCTAACCTCGAATTTGGTATAAACAAACAAAAGCATCAACAAATTTTGCCTCTTAATGGCGGCCGATACCACGTGATTCGAGCGACCAATAAAAAAGAATACACTCTATTGTCGCCACTGTCTCGTATAAAGTCACTGTAGTTCAGACATGTAAGACTGATGTAAGGTTGTGAACATGGCTAGCTTTGAATAACGTGCAATGGGCGCAATGGCGGAAAATTTAAACTTTGTAGTGCAAATTATTAAAAATAAAACAATTTTTTTACCTGACTTGATCGGTTTGTTACATTCTGATTTTAGCAACTTTTGGCGCCTGAAATTTATGCAATTCAAAGTGCGTTCTTAGTTCAGCTCTTTACCGGCTAGATTTTTACGTCAACGATTTAACCCTTTGTCGATATTGGATGATTCTGATGTTAGGTTGGAAGCGTCTCAGATTTATGGATTTCTTCGAACAAGTGAATGTTATTCGTTCGTTGGTCTCCACTTTGACTGTCTCGGAAGAACTTCTGGGTTTTGTGTGTGAAAATCTCTAGACGCCGCGCCGTATGTAGTTTTTTCGATCACTGCAAAAGCCACTTGAATTTCGTTGTGCGATGCGTCTGGTATGTAGCTTTTTGCGTTTCTTAAATGTATTTCTAAGCTGGAGATTTTCCACGTGCCAATTTTCCACGTACCAATTTGCTGAGGATTCTCTTCATGTCGATTGATTCCTATTGGAGATTTCTTTCACGTGGTTAAATAGTCCACGACCTGACTTTCCTCCCATGTCGGAGATCTGGTCTATGCAGGATGTTACCTGCCAGAGTGATGCACGCTGAAGGGTTGATGCTTGTGGAAAGGCTATCCGTCTGCCTTCCTTTCGAAGAGCTTCGTTACCGCATCATGGTATCTGCACCGCAGATGTACTACCAGTCGAATCAAGATGCTGTAGATTCATTACTTTTTTGTGGTGCTCCTGCCGTGAACTCCGAGAGTGCAAATTAATTCCTTGCGTCGCACACCTCGTACACGAATTGCATAATTAAAGGAATTATTTGGGATTTATCTTCGATTATAATGTTTCGTTATATATTGAATTGTAACGTCGAGTCAGATCGACTGCAACGTTGTTGATTTTAATTTTTTAACTGTGTAATATTTTAAAGTTGTTAAATTTGATGTAGATATTAAATTTTGCTTTATTTTGAAGTAGGTATCCAAGTGATGATTAATTACTTCGACACGAAGTGTACGAAGTATTGAAATTTCCTCATATCGAAAACCACTCTGAGTCAAATATCTCTAAAATTGGAGCCAACCGACTAATGAACCCACTATACCAAATCTCCGTCTCGTCTGTGCAGATCTTTTGGTGAAGACCCCAGCCCACTAGATCCCTTCCTCGTATTGGGGGGTGCCTAAAAGTGCTGTGTGGTGTATGTATGTTCGTATGTGTACACGATTTTGGTCGCCAGGAACCTTCCTGAAGTCTTGGATCGTTTTCATACGATAGGTCCTCAAAAAATGAAAGCAACATCAACTTTTGAGGTAATGTCGTCGGCAAAAAAATTCTTTTTGGGTTTTTTTTAATAAATAACTGGTTCATAACATTTCATTGTATTAGCGAAATGGAGTGATGCTTAGTGTCGAAGTATTCTTGGAAATCACGAAAGGGCGCTTTTTTTGGGTGGAGGGTTCCGTATATTTTTATGGTTCCTATAGTGAACTTGATTTGCTTTTTGAAGGTTTCATGCAATGCTTGCTTAAACCTACTTACTGTAACTGGTCAGTTAACTTATGAGTTTATATTGTAAACTAGATTTTGCTTTTTGAAGGATTCATGCTACGCTTGGTTGGTACTGTTAACGTAATCATTTAATTTTAAGGTTCTTATTGTGACTTGAACGGAGTCTAAACTGTCACACGTACGAATCACTAACGAGCCTGTTGGCTTACTGGAAGCGCCGCTTTTAAACAGATTTGTCTAATAAGGTTTTCCCTCAGGTATAGTTCGCCCTTAAAAAGAGTAGCGAGTGCAACTACTCATGCACTTGGCGTGTGCTACAACATGACGTTCGGGCATTTAAATATATGTCCTTTTATTTACATATGTCTTACTTTAATTTACTAATTAAAATTGGAAGTCCTTACTTAAGTAAAATCTTAATAAATTTTATTATGTATATATTGAAATCGGGTTGTATTTATAAATGAATTACACATTTGTTATTTTTACTTTGTACAGGCTGCATCAAATTTGTTGAACTACGTTTACCAGTATATGTGAAGTAATGTCCTCTGGCTTTTTATTTACTGCTGCATCGAGTCTCTGTTATTATTGAGCTGTTTAGGTTCGCAGTTACGAGTTTCATCAGGGAGTTTTATTATCGAAGCTAGACAACAGCGCGGCCCTCTTGTTGAACCTACAACATAAGGTATTTGTAGTGTTATTTGGAACCCACTCCCGTCTGCGACTTGAGCTGTCACGAGCGTATACTCCCAAGCTACCCTTTTCGGTTACAGATATTCAATTATTGTTTATTAGCAGCCTTGTTAGCACTGGGGGCATTGTGTTATTATATCGTTTAATTGTTGTATTATAAAGGGGTAGTAAAGCTGACACCCAGTCGTGGGACTTGTTTTTCATAAAGGTGCCAAGGCACAGGCATTAGTCCGAAGTATTGATTTTTCCAAAACAATTTTCGATTTTGCTTCGGTGGATAGTTGGACGTTTGTTCATTGAGTCCACCGATTTCAATCTCTGGACATCCCGTCTCCCAAAGCTTCCCCTGCCGTTAGAATGTGGCAGTGTATCTCTGTCTCGTAACGTATCTACCTGAACCTTGACCTGTGCGATAGAATGTAGCAGTGTCTTTTTGTCTCTTAACGTATCCACCTGAACCCCCAACCTGTGCGTTAGAATATGGCACGGGCTATCTGTCTTCTAACGTATTTCCGGTTAATTCAAAGCCCCATGTCTCCGACGCTACCGTACGCCACAAGAATATTAAAACCTATTAATAACCGTACCTGTGGGGATCATATTGCTCGTCCCGTACAAAGGCGGCTCGAACAATATAACCGCATTAATTAATTTACCTGGAGGGTAAGCTATTTGCGTCCAACGATGTTTTCCTGGAGTCCAAAGGCGAATTACTCCACTTGAACCCGAACGTAGATGTTCTTGCCGCAAGCAAAGACCGGAGCTGTCAAATCCATTTGCCCGCTAAAAGAGTGAATTTCACCAGATGCAAATTCGATTACTTTGTACATATAATAATAATAATAATGGTGAGACACTAACACCCCATGAAGGGGCTTGGTCTGCAAGGCGGAAGGTCAGAGCTTCTGTATCCTCGCTCTCACACTCGGCTGTCGCGTGTCTAATTCATGACACGTGGTGATGTGGTGAGCTTCATGCATTAGACAACCGCATTAATACCCCTTGTTCTTTCGAACGCAGTTTCCCAATTATTTAAAGCGACTGGGTAGGCCGCCCGTCAGGCATCGATTCTAGGATTTGAACTCCAGACTTCTGCACCGCAGTCCAATTCTCTAACCACTGAGCTACACTGGCGACACTTCAAAGGTGGCATGCAATAATCTAATGTACGGTTATGCAGCTAGCATTCTGCGTGAACGCAGAGTTAAGTACATCTTACTAAACACAAAGGCGAGCAGTTCGCTCGAATTGCTCTAGAAACTAAACACACCTAATCGAAGTTAAACAATCATATAACTATATAAACCTCGTAGACTTGTGATGCTCGAGCCAGGCGATCGGGGGGCTGCAGGCAGCTTCTCCAGCAGAGCGGGGCTGAGGCACCGCAATCAGCGGGGCTCTTGGGGCACAGCAAGGGGTCCAAGGTGGAAGTATCGCCAGCTACCGACTGCAGGAGTGTCTAACGCAGGTGCCTAGCATAGGAGCCAGGGGACGGGCAATCAAATCACAAGCAGATAACATTTCCAATTAGTATGTAGCGATTCCAAGTCGGGGTAACACTGAATGTTTCCCAGTAGTTGCGAAGCCAAGGGAAAAAAGCTGAAAGTGTACAAAGTTCTAGGTAAGCACCCGAGAAGAAAGCAGGAGCTAAAGAAAACTAACCTGGTGGTAACAGTCAGCCGTAGGTGGTCGTGCCAGCGACGAAAGTTGGCCCCAACAAAATCCGCAGAAGCGTCAGACGTAAGAATTATAACAGCAACCAATTATTCGAACGTCCAATGGGTTTTTTGTGCTTCCAGATCCTTCGCCATAAATGAAGCCAGCCAAACAATTTGGCTACAAGTACAAAGCACAAAGCCGAGAGGCAAACAACTTAATTGCACGATGCTGGGATGGAAAAAACCGAGGAATTCTGGCACACGCCATTCAACTCAAGTTATCAAAACTTTTCAAAATTTGGAAAGAGGAACTACAGAAAAAATTACTGAAATGTGGAGTGTTCTAGATTGATATGCATAACTGTAGTTTAGGCTGAAAATTTGTTATTACCAGAAGAGAATAGGGTTGCCTGTCCAGTTAGGTAAAAATGTACTGGATATTTGGGAATAAATGAAAATAGTAGAATATAATTAATTATTTGAAATATTGCATGAGAAACTACAAATTAAACGTAACAAAATGCTTAATAATAAAATTCAACTGATTAATTTCAATAATGCATCCGAAACTACAAATTAAACGTAACAACGTGCCTAATTCGCCGACGGTAGAGTCGTCAGTACGCAAGGTCAGTATGAACTCACATTGTTCATTCAGCACTTCGCGTATGGCCTGAAGGTCAGTTGCGTCGAAACCCTCTCCAGTGACCTCATCTTATGGTTGGACTTCCTGACCCAGTTCCAAGCCATTATCGACACCACGACTCAAGTGATGACCCTAGGGGAGACTGGGGTGACCTTACACTCGAAAAGGGACCCTAAAGAGCCATCAGGTGTTCAAGCCCTCAACCAAACACAAGGCTGGCCAGCTCGCGCAGTTTCTAAAGGACGAACTAGAGAAGCCATAATCGACCAAGAGGTGGACAAGATGCTGACCGAGGGAGTCATTGAACCCTCCAGCAGCTCATTTAGCTCTCCGGTGGTACTAGTAAGAAAATCCTCAGGGCAATATCGATTTTGTATTAATTTTGCAATGTCATCGAAGCCACCCAAACGGATGCCTATATAACATAACGTAAAATATTAATAACTCATATACACTTCCAGCAATCTTAAAAAAACAATGCAGGACTTTTATCCGCTTAAGTATAAATCTAATGATAGATTAATGATTTTTTGTTTGACTACATCGAAAAGCTACCAATTACGACAGTGTTTAGCGAAAACACCCACTTTTTCGTACTAACACCTTTTAGTTTTCAGCAGTAATAACCATAGCCAAAAAAACTTACGTGGTATTTCTGTAACGTTTGGTATTAACAACGTCTATAATATAATAATTATTTATTAATAGAAACTACGAATTCTACGTACAACGAATAACGTGACTGGTTACAGTTATATTTTTAAGTTAGCTTAAACCATAAAGCGTCAACGTCAACCCGCGTGCCTGTGTTCACACACACTATAAGGGTCTGTTCATACTCCAAGCTTCTGACAGTTTCCATTGGTCGAAATCAAAATACAGGCTACCATATTTTGGTACGATCACGACCTCCTCGATTAAAATGTCATCTATCTATATGTATACATATAAAGGAAAGTTACAACCCTAACTAATCAACGCAGAGCCGTAACAAGTGGTACTAGAAACTTGAAATTTAGGTGGAAGGTTCAATTTGTTACGTAATGTAGTGCTAAGAAGGGATTTTTTGAAATTCGACCCATAAGGAGGTGAAAAGGAATAAAGTGTGTTTTTACGAATTCCTCAATATCTGTTAGGCCCTATGAAATATCGAGTTGGCGTATACTTGCAAAGATTGACAATGGAAATGCCTAGAACCTTATTTCAGGATTTCCCCCTAATCAACCCCTAAAGGTGTGAATCTGGATTAGGGATGAATTAAAAAACCCTTTATATGTCCCGTGTTCGTTGAGTTGTAGCATTCTTATTTGGCATATAGATGTATTTTTACAATATTTAGAAAGGGGTTTAAGGATTTTTTTTTAAATTTCAGCCTAAAGGGGTGAAAACGGAAAAATTGGAAAACATTAAGGGGTTAACATTTTTGATATTTTTCGCTGTAGGTCCATTTCAGAGTAAAATGGGTTAAATGGAATTTTTAGAAATTACACCCCTAAGGAGGTGAAAAGGGGTAAACTATGTTTTTATAAATTCTTTAATATCTCTTAGACCCGATAAGATATCGACTTGGTATTTACTTGCAAAGGTTTCCTATACATATTGTTTACGCACCAAATATATTTGAATGTACGGCCAATGGCCAAGGTTTGCCCCACGTATTATGTGGCTTATCTCGCAAGCGGCGGCAGGGCCGGTGAGAGTAGCGCTCGGTCGAGCACAGAGCAAGAAGAAAGCGTGCAAGCGTGTACTACAAAGGGTTAATCGTGTTTGTGTAACATGTGCCGTGGCCACAGCAGCGCCAGGTCTTGTTGATAGCAATAAATAACTTAAAATACAGTCCACAGAATTTTATTTAACACATCGAAGCCCTCGACACATATTTCTGACAATGTATTTTAGGAATTAGTCCTAATCCACTCCTAAAGGTGCGAATTTTCATTTGTGGTAAATTATAGAACCCATTGTATCTCCTGTGTTCGTTCAGTTAGAACACTATTTTTTTGGCATTTAGACATCTTTTAAAAATTTTTAGAAATAGGTTTAAAAGTGTTTTTTTTTTAATATTATTCTGATACAATCTATATGAATAAACGATAAAACACCGACTCAACAACGCAGAGTCCTAGTAATCCTTGGTATAAGGAACTTGAAGTTTGGCAAGAAGAGTCTTTTCGTTGCGTAGGGAAGTACCAGGAAAGGAGTTTTCGAATTTTCCCCCTAAAGGAAAGAAAAGGGGTAAAAATGTCTTCTCACGAATTCCTCAATATCTCTACGGCCCAATAATATATGGATTTGTTTTTTACTTAGAAAGGTTACCTATACTAGTTTCTAAAAACGTAGTTTAGGATTGTGCACCAATCAACTCCTAAAGGTGCGAATTTGGGTTCAGGGGTGAATTACAGAACCTTTCATCCCTCCTGTGCCTATTGAATCAGACCGTGGTTTTTGGGCATATGTAGATCTTTAAAAAGTAGTTTAGAGATTTTTCCAAATTTCTTTCGTAAAGAAGTAAAAATGGGGTAAAAGTAAGAAAGAGTTAAAGAAGAAGTTAAAGTTATTGCTTTTTTCTCCGTGAGTCCAATGTAGAATAAAATAGGAGGAATTCTGAAATTCCACCCCCAAGTGGTGGAAACGGGTATCGTGCTATCATGTGTTAATACAACATTTAATAAGGTAGGTACATGTATTTTTTTTTATTTTATTCTGGAAATACTAAAACTATTAGTTTTATCATACTATAAAAGGGGAACGACAGTTACATACACATTTATAGAGTTATGGAGAACATTTTTCGGAAGTATATTGTTTCCCTTTTATCTACAATATTGTTCTGCAGCGTTTGTTAGTTTAGACGTTTAGCGTACTGAATGAGGGGAAGGGGGCCCTCTACAATTCATTTAAGATTTAGAAGAAAAAACAAACATTTGTTGTCCGTACGAAGAACGGGTATCTTGCTAGTTTTATAATAAGAAAAATCGCTTCCAAAGCAGTAGAACAAAAAAATTAATTTATGTAACTCGTATGAAAACGGACTTTTAGACTTGCCTTATTTATGTGCCTCGCTCGCTTGGTCATAAACTGTAACTCGTCCAAAAAAGTCCTCAATTTCGTAATTGTAACATAATGCACTATTAAATTACATAGTTATTTCTGATTTATGTTAAAGGTTCTTCAGGTTTCTCTTTCTATTCTATTTCTTGTTACTTCTATAGAATAGGTAGGTTCTTTGCACTTGAGTAGAACAATGCGGCAACGTGTAATTTAATATGGCAACTTTGATTACCACTCGAGTTTATGTACTTGCTATCATCAGTGGTTTAATACAGTTTTTGATATTAGGCATTTGCGTACCATAAACCAAAGTAAGTATGTATGATTTAGCAATCGTTAGATGACGTATCGGTACTCTAATTTGAGTAAATAATCTCATAACGTAAGTAACTGCTGTATTTCTGAAAACTAACCTAGTATGTGCGAAATTGCGCGTTTACTAGTCAAATTCGTGTGTCACAAATTTATTAATCGGGTGCATTACATTCATCTAGTAGATTTTGTACAATTTTCAAACCCCCTATGTGTAGATACTAACCGCTTCTCTTTTTGGCTAAACTGCAGAATCCGGGGCCAATTCTCCTCCTTTTACTTGCTTCCCTTATAATTTTAGTTAAGGTTACTAGAGAAATACGATTAATATTAATTAATATTAACAATAAGTGGGGAATTGGCCTCTGATTTTCTCGTATGTTTGACCGATATGTATAGTAAGTATGTACCGTTATAGTTATTATATCATGAGGCAAATAACGGACACACTTGAATAGTCTAATTCAAGGCGATAGCAAGGTTTATAATTAACCAATTCTGTTATTTTTGTATCGGCTGTGCGTCGTTCAAGATTTTTCGTAATACAAATTTAGACATTTTAAGAGTAACTTATTGAATATAATTTGAGACTTTGTTTTTTAGAGAACACGCGATAGGCGGCCGTTATGATCCTTAACAGCCGGTGGCTGTTATGAATTAATTTTCATGTGTTTATTTAGTTCAGTTAAAATACAGCAACGGGGCAATGTTACAAAAATAATATCTGTAAACATCTATATTTCAATAAGCAGTTGATTAAAAGTATTAATAATATGAATATTGTCTTCTTTCAGAACCTCAGTAATATGTCATGTGTCGCATTTGACACAATAGCGACGAGGTGGCTTTGTCTTCTTCTGCAGATTTACATCATAGGCTTCAGGTAAGCATAATTGTCACTTGAATATGGAAAAAAATTGTTAGTGGTCATAAAACACTTAACTCCCTCAAAAATGTATCAGAAATGTGCATTAAATTTCATGTTAATCTTGCACTTTCCAATGTTGCTCATGAATCGGTTAATTGTAATTTTAAAATTACTGGTTAATTAAATAGAACAAGGCTTTTCCAAAGTGGGGTACGTGTACCTCATGTTATCATGTTATAAATGTGTATATAAATAATATTATATAACTTCCTTTTTACTTTACAAAATTCTGTAGACTTCACAGTTTTGGTGTGCTAGTTTTTAAGTGGGCAGTTATAGATTTCACACATTGAGAAGGAGTTTAGGTGGGAAATAGGTTCTAAGTTATGTTATAAATTCATAACTTTATGTATAACATTTCCAATTTTGTTAAATTCATTTTTCTGAATTGTAAATGGCTTTATTTTTCAGATTGAAAAAATGTTTCAGTGTGAAGTAAGGTAATTTGGATTCTATTGACGCAAATAAATTTAGAATTTTCTATAATCGTTTAACTTTTTATGATTTTAGGTACTAAACATCTTGTAATTTATTTCTGACAGTTTTCAAATGCCCAATAATATTTTGCACATTGGAACATTTTTAAGTGTGAAGGAAGTTATGTTTAACTTTAATAAGAACTTTTGAATAGCTAGGAAACTTTTTGCAATTTTGCAGTTTTGAACTATTTTAAATTGCATTTCGACACCTTACAAATAAATGCCTGTTCGTGTTTTTACATAGAAAAAATATTTTGGTGTGAAATAAGTTCTATTAACACTGGAAAAATTGAGAATTGAAAAATTTGCACATCTTATAAATTTTATTCTGACAAGTTTTCAGTAGCATACTATTTTTCTTTTAGAAAAATGTTTAAGTGAAAAGTAACATAAAAATTTACTTATTTCAATTTTTTCCTAATTTATTAAGCATTTTACAAAATTTATTTTGATTGCATATAGAAAAAATCGGTGCGAAATAAGTTTTTTAAAATTGTATTAACACAAGCAAATTTAGAATTTTAAATATCTGTTTAACATTTTCCAATTTTATTAAGCTTTAAGCATCTTACAAATTAAATTCAAACCGTTTTTAAGTTGTCTGCTGTATCTGTCACTTTTTAAGTGAGACAACGTAAAAATATTATTAATTTAATTTCTTCCAATTTTTTACGTCTTAAGCGTTTTATATAATTTATTTCTAAAGATGGAAAATGTTAATATTTTGCACACTGAAACAATGTTTCAGCGTGAAATAAGATTATTCTAATTGTATTAGCACAAACAAATTCCCATTTGATCTATTCCTATTGTATTAAGTTTTGAACATTTTATAAATGTAATTTCAATAGTTCTCAAATGTCTAATACTATTTTTTCCTCTGAAAAAATAAGGTTAAGTGTAAAGTACGTTATATTTAACTCTCTTGATACAAAATTGTTTATATAATTATTATGATTGAATCACCTCAAATTTTATTAAGGCTGGAATATTTTACAAGTTTCATTTTGACAGAGTGAAAACGTCTTAATATTTTGTGCGTTGGAAGAAATGTTAGCGTGAAATAAGTGATTTTTGATTCCATTCATAAAATCAATATAAAATGTATGTAACCTTGTAACTTCTTTTGATTTTACTAAGTTGTGAACATTTCATACAATTAGGTACTTCTGTCGAAATTGAAAACTCTTGACTCGCTTCCATGTTATCATGTTAAGGAAGGAGTGCTAACAAACGGGGCCTGGACACAACGCCCACTGGTCACAAACCCCAACTCAGAATTTGGTCATAACGCCCAACTTCGATTCTGGTCACAACGCCCAACTTGGACACAACGCCCAATTTTGATTTTGGTCACAACGCCCAACTTGGTCATAACGCCCAAAATCGATATTGGTCACAACGCCCAACTTGGTCACAACGCCCACCGACGCCTGTTATAGGAGAGAGCTATCGACGCCACTTAAACCACCGTTTTGGTCATAACTCCCAACTTTGATTTTGGTCACAACGCCCAACTTGGTCACAACGCCCAATTTCGATTTTGGTCACAACGCCCAATTTGGTCACAACGCCCAATTTCGATTTTGGTCACAACGCCCAACTTGGTCACAACGCCCAATTTCGATTTTGGTCACAACGCCCAACTTGGTCACAACGCCCAATTTCGATTTTGGTCACAACGCCCAACTTGGTCACAACGCCCAATTTCGATTTTGGTCACAACGCCCAACTTGGTCACAACGCCCAACTTTGATTCTGGTCACAACGCCCACTTTTGATTCTGGTCACAACGCCCAACTTGGTCATAACGCCCAAGTTTGATTTTGGTCACAACGCCCAAGTTTGATTTTGGACATATCGCCCAGGCGGCACAGAAAGTAAAATGAATAATAATAAATTAAACTTTTAAGGTGAGGTAATAGGTAGGAACATTTTTCAAGTTCCCGTAAGTAGTATTAATATTATTTATTTTTCATAATAATTGAGTGGCGTAATGCGTTGTCCAAAAAGTTTCTAAATTCGGATTATAACATATAAAGTTGTATTTTTTATATGGAACTCATAGTTAGCTGTGGCATTATGAGACATATGTCGTATGGGATCGATTTATTAATTTTCACTACTTTATAGCAACAATTCATAATTTTTAATATTTCGTCGTTTTCTAGTTGAAAACGTGTGCCATTTAGAATATACGTGATTAAACAAAGTTTTTGCGTTGTTACAATACCACCGTTTGATTGACAGAATTAATCACGTTTGATCGTTGCTTATAATATTATAGTGTCCTTCATATATCCATTTTATCAGAACATTTTATTGTCCATTAAAACCTCTGCAGTTTCTCAAATTAAAAATGCATTTGCAAAAATGTAAATATTCTACTTCTATACGAAGGAGGTTCGAAAATATGAAAATGATTGAAGAAAAAAGTCCTCTTATTTTTCAAAATACACAAAAATGTTAATTGGAAGTATTTGTTATAACATATCTATTAATAGTTATTTAACAAACAAGTATGTTAATGAGAACGATTAATAATCGAGACATTTTAATGCGCGAGCGCTAGCGAGCGAGTTAATTGTAGATATTTTTTTCTTAGGTTGGCACTGTTTATGTTGGTGACATTGTAAGTCTATGTTAAATATGAGGTTAGCAGGTTAGGTTTTGAGTCAGTTTGTGTCAAAACTGACGCAAAACCTAACCTATTAACCTCGAATTTGACATACACTTACAGTTCCACCAACATAAACAAATTTTTAAAATCGTTTATTAATAAAAAATCATTCATTAATAAGGGTCTTTAATATACGATTCTCTATAGCTCGTTTCACTCTGACTATGCAGTACACAGAACATACGACAATGTTATTTAAAGGCAAACTTCGCTTGCTGCGTTGCTGCTTGTAGACCGCACTCAGGTATACTGTATGCTGCTCTTTTCAAATTGACGCAGAAGCGACAAAAAGGGTTTACTTCAACAAGGTATTAACAAATAAGCCGGTTGCAATACAAAAGGCGGATTTATTATGATTGACGTCTTCGTGTTCAGTTTTAAGCAACTTGCTATCTCTGTACATTGCGTAGTCAGAGTGAAACGAAGTACTTAAAAATTTGACACAAAAATGAAATTTGTTTGCACTGATTTCGAATCACGTAATATCCTGGTTGCTAAGTGAGGGAAAACTCAGATTTGACAATACTCGTTTATCGTATCCGTTGATAAGTTAACTTTGAAGTATTTCATTTGGTAATACACAGCGTGGTAAGAAAAAAATAAGAGAAACCAGAAAAAAAATGTTTTCGGAGCAACTTTATGTTTGACACTTTCTTTTAACCTATTTAAATAACATTTTTGTCTGTTTTGAAAAATAACGGTACTTTCTTCTTGAACCATTTTCATATTTTTGAACCTCCCCTGTAAACGAATATATTTACATTTTGGCAAGTGCATTTTTAGTTTGAGAAGATGTATCAGGAATAAAACACTCTGATAAATGGATGATAAAAAAATCCATGTGTTACAAATTTATGAGGGACAGTATATGTTATATTATACAGATTGGTGGTGGATAGTGTGAACATAGGCAGTCCATTGAGCTAGAATACAGTTTATGGGCTTTGTATGCGTTAGACAGAAGTAGACATATATGATTTAAAATCTAGTATCCTAGAATTCAGTGTTTTCTAAAAACAAAACTTTTTGATTCTGCGAATACTAGATGTTAATCGCATATAGGTCTGTTTATGCCTAACGCATACCAAGTCCGTAAACTGTATTCACACACATTTGATTACTTATGTTCACATTTTCCGCCACCAAAAAAAATCCTCTTACTCATGATACCACCTACAACTATGAATTTCATCTACTGACTACCCACTGCATTCGTATCGAAAAGGTGCCAGAAGAACGTCAAATTACTTTTATCTATTTTTTTCGTTGACCGCTTGTTAATTTCAATTTTAATTAATTATTTTTCCTAAAAAAGGATGGATTAATAGGCGTCATTAATACACTGTTTTTGATTAATACACTCTTTTGCATTAATTAACTGGTTTTTAAAAAACGATGGATTAATAGATCTATTAATACACTGTTTTTGATTAATACACTCTTTTTCATTAATTAACTGTTTTTGTGATTTTGGCGTTTTGATGATATTTTGCATGGAGGTTAGTTGTATTAATCAAATTTTTCGCCACAAAAAAAGATGTTGCGGTCAACGAAACAATTTTGTAATCAACTCGTTTGTTAATGGGCGATTAATAATCTCAACTATTAAAGGCACTCACTCGCTATCGCTCGTTCGTGTTTTAAACAGTTTCGATTATTAATCGCCTTCATTAACACACTTGTTCGTTAAATAACTAATTATAAATAAGTGAGATATTGTCAAAAAACAAAAATAGACAAAAATATTATTTAAAGAGGTTAAAAGTAGGTGTAAAACATAAAGTCACAGTTACTTGCTCCGAAAACATTTTTTTCTGGTTTCTCCAATTTTTTTCTTACCACGCTGTGTATTACCAAATGAAATACTTCAAAGTTAACTTATCAACGGATACGATAAACGAGTATTGTCAAACCTGAGTTTTCCCTCACTTAGCAACCAGGATATGACGTGATTCGGAATCAGTGCAAACAAATTTAATTTTTGTGTCAAATTTTTAAATAATTTATTAACAAATGGACCAAATAACAATTAGGTAAAAATCAATTATAATTTTTTCCGTTGATCGTCTATTTATGGGTTTAATTGATATATAGAGAATCGTCTATTAATGACACTTATTAATGAATGATTTTTTATTAATAAACGATTTTAAAAATCTGTTTATGTTGGTGGCACTGTAAGTCTATGTCAAATTCGAGGTTAGCAGGTTAGATTTTGCGTCAGTTTTGACACAAACTGACTCAAAACCTAACCTGCTAACCTCATATTTGACATAGACTTACAATGTCACCAACATAAACAGTGCCAACCTAAGAAAAAAATCACAACCATTTATGGCCACCCGGTACCATTAATGTTAAAACTTTAAGTGTCAAATTCTTTTCATGGAATAAAATTAGATTTTCTTCAAATTAATAATGTACGATCAACAGAAAAATATTGTAACTAACTCGTATGTTAATCGGCGATTAATAATATCTACAATTAACTCGCTCGCTAGCGCTCGCGCATTAAAATGTCTCGATTATTAATCGTTCTCATTAACATACTTGTTTGTTAAATAACTATTTCCGTCAATCGTTTATATATCGACTCATTAATGCATGAGTTTGTCTAAAAAATCATGCATTAATAGACCCGTTTTCCCAATGATTTTATATAGGCAACCATACGTACTAAACGTCAAATGTATCTGAAATGTCAAAACTAAAGGTTACATTATTCCGTGGATTTATTAATATAAATATTTACATTAGAAAACGCTTCGCTCAATATCTTTGTGGCCGTTTGTATTTTATACATATCGAGTTCTCAATGTATCCTTCGGCAACAGAGGTGGATTTCCAACCGCCAAGTATTTTAATTGCCGCAAAATTGCTCCGGCATCGGCAACCATACGTACTAAACGTCAAATGTATCTGAAATGTCAAAACTAATAATATTTTTGATGGATTTTAATAAACGTACGATTGACGGAAAAGTCTTGTAACCAACTCTTATGTTAATCGGTGATTAATAATCTTGCTCATTAACGCGTTCGCTCGCTCCACTCGCTCACGCGTTAAAATCTCTCGATTATTAATCACCTTTATTAACACACTTGTTGGTTAAATAACCATTAATAGATATGTTATAACAAATACTTCCAATTAAAATTTTTGTGTATTTTGAAAAATAAGAGTACTTTTTTCTTCAATCATTTTCATATTTTCGAACCTCCTTTGTATAGAAGTAGGATATTTACATTTTTGCAAATGCATTTTTAATTTGGGAAACTGCAGAGGTTTTAATGGACAATAAAATGTTCTGATGAATGGATATATGAAGGACACTATAATATTATAAGCAACAATCATACGTGATTAATTCTGTCAATCAAACGTTGTTATTAAAACAACGCAAAAACTTTGTTTAATCACGTATATTCTAAATGGCACAAGTTTTCAACTAGAAAACTACGAAATATTAAAAATTGTGAATTGTTGCTATAAAGTAGTGAAAATTAATAATTCGATCCCATACGACATATGTCACTGAAATGGGAGAAAATCCGTTTTCTCATAATGCCACAGCTAACTATGAGTTCTATATAAAAAATACAACTTGATACATGTTATAATCCGAATTTAGAAACTTTTTGGACAACGCATTACGCCACTGAATTATGAAAAATAAATAATATTAATACTACTTACGGGAACTTGAAAATTTTCCTACCTATTACCTCATCTTAAAAGTTTAATTTATTATTATTCATTTTAGATACACATTTTTCTTACTTTCTGTGCCGCCTGGCCGATATGTCCAAAATCAAAGTTGGGCGTTGTGACCAAAATCAAACTTGGACGTTATGACCAAGTTGGGCGTTGTGACCAGAATCAAAAGTGGGCGTTGTGACCAGAATCAAAGTTGGGCGTTGTGACCAAGTTGGGCGTTGTGACCAAAATCGAAATTGGGCGTTGTGACCAAGTTGGGCGTTGTGACCAAAATCGAAATTGGGCGTTGTGACCAAGTTGGGCGTTGTGACCAAAATCTAAATTGGGCTTTGTGACTAAGTTGGGCGTTGTGACCAAAATCGAAATTGGGCGTTGTGACCAAGTTGGGCGTTGTGACCAAAATCGAAATTGGGCGTTGTGACCAAATTGGGCGTTGTGACCAAAATCGAAATTGGGCGTTGTGACCAAGTTGGGCGTTGTGACCAAAATCGAAGTTGGGCGTTATGACCAAAACGGTGCTTTAAGTGGCGTCGATAGCTCTCTCCTATAACAGGCGTCGGTGGGCGTTGTGACCAAGTTGGGCGTTGTGACCAATATCGCTTTTGGGCGTTATGACCAAGTTGGGCGTTGTGACCAAAATCAAAATTGGGCGTTGTGACCAAGTTGGGCGTTGTGACCAGAATCGAAGTTGGGCGTTATGACCAAATTCTGAGTTGGGGTTTGTGACCAGTGGGCGTTGTGTCATAGCCCCTAACAAACTATGCACTCAATGGAGTATTATTTTTATAAATTTCGTAAAGGGGTACTCGAGGAAAAAAGTGTGAGAACCGTTGACTTAGAATAATGCCCTACACACTCGCACAACCAGTAGCGTAAGTCTGTTTCTTAGTTTCCATGAAGATAATTGAATTCAATTAATAATTTTGCAATAGTGCAATTTCAGCGACCATCCAACCCAAAATAAAGTGACTAATCAAATACTTGTATTTCTGTGCAGTCAACTAATAACTGCGTTTAATGTTTTCTTATTTCGACAACATTTATGTCAAAAATTCTTATAGTGACAATATTAACTTCAAAATACATGACCATCTGATTTGAATTTTAAATAAATTTAGTTAAAGTCATCATGGTAATGTCGTAAGTTAACTAAACCTCTTACATTTTAAAAATAATTTTTTTATTTAATTCACCTTTTCATTCGATTTTGTTGAACATAATTCGAGGCCTGATTGTTTCTTCAATATTTGTCGTTCAGATTTAACTCAGCTCTTGTTTTTGAAAAATCTGCCCTCGCATTTTGTTCACGTTGTAATGCAGCATGCAGTATGCATGTTTAAGTTTATTTTAAATCATAATATCCAGATATTTAACCCTAGAACGCATAGGTGGCGTCATATGAGACACCACCTATTTAACTATCTAGTTTTTAGTGATTTGCTGTTATGTTATCATATTCATATTTTCAGTACCTCTCCAGCAGATTATTGTTGATATATCCCTTTCATTTTTAATTTCCAAAAATGGTTACAAGCTTTATAATTAGTTTTTTAGTTACTTGGTGTCGCATATGACGCCATCTATGCAATCACGTAACAAGTTTTCTTGGTAGGTGTTGGTCGGTAACAACTTGCTATCTGTCAGTTTACGTACACTTCTGTGCAATAAAATTAAGCACACACGGCTTTGTTGCATTCATTAATAGCGGTTTTTTTCGAAAGGTCTTAAGTTTTAGTCTTTTAATAAAGGTGTTATTTGCAAGTTATGGTGTTTTATCATTTATTGAACCTGCTGCTAGGCAATTAAAATAGACCAGAATTATACAAACTAAAATATTGTGAAAAATAGTAATAAGACGTGTGCTTAATTTTATTGCACAGAAGTGTACATAATTTTCATAGTAACGTAATGCAAAGTGGAATTTGTTAAAATAGCTATCACTACTGTCTTTATAGAATTCCCAGTTAGCTATTATACTTGAGCCGCCGAACAGATGGAGTGGAGCAGGCAACCAAAATAACATATTATAAAAGTCACTCGATAATATTTTAACTATAATTACTAAAAGGAACAGAGATGGCGACCCTTATAATTAGAACTAATTTTAATTGACATTAAATAACTTTTTGAGGTTATGATGCAAATATCGAGAGATCCAAAAAAAATCCTCTGCGGGCTGTGGAAATTCAAACGTATGTATAATATGTTGGTAGCACTGCAAGTCTATGTCAAATTCGAGGTTAGCAGGTTAGGTTTTGCGTCAGTCTGTGATAAAACTGACCCAAATCCTAACCTGATCACCTGCAGTGTAATTTATGTGCTGAACAGAGACTACCAAGTGATTTTTTAAAAACTCTCAATTGCAGCAGGTTCTGGATAGCCTGAATCATTTGGCAATACTGAAATGTATTGTTGGTGACACTGCAAGTCTATGTCAAATTCGAGGTTAGCAGGTTGGGTTTTGCGTCAGTTTTGACACAGACAGTGTCACCAACAATACACTTCAGTGCTGCCAACTGATTCAGCCTATCCAGGGCCTGCTGCAATTGAGTGTTTAAAAAATCACACTGTAGTTATTTGTCAAAACTGTTTAACGTAGATATTAGTACCTGATCAGTTTTTTAGATTTAACAATTAATTTATTCATACTCATAAATAAATATTTTAACAACTTTAACTTCCGTTTTGCGCTTTAATATGCATCTATGCAGTACAAATTAACTTCCAGATATTAAAAAAGGCGTATAGTAAATTTAAAGTGCCTCATTAAACAAAAAAAGGTGTGGTGTCGTATACGACACCACATATGCGTTAATGTAACTTTCTTAGATGTATGCGTTCTAGGGTTAATACAGTACATGTATTTGAACAGTTGTATGAATGACTGTTAGTAGTTATTAAGGAAACCAATTGGTTTTTATTGGAAATGAGAGTATAAAAATAACATTGAAAGAATTTTCACATAAAATTCACACTAAGGGTTGAATTCCCTTAATTGTGAGATTATAATGATTGAAAGTTTGAATGTGTAGTAGTAAAATGGCTTTCTCTACAATCAAATGTGATTTAGTATCACAATTGTTATATTATAGCTATTAAGACAACTCGAGTTTTATAGACAGTTTAAAAATTGACATTTTTAAACTATAAAACTCGTGTTGTCTTCAAGATTTTTTCTAACACTAATAATGTCTCCAAGGGAGGCCTTGGGGCACTTCATCATTACGTCATTTTATTCTGCTTCTACAGTAAATTTGGGCTCGAATAATGCCAATTTTTTTTATACAATACGTCGTCAATGACAACGTATTTTCAGATCTTATAACGTAACGTTGTCATTGACGACGTATTTTATAGAGAAATCGTATTTTAAGGGCAACTTAAGGTGCGAGTTTATATGAGCCATGGAAACAGTATAAGATATTAGTGTTAGAAAATAGCTATTAAGGCAACTTGTGTTTTACAGAGGATTTAAAAATCGAGGTCGATCATGTTAAAATTCGAGCGAAGCGAGAATTTTATGATCGACCGAGATTTTTAAACTGTAAAACACGAGTTGGCTTCAATATTTTTTCTACAGCCGAGGAGTTTGTTAGCTTAAATGCCCTCGGGGCTTCGCCCCTCTCCAAAGCGGCCATCGGGGTTCCACCCCTCTCCAAGGGGGCCCTCGGGACTCCTCTCCTCTCCAAGGGAGCCCTCGGGGCTCGGTCCCTCTGCAAGGGGGCTCTTGGAGCTCCACCCCTCTCCAAAGGTGCCCTCGGGGCTCCGCCCCTCTCCAAGGGGGCCATCGGGCTCCGCCCCTCTCCAAGGGGGCCCTCAGGGCTCGGCCCCTCTCCAAGAGGGTTCTTGGAGCTCCACCCCTCTCCAAGGGTGCCCTCGGAGCTCCGCCCCTCTCCAAGGGGGCCATCGGCCTCCGCCCCTCTCCAATCGGGCACTCGGGGCTCCGCATACAAATCGGTCTGATATAATAACTGTACTTTTAATCTTCACAAATAAGGTTTTATAAACTCTTAAAGTACTCCGTGCTTTAAATGGAATGGCGTGTTTTATAGACAACATAAAGCACGCCGCATATGACTCTTGGAAACAGTTTAAAATCACGGCTGTAGAAAAAATATATAATTCAATGTTATTGAATTGGTTTGCAATTGTATTATCTATTGAGAATTAATAGAGTACAATTTATAAAGTAGAGCCAGTGCAAAAGTGTGTGTTCTTGGGTACTGGATTGGGCGTCTATTTTAAAGAATAGTAGCTGCAACGAGATTTGAGTTGGGCTGAAGCAACCAGGGGTGTGCTGAGTGAAGTTTCAACAGTATAAAGATACTGTTGAAGAAATCAGGTACCAAAAGAAACATATGTCAAGGTCAGTGAATATTCTTACAAAGTTATAAGAAGAAAAAGATTGAAAGTGAGTTTGGTGCGATAATTTGTAGAAATAAACTATTGTAATTATATTTTACGTCGATCGATTATTTATGGGTTTCGTTAATGCATACAAAATCGTTCATTAATAGCCCTTATTAATGCATGATTTTTTTATTTTCTAAAATCGTATATTAATGACTCCTATTAATGGATGATTTTCTATTAATAAACGATTTTAGTATAGGAAATCAAAGCTATCATGAATGTCAAAACTTTTAAGTGTCAAATTTTTGTCATGCAATAACATAAAATTGTCACAGATAATATCATAAGAGCATTAATTCTTTCCGGAAATTTTTTGAGTGCACTCCAACAACGTCGTATTAATTTGCCCGAGCGGGACGCGAGGGCAAATTAGGACTTTGTTGGAATGCACGAAAAATAATTTCTGGATATGAATTAATGCTCGAATGCAGATTCGGTAAGAAAATCGTAACGATACAAGCCCTCACAGTTAGACTGACCTACCTACAAAAAATTTACAAGAAATTTTGTTGTCTTGGTTACGGCTCGCGAACTAATTTTTCTATTGGTCATTAATGAGTGTCGTACGATTTTCTCCAATATAATAAGATACGATCAACGAAAAAATATTGTAACTAACTCGTGTGTTAATCGACGGTTAATAAAGCGCTTACACGTTAAAATATCTCGATTATCAATCGCTCTCATTAACACACTTGTTTGGTAAATAACTATTAGAAATTAATTTTAAATAATTATTTTTCTAAATTGCGTGTGATTCGAGTGCTCGACGTGTTTTGGAATTTATATTTTGAAATTTTAGCTTCCTGGTTATTAGGTTACGTTTTAGAATCTTTAATTTTTATTTGATTTTGGCGTCGTCTGCGTTGATTGTTTATAACAAGTCTGTTCAATGCCCTAAAAACTTTACTTCCTGACAACCGAAGCTTTATAATAGACTAGCTGACCCGGCAAACGTTGTTTTGGATGATGACATGATGGGGAAAACCGTTCAAACCATTAAGCACAGAATCATAAAAGTATGACTGCAAATAGAAAGTCGTACAGTGTATAGAAAAATACACTTTCGATATTTTCCAATTTTCCGGCTTTTCCTTTGGATTTTTCCGAATTTTCTTTTTTGCTAAACCACATTGGGAGTAAGACGAACAAAACAAAAAAAAATCATCCAAATCGGTCAAGTCGTTCTCGAGTGTTTGCGTTACTAACACATGGCGATTGATTTTTATATATATATAGATGTCACAAAGATTGCGTGTTACAAGAAACTGTAAATAGTCACCAGCACTTCAAAAATACCAAATTCAACCAAATAGAATATTGAAAACTTATGTGAAGTGACAAATAACATAGTATTTGGTGAAAATGTCTTCTACAATGGCCATGTTAGCAGAATACATTGTTCACACTGTTGGACGAACGAATTTATTGTATTTGTTTGGAAACATTGACTAGTGTTAAAACTTGTAGTTCTTTGTAATGTCTATTTAAGTCGATCTTTAATTTTCTTAATATGTAACACTATAGTAGCATTGTAATAGAAATAATTCCATATTTGCCACCGGCAGAAAATACTATGAAAATTACTGCATCTTTATTAACCGACCCCCTAAAATCATATTTTAACTGTGAAGATCACAATCGACTAATTCTTGATAGCATTTTATCAAAATTGGTTAAATATTCCTAGCAGTTATTGTAAAACACGAATTTGCTTTCCAAACCACTGAGAAGAATGATTCTAACCTTTTTATGTTTTTATGTGTTCATAAAATATATGCAAAGTTATTTGAAACTTACTGTTCATATTATATTTAACATTAAAGGAGCAATGAAACAGTTCTTTACTATTTGGTAATGATACAACACGAGCATAACCAAACATTTGACAATGACGACAACTGACAACTTAGAAATCTTAGTGTTAAACCATGCATTTTAGATTCCATTGACACGCGATAGGAGCGCCTCTAGTTGCAAGTATATACAGTGGCTATATACAAGACAGTGTGGCCATAGGGATGTCTTCGCCGCTATTGGTCGACGCGAATATAGCCCTTGAGCCATCAAGGAGAATTAAACCTAATCTCACCAGAGCGGAGATTAGAGCGATCAAAGTTCTCAAAAACGAAGCTACCATCAAGATACTACCTGCAGACAAAGGCAATGCAACAGTGATCATGGGTTCAAACACCTACTTAGATAAAATCCAAGACCTGATCAACGCGGGGGAATACAAGAAACTTCCCACAGACCCAACACCGAAGGTCGAACGGAAAATATACCAGACGTTGTATAAACACAAAGAGGAGTTCTCAAACTTCCAAAGAATGAAACTTACTCCGCATTACAGCAAACCGCCTCACCTATACGGGCTACCCAAGATACACAAAGAGGGAATACCCCTAAGACCGATAGTTAGTTCCATAAATTCACCATGCCATCCTCTATCAAAGTTCCTGTTAACAATAATATCCCCACTAGCGGCCAAAACAACATCCACCGTGAAAAATACTGAACACTTTGTAGACAAAATCAAACAAACTCACATAGCTCCGAATGACATGATGGTGAGCTTTGACATAGTAAGCCTCTTCACAAATGTGCCGACAGATGACGCACTAGCAATCATCAGAAACAAGCTAGAATTGGATGACACACTTTCCGAACGCACAGATCTACAGGTAGATACAATAATGGAGCTGTTAACGATCTGCATTAAGATCACACACTTCCAAGCAGACGAGCAGTTCTACCAACAAGAGTTCGGAGTGGCCATGGGATCTCCACTATCTCCAGTAGTCAGTAACATCTACATGGAAGACTTTGAAGAACGATGATATGTTTTTCGGACTTTTTCCACTGTCTAGGTTGTAAATCACACAACGTTTCGGGAGTTTTGATCTACTCCCGTCTTCAGGTGTTCCTGGTTAGTCCTGAGAAGGACTTATATTATACGTTTTTCTACGTAAATGTGTGCCTCCCCCGGGGTTTGAACCCGGGACCGCTGATCGCTAGTCTGCCACTCTAACCACTAGGCCACCAGAAGAACGAGCTATATCTCAATATGAGAACAAGCCTAGTCTATGGCTGCGATACGTAGATGATACGGTCGTAATATGGCCCCATGGAAGAGAGACACTGGACGGCTTCCTGGAACATCTCAATAATCAAGCCCGATCAATTAAGTTCACGATGGAAATAGAATCGGAAGGCAAACTTCCATACCTAGACGTACTAGTCCAGAAGATTGGTGACACGGTACAAACAAAGGTATATCGAAAACCAACCCATACGGGGAGATACCTACACTACGATTCTAACCACCACAATAGCGTGAAACGTGGCGTCGCGAGGTGCCTATATAGCCGAGCCAAGACCATATGCTCGAAGGAAGAAGACCTTAAACGGGAAATTGAGATAATCACAGAAATGCTGCAAGCTAATGGCTACCCAAAAAGAACTCTAAACCAAACGCTAAAAGAGATGGACAGAAATACAACACCGGCAGGGGATAAGAAAACGGAGCCAACAACCACGGCCGTAATACCATACATCCGAGGAGTTTCCAACAAACTGAGAAGAATCGGAAACAGATTCAATATAAGAACTGCCTTCAAGTCCACAACAACTCTAAGAGGCATGATGACGCATGACGCATACCAAGCCTCAGAACGAAGATCAGAGTTCAAAGAACTGTATCTACAGCGTACCGTGCGAGTGTGGAAGACAATACATAGGGGAAACACAACGACCCCTACGAGTGAGATTATCGGAACACCGAAAAAATGTTAGAATGGGCGAAACCATCAAATCCAAGATCGCAGAACACGTCTGGAACGAAGACCACCACATACAATGGGATAACGCATCAATTGTAGCTAAAGAGGAAAACAGATTCCGTAGGAAGCTGAAAGAAGCTACATACATAGCGCTGGCAGTAGAACCAATTAGCCAGGCTAGCGCAGAACTAAAGCCCATTTGGATGCCACTACTGCGCAGAGAATTACAAGAATAGTCTACTGCGCAAACAGCGGTAAGATATATATAAGTTTACAACTAAAATATATAACCGCCCTGGTGGCCTAGTGGTTAGAGTGGCAGACTAGCGATCAGCGGTCCCGGCTTCAAACCCCGGGAGAGGCACAAATTTAAATAGAAAAACGTATAATATCAGTCCTTCTCAGGACTAACCAGGAACACCTGAAGACGGGAGTAGATCAAAACTCCCGAAACGTTGTGTGATTTACACCCTAGACAGTGGAAAAAGTCCGAAAAACATATAATAGACCACTGCCAAAAAATGACATTCAGAGAACAACTTGACAATTAATTGTAAATTGTCAGTGTCAAATAATTCATTAGCGTCGCAAGCGGGTGAAATTTTATCATCTATTGCCCTCAAAACTAATATTCTGCACAGTATTTAAATGTGACAATTTAGAATTATGCTATTGTTGTAATAGCACAAGATGCGTTCAACTTGGAATATATGATAAAGAGATTACATCGGTGCTACGATAAATGGGGCCTTAGCATAAGTTTAGAGGAAACGGAGTATTTAGTAGTCAACTCGGAAGCACAATATGAAGTCTTAATAAATGAAGATGTCGCAGTAAGACAAGTAGAAAGGTTTAAATACCTCGGTGCTACAATACAATCGATGAAAAAGGTTTGGGGACAGAAGAGATCAGAACTCGAATAGTACAAAGTAAGAAGATAGTGGGATGCTTGAAATTAATTTGATGGGACAATACTATCTCTAACAAAAAAAAAAAAAGAAATAGGTGAAGTAATGGTAGAGTCGGTGCTATGTTATGGCAGTGAGGTATGGACTGGAACAACTGAAATGAAACGAAGACTAAACACAGTTCAAATGGACGAAAAAGCGCAAAGGTATCGAGACGAAATAGAGTGACAAACGAGGAAATAAGATGCAGAATGGAGGCACCAGAATCAGTTGTGGACAGAATTGGAGAATGGAGGAGACGACGTGGCTTATGAAGATCTTTAAATGGTCGCCGCCGGTTAAGAAAAAAAGAGGTAGACCACGCAAACCGTGGAATGAGGGTATTCGGAGAGCCATGGAGGAACCTGGAAGAAGACCAAGCACAGAACAGGGAGATTTGGAGACAGGGAACAGGAAGACGGCATTTAGCTGTATTGTAAACTACCATAACTGAAACCGGTTGTAAACTTGATGCAACACCTTAAAGCACCACGAACGAACGCCAATGAAAAATGTCAATGTCCAAACATAACACTGCACGTGTAGCTAACATCAAGTTAAAATAACTAGCGCTAAAATAATGACCACTCAAAAACGTTCGATTATTTCTAAAGGCACTGTATATCTCTACGCTCAAATTTGCCTGAAAATGGCGGCCAACAATCGTATGGCCACACTGTCTTGTATATAGTCACTGTACAAGTATAGATGGAATGGACAGACTTGTTATAAACAATCAACGCAAACGACGGATTTTGGAATATAAATAACAAGTGTTTAAAATGTTTTTTATCTACGACAGTGTGTAAAATTGCGTTTTAGTTGGCAGTTTTAAGTTTGTAAAACGACTGTTTAATAACATGTTTTCATTAGTTTACGTCGTCAATAGTAACGTGTTTAAAAAATTTCATTAGGCACGTTGTCAGTGGCAACGTGTTTTAAAATTTTTAAAACACACAAAATTACGACCGGTTGCTGGTAATCCTAATTTACATTTAATTTTTTTTTATATTTACCGTGTTTTCTAGATCCTATCGTAGATAAAATATTGTACGATACACATGCGTAAAGCATCTTTAGTCACTTGCGGGGCTTAAAACGCTCGCTCACTCGCGTTTTAACTCTACCCCACTCGTGACTAAAGAGTAGCTTTACGCACTTGTATCGTAAATTACTATTGACATTTAGATATTTTATTGTCATGTCAGATCTAACTGCTATCAAGGTGTAATTATTCAAAGATTTAAATGAAGTTAAATAAGGTACCTGAATTGAAATATAATTTTATACAGTAAAATCATATTCTACTGTGCGAGTCGAGTTATAACAATTCAGGATTTGGTCCATTCTCACAATGAGGTGATTCAGTAAATTAATGTAAAGTAAACACTGTGTTCCTCATAAAAATTAACATGTATTGTACATACGCTACATGGTTCGGTTTATATATTAAACCATTTTCAGGCTAAAAGATAAAGCTTATAAAAATACGGGGAAAACCCAGAGAGCAAACACCTCACCTAATGTTAAAAATGGACAGTCATAAATAAACAAACAATTAAAATTAAAACGGACACAAGACAACGTTACCAACATGTTAAATGGAATAAATTATTTGTTTATCTACAACGGTCAGCCAAGGTGAGAACTGTAAATACGTATCAAAGCCACAAATTGTCTCCCGGTTAAACGATCGTTGTCTCAATGAGGTCACGGAGTTTGCAAACAGTAGCAATTATATATTCCTCAATCTAAAATTTGATTAATTGCTTAACTTATTCCATTTATCGGTTTTTGTGGCTTTGATATGTATTTAAAGTTCTCACCTTGGCTGACCGTTGTAGATAAACAAATAATTTATTTCATTTAACATGTCGGTCACGTTGTCTTGTGTCCGTTTTAATTTTAATTGTTTGTTTATTTATGACTGTCCACTTTTGACATTAGGTGAGGTTGTTCTCTGAATGTCTTTTTTTTTCAGTAGTATTATGATGTCTTTTATCGGACTTTTTCCACTGTCTAGGGCAGTGTTTCTCAAAGTGTGGTCCGCGGACCGGTGCCAGTTCGTGAGCAAGATGTTGCCGGTCCGCGAAGTCTATTGTTGATTTCGACAATCGACTCGTTTATGTTGTCAGTCTACCACCCCAAAATATAGGAATAGTATAAAGATTCGTCCCATATTGTGCGTGGCGCTGTCATCAATTGAACCATAAGGTCACTAGATTAACACACTTAAGTGTAAGGTACCGCCATTAGTAATTTTTTTTTATATCTGTCCTTGTCACACAATTTTCTCAAATTGACGATAAAAAACACAAACTAACAATAATTTGACTTTAAAGCAGTGCCATTACACCAAAAAGAAAATCCCCAAAAACTAGTGTCTTCCCTATTGCACTTGGGAAATTTGTATTTGTTATCTTTATCTTACACTTTTCTCACGCAAAGTGGAATGGCGGTACCTTACACTTAGTGTGTTGATCTAGTGACCTTACTGAACCACGAATAGAGAAACTTACCAAGAATAAGCAAGCCCATTTATCACATTAATGCAACGTTGTACGAGCCTGGTTGAACTGTTTATGTTTATTTTGTAGTTTCTTTTAAAACTGTGAAGAATTTACTTATATTTAGTTATTTTTTCATTTGTTAATAAATTTAGCGGTCCGTCTTATATTAGTAAAAATAATACCGGTCGCCACATTAAATAGTTTGAGAAGCACTGGTCTAGGGTGTATATCACACGTTTCGGGAGTTTTGATCTACTCCCGTCTTAAGGTGTTCCTAGTTAGTTCTGAGAAGGACTGATATTGAACGCTTTTATTTGTAAACTGGTGGCCTAGTGGTAAGAGTGACAGACTAGTAATCACAGTTATCAGCGGTCTTGAGTTCAAACCCCGGGGGAGGCAAGAGTTTACAAATAAAAGCGTTTAATATCAGTCCTTCTCAGGACTAACCAGGAACACCTGAAGATGGGAGTAGATCAAAACTCCCGAAACGTTGTGTGATATACACCCTAGACAGTGGAAAAAGTCCGATAAAACACATCATTAGGTGAGGTGTTTGCTCTCTGGGTTTTCCCCGTATTTTTATAAGCTTTATCTTTTAGCCTAAAGATGGTTTAATATATAAACCGAAACATGTAGCGTATGTACAATATATGTTAATTTTTATGAGGAAGACAGTGTTTACTTTACATTAATTTAGAGTTATAACTATAATTTAAATATAAAAGCAATCAATTAATAACAACACCATTCAGCTGAGAAAAAGGGGTTTCACTGTTCTGAGCTAGCTAGTCGAGGTTACAACTAATATTACTATTATGACATAATTTGAAATGTCAGAATTGATTAGATAAAACATGTCAAGTTTATCTAATTTTATTGAGATATAAGGTAAGTCAATAAGATAACTTCTAAATGAGATGGTATTTATTTAGAGCATACTCGTATTGTTATTGTGTGTATATAAATACAAATAAGACGTAGTTATTAAAATTATAAACTGAAAATCAATTTAGATTTGAAACTAAAATAAGGGAATCCGTTACAATTTGCACCGCAACGTAGAGAACTATTACAACGTAGATTTTTACCACAACAGCTATACACCGTTCAATAGTTATTTTCCTGATAGAAGGCCCTGTTAGGGTGATGAATTTTGCCCTGTAAATATGCTGTCAGTCATTAACAAAAGTTAGATTATGCTGATTTTATACAAACTGATAATTTTATGTTAATGTACAAAACGTGGTTGCCAGATTTGGTTTTGGATTTTGTGTCACTTTTATTCTTGGGTAAGATAAATTTCATAAAAGACAACTTGCTGATGCTGAATACGTTTCATATGTTGAGTTGGCATAATCAATAACGTTATATAATAACGTATTTATAATTATACTAGCAGTCCAGTGAGACAAATGTCTCATTTAATAAAACAAAAAAGTCCGTTTTGCAAATAGAACGCGTATTCACCACACGTACGTATATGACGTCATTGTTGGTAGCAAACTTCCAGTCGCATTCGCCTTGATAAAATTTGCCTAGAAGCTAACCTAAAAAGTTCGGATTAGGATAATTAAGATAATAATTAGTGTTAGAGACTGAAATTCGGTTCCTGACCTGACATGACCATTCCAAACATATAACTTTAATAACTTTTTTTTCTATCTCTTACGGTTTGGCTGCTGAAACAGCGTCCCGGACACACAAAACAGCGTCCCAGACAAGCCTATTATATACCGATGGGGCCACAATTATACTGATGGGGCCATGATTATATATAACAGCAATGAGATAACATGAACAAGTAAATAAAACATTTGAGTAAGAAAGAGATGGCCATACAAAAAAATTATATGAGTAGGCATGTTTAGTTGACAAATGTCATAATTAAATTAAGAGTCAAGCCTACTCGTATATTTGCTACTATGTTTATCTCTTTCTTACTCAAGCAATACGAGTTATCTTCTTGTTCATGTTATCTTATTGCTGTTATATATAATTGTGGCTCCATCGGTATATAACAGCAATAAGATAACATGAACAAGAAGATGACACGTATTGCTTGAGTAAGAAAGAGATGAACATAGTAGCAAATATTCGAGAAGGCTTAACTTTTAATTTAATTATGACATTTGTCAACTAAACATGCCTACTAATATAATTTTTTGGTATGGCCATCTCTTTCTTACTCAAGCGTTCTATTTGCTTGTTCATGTTATCTCATTGCTGTTATATATAATTATGGCCCCATCAGTATATGGATGGATAGTATGATCAAAAATTAATCTCATCTAGTATGGCTGTGGAAGAGCAAACCAACGCCTTTAAAATTGGCTTACATACTTAAATTTAATTCAAAATGTCAAATTGTATTATTAAATATTCTTTTTATCCATCTTATTACAATATTATATTGAAATATAGATATCGATGCATTAAGGGAGATATGAATATGTTTTTTCCCTGAGGTTGACATCTGTAAGTCAACCGAAGGTGAAGAACATGAATAGCTCTCGTGGTGCATAGAATATTTTATCTACCAGCGTATTCGCAAAAATAGTATGAAATTTCAAAATGTCATGACATTTAAAATTATAATATGTAAGTAACATCAAAGATTGCCTCATTGTATGGTTGCTAAGACGTTAATTGTAGTTGCATTGTTACCATGAGTTGCCAGGGTCGGTAGCTCAGTGGTAAGCATCCTGACTGCTGATCTAAGGGTCGCGAGTTCGATTCCCGGTCCCGGTGAGGTTTTCAAAAATAAAAAATGCAGATGAAAGCTTTTACAGAATGCCATCATTTAGAAGTGATGTAAAACCGTGGGTCCCATGTTACTACGATGTGTAGCATGTAAAAGATCCCTCGCTAGGGTTGGAACTCCTTAGTCTCGGCAAAATTCTAAGTAGGACTTTGACCATATGACCAAAGCAGTCGGTGTCTAAGGTACCTGGTACTCTGCATGCCTAGACCTTGTCCATTAACAAACAAACAAACAACAACAACCATGAGTTTGAGGGAGAAATAATTTGACAAGTCCCTTGGGAGTTATGAGTAGCTTTTCATATTTTGTTTCTATGACGAAAATGTACAATATCATGTTGCTAGTAGATAAAATGAATTTTTACGTAAAAGTAATGCAATTGTCCAACAAATAAGCTTGCGTCGGTCGAATAGACACTTCATCTTAAATCTAACCTAAAAATAAAATATTGGAGCCAGTTTTAAAGGTAGCAATTTGTGCTTTCATAGCCATACTAGATGAGATTAATTTTTGATCATACTTTATAATAGACCAAGAGCCCATAACACTGTTATGGTCTTAAACTGTCTTTACGACACCGCACCGGCTCATACAATAACGAAGCGGCCGGCGCGGGCCGCAACTGACGAAATCGGGACGAAATATCTCCTAGGCCGCCACCCACGCCGCAACAAGTTAGGCCGAGTTAGACTTTCAGTGGAGATGGGCGGGTTCTTTAACGAGATTATCTGAGGGTAACGGCCAGAAGGTCGGTAACTAACGGTAAAATAATGAGGGCGCCACCAAGCCTGTCTTGACTCGAATAACCGGGCCTGGGCGGTTAAACGGGAGCGAAGTATTCAAGATACTCCGTCGATAAGAATTCTCATGAGCTGAAAGCTCAAATAACAATTTCGTGATCGCAAATACTGGAATGGTAATATTGGGACTCTTTGGGCCGAGACTGCGCAATCACTGGACCTACCTGCACGCTCTGATCTCTCACGTCTCGCCGTACACCAATCTTTACACTGTAAAAGGCGCTATCTGAAACAAAGCATGCACAGGTCGAATAGGAATAATACGTCCCTTAACTAAATATGCGTCTATTGGTCGCTAATTACATCTGGGCAGCAAATCGTGCCGCCAAGCTTATGTTACTGCTTACGTTAAGCACCAGCTGATGGACGCGCTATGCTAATGAACAACACACTATGGGTGGCCGGCCGCAGTGGGCTCGACACTTTACATATTAGAGTACAGTTTAGAAATACGCACTCCGGAAAAAGGGCGCGTTAGTGCGCGATAACAGACGCCGACCTGCAAAGGCAGCGGGGCAGCGTGACTGCAATATTTGACCAGGAAGAGGGGCTAACATAGCCTCACTAAAGCATGCGAATTTGGAATAGTTGCCAGCCCCCGCTACGTCGCCCACGCAGTCGTTGGCTGCGGTTAACACCTAGGAAGCAAAGCACAAAGCCCTCGCAAACATAAACAAAAAGCTCGAACAGATTAGGACGCGCCAGGCTCAGCACGGCGAGGCGTTAATTCTATTTAGGTATTAATCGGTACAATATAGCGAAGCTCGCGCACCTAACGTTACTGAATTAAAAGTTAGCACAAACGTAACACGAAAACATAGGCGCAGAGTTCTTTAGCTATTTTAGGCGATGAGACGCGAAACTCGCGCACATGAACTTACTAGTAGGCTACCAAAGTAGCGTCGTGAAGCATGGTGGCCTCAAACCGGCATTAAAAGCCGCGACAAGCAAGCAAGGGGCATGCATCCGCCCACACAAAGTTGAGCGCAAAGCACCAACTCTCGCACAAGTGACAGTTACTATGTTTAAATGGTTGCACTTACAAATACCTTAGTCCGCAGACGGTCCATGAGAGTGGCGTGCAGTCAGTTGGTAGAAGGCGGCAGTCTGTGGCAGCTCAATCGCCAAAACACGGCATTAGGGGTAAACGGGCTGGAATCCGCCAAGATGGCGGCGTTAGGACGCTCTCCTGAGAGCACACTTACGACGGCAAAGAGGCCTACTTCGTCCTGCCTAGAAAGATCCTCGAAACAGCGAGTTGCAAGGGGAAAGCCCCCTTTCTCACAAACGCAGAACTGGCCCCAAGAAGCCCTTCACACACCTACGCTTTGGCGTAAAGACTTGCCACTCGCACAATCACACGCGACCTCCTTAAAGGCGAAACAGTCCATGGCACATTCGCCAACATTCGCTGAAACAGCACGAGACGGGAAAAACAGGCTGGTGTCCCCGCCATGGCGGGAACGCCGCGAAACGGCACACTCTGCGACTTCCTTGATCAACGGCGTGAGCTGAACTGCCCAAGCAAGCAGTGTTACGACCCCTGCAGTGGCGTGAGCCAAACGGCGTTGCCACGTGACTCTCGACAGCCAATGGCGATGCGCTCCATAAAACAAATTAATTCCGGTATCAAAGACAGCCAATGGCGAGGCGCCTCAACGGCGTGATTTCCAGAAGGTTCGGAATTCTTGCGAGCGATAACACCCGGCTGCCAAAGTAGCAGCAAAGGGGTGCTCCAACTGACGAGAAATACTGCGTTTGGGGCCAAATATGTGCAAAATCATTATTATGGAATTAGGCGATGGAGCCAAATAAGTAACTAAAAGGGTTTAGCATACGGGCACGCTGCCCTAAAGCCTAGGTGGCTAATTAAAATACCAAAATGACCTGACAACACCTAAATTACTAGTCATAGCGGCAAGCTCGGTAGGTAGTAACCCTTTTTATATTGCCCAAGTAGGTGTCAAAAATGCAAGTATGGCAGCCGAACTACGGTTAGAAATATTAACGGCGGCTTTGGAAAATTGTTAATAAATTTAAATATATTTTTTAAAGCGGCAAGGCTAATTTTCGTTGTAATCAATAGACAAGGTCCCTAAACCTAGACGAAAATGTTGTGCCATACTGATAAGAAGGGTATAAAGGGCCGCCATACTAGGTCAAACTGGTAATTTTTTCATTGCAAAAAAAATAATAGCGGCAAGCTTCAATTTTTGTTTACTACTTCATTTAAACACCAATTATCCAAAAATATAATTGCCATACCTCTTGGATGGTTATGTGGGTAGTCATACTGGTACAAACATGTATAATTTTTTTGCGAAAATTTGTGATAGCAGCATGGCAATTATATTTTTGGATAATTGGTGTTTAAATGAAGTAGTAAACAAAAATTGAAGCTTGCCGCTATTATTTCATTTACAATGAAAAAATTACCAGTTTGACCTAGTATGGCGGCCCCTTATACCCTTCTTATCAGTATGGCACATAATTTCCGTCTGGGTTTAGGGACCTTGTCTATCGATTACAACGAAAATTAGCCATGCCGCTTAAAAAAAATATCTCTAAATTTATTAACAATTATCCAAAGCCGCCGTTAATATTTGTAACCGCAGTTCGGCTGCCATACTTGCATTTTTGCAACTTACTAGGACAATATAAAAAGGTTTATTACCTACCGAGCTTGCCGCTATGACTAATAATTTAGGTGTTATGGGCTCTTGGTCTATAATAAATGCTGGTGGTGTAAATCTTTATAAATTAACGCTTTCACATTTAAATAAATGCAAATGTAAGAAATTCGAGACTGCGAATGAGAGTCCTTGTTGGGATGGATGCCGGTATGCTGATCTAAACTTCAAACAGCTTTAGATTTTTATACGAGAAACGTCTTGAGCTTGTTCACATAGATTTATACGTCCGTTTACATGTTTGTATTTAAAACCAATTGATTTTAGAATATTATGTATAGTCGTTTTCCCCCTATCGAATTCGAAATTTTCACGCACAGCCTTTAATAGTCTAGCGCTCTAGCCAAAGTAAAGTGTTCATTTTTCCAAATCTGTCGTTGCAAATCTTCCCGAAATGTAAAATTTTTATAGTATGTATCATTATTTTTAGGCCGTGGGCCAAACTGTTTAATTTCAAAATTGTCCCGCCCAATAATACTTCTAATAGTTTTTTCAGATACCTAAAACAGTACAAAGCCCAAAATTAAACCAACAGTTAGGTTTTATGCATAAATACTTACATCCCAAATGTCACTATGCCAGGCAAAGATTTCAGTTTCGCTGAGGTCTGACCTGTCGGCTTTATAATGCTTGTAGGCCTTTGTAATTTGTAATTTTGTGTCAGGTAGTCAGGTTTAATAATTTTCGGCGTATTTGCTTCAGTATAAATTACAATTTGTTGATAGATGGGTATCTATGACGTTGATGTCCATAAATATTATGCCTAGTGGCAAACAAAGTACAGGTCACAGAAAGTAGATTGGGTGTCAAGGTAGGTCACGAAAGGCGCTGTGATCATATTTGATGAATTGGCAATATGTGGAAAGTTGTCAAAAACATAAAAAGTTAGGTTATATTTTAAATGACAAGTAAACAGTAACGGTGGGTAGAGGGATTTCGTTTGCGCAGTGACTAACGTCATATGACAGATTCTTTGTGTTTTAAAGTGTGGAAATTGCTGTTGCTGGGATAGAAGTTTTAGCAGAGCCTGGTTGTTCAACGTACATCATTATTTCCGCAATCCTATTAACATTCACGAACTGATAATATACCAAACCGCAATGTTGCGTACGCCTCTGATTTATTGTGTCATTTAGCTTAAATAAGGTTAACAATTTAATGTCAATATGATAGATGTAAAAATGTTACCAATACGAAACTTGAAAATTACTAAATTCTAACATTAGTTCCGATTTTCACCGCGTCCCCAATCTACTTTCTATAACCTGTAGTGAGCCTCCTGTACTTAATAGCTGATGCTGACAAAGTGTCAGAAAGAGATTCTAGGCAGTTTTAATTTTATGAAACATAAGAACAAAATTCCATGTCTACCTACCGGGAAAATAACTACTGAATGGTGTATACTCTTGCTCTGAACTACAAAGATTGTCAGTAATAATCAGACCACTCGTGTTATACGTAGTACTGCCAATTATTTTCTAAGTTATTTGCCCGGTTTTTTTTTTAGAACATCCTAAGTATGTAAATTCCTTCTAACATCGATTTTAAATTTAGTTATTTGTATGCTTGCTCCGTTTTTAAAATCGTGATTGCTTATTTTACCATTTAACCTGCTTTTAAAAACATGATATACTAAAGTACATTATTTTTCTATAATAATTTTCAAGGTCAACTTTCTAGGGGATAAGTTGCATTCCTGCAGGGTCCCTAGTTTTAATAATGTTGGTACATAGATTTTTAGTTCTTTTTTTCCACTAAAAAAATGATTGTCATTTTGACAGATGTGTCATAATAGTGGGTAAAACGAACAGCATAGTAAAATATTGCAAATTTATTAATTATTAAACTTACAATATTTGAAAATAAACATAATGAACGTTTGCAAAATTAAAGCCATTTGTCAAGAGTTCAAATTAAGAAACTGACATTCAAAATTGACACATAACCATAATTTTGAAAAAGTTCTATCAACACGATGTATAAAAATTTCCTAGCGTTTTAATCACAAATCTACCAACATTGTAACACTTTGACAGTTATTATAGAAAAAAAAACGTACTTTATAAATTCAGCTGCTCTTGAAACTTCTTACATTTTAAACACTGTTTTTATAAGAAAACTGCTGATCTGAGGCAAAAACCTTAAAAAGGCATTTCAATTCTTTCAATATTTGAATGTAGCTCCAGAGGCCACACGGTTAACTTAAGAAATTCACTGTACAATAACAAAATCATAATAAATTTTATTGATTTTGATTACATAAAATTTGCAAACACGATTTTAAGCATGGTAGTTATTGTGCATACAATCTAAAGCTAACTCAGTGTAAGTTTTCAACAGAGCAATTAAATGTCGTACTGATCAGACAAGATATGATGTAATTATAAAAATAAATTAAAGTCATACGTCAATGATTGAGCATTAATACATGCCACGCTCAAACAATTCATCCAACGGAAAGAAAGCTGCAAATAAGTTATTGAATTTAGCAGTACTAAGTAAATAATCTATCAAAATTGAAAAGAGAAAACAAAAAAATGTTAGTCGTAGTAATTAATGAAGTTTTTCTTACAATTACTAATTTTTGTATACAATGATACTGTCTTCATATATCCAAAAAAAAATTATAACAACCTCTCACTTGTACTTAAAGTACCGGTTTTGCGAGATCCTCTTTGATAGCAATTTATACCTATACGTAGTTTTCCGTGCACAAGTGCAAGCTGCAGCATTTAGGATTTTCCTTACAACTAAATGTCGAAACGAAGCACGAATTTAATTATAAAATTGAACACAACTAATCTGGCTAATTTTGATAGGTTTACCATTTGAGGCCTATTTATAATCATAATCACATTTTTGTACACTAACAAAATATGAAAAAATAAAGCTACTAAAATTTACTTACGTAATCCTGTGGCTTTTAACATTTGGTGTAAGCCGGTATTTACAATAAAATAAAAATTTTACTGTTCAACACTCAATGCCATATTGATAAATTTATCATAAGTTAATGACAATCTCCTTTTGTTGTAGGTGTCAAGATATTTAAATTACTTATCACGTGTCATCAAAAGAAACTCGGATATTTAAACTAATAATGAACACTAAAGAAGAAAGCATCGAAAGTACTAATTTAGGTATACATATAAATAAGACTCAGACAGAAGAAAAACATTATAGTTGCTCTGTTTGTCAATATAAAACAACTGTAAAAAGTGCTTTAGTTAGACATATGAGGACACATACAGGACAAACGCCTTATAGGTGTTCCGTTTGCGAATACAAAGCAACACAAAAACATGATTTAGTCAAACATATGAGGACACATACAGGAGGGACGCCTTATAGTTGCTCCGTTTGTGAATACAAAGCTACACGGAAAGATCATTTAGTTACACATATGAGGAAACATACAGGGGAAACGCCTTATAGGTGCTCTGTTTGTGAATACAAAGCAACAAGAAAACAGGATTTAGTTAAACATATAAGGACACATACAGGAGAAAAGCCTTACAGGTGTTCTGTTTGTGAATACAAAGCAACTGTAAAAAGTTCTTTAGTTCAACATATGAGGACACATACAGGAGAAACGCCTTATAGTTGCTCCATTTGTGAATACAGAGCAACTGTAAAAAGTGGTTTAGTTCAACATATGAGGAAACATACAGGAGAAACGCCTTATAGGTGCTCTGTTTGTGAATACAAAGCAACAGCAAAATATGATTTAGGTAAACATATGAGGACACATACAGGAGAAACGCCTTATAGTTGCTCCATTTGTGAATACAAAGCAATTGTTAAAAGTTCTTTAGTTCAACATATGAGGACACATACAGGAGAAACGCCTTATAGTTGCTCCATTTGTGAATACCAAGCAACTGTTAAAAGTTCTTTAGTTCAACATATGAGGACACATACAGGAGAAACGCCTTATAGTTGCTCCATTTGTGAATACCAAGCAACTGTTAAAAGTACATTAGTTCAACATATGAGGAGACATACAGGAGAAACGCCTTATAGGTGCTCTGTTTGTGAATACAAAGCAACACGAAAACATGATTTAGGTATACATATGAGGACACATACAGGAGAAACGCCTTATAGTTGCTCCGTTTGTGAATACAAAGCTACACGGAAAGATCATATAGTTAAACATATGAGGAAACATACAGGAGAAACGCCTTATTGGTGCTCCGTTTGTGAATACAAAGCAACACAAAAACAGGATTTAGTTAGACATATAAGGACACATACAGGAGAAAAGCCTTACAGGTGTGGTGTTTGTGAATACAAAGCAACTGTAAAAAGTTCTTTAGTTCAACATATGAGGACACATACAGGAGAAACGCCTTATAGTTGCTCCATTTGTGAATACAAAGCAACTGCAAAAAGTGGTTTAGTTCAACATATGAGGAAACATACAGGAGAAACGCATTATAGGTGCTCCATTTGTGAATACCAAGCAACTGTTAAAAGTTCTTTAGTTCAACATATGAGGAAACATACAGGAGAAACGCCTTATAGTTGCTCAATTTGTGAATACAAAGCAACTGTAAAAAGTGGTTTAAAAGTTCTTTAGTTCAACATATGAGGACACATACAGGAGAAACGCCTTATAGTTGCTCCGTTTGTGAATACAAAGCAATTGTTAAAAGTTCTTTAGTTCAACATATGAGGAAACATACAGGAGAAACGCCTTATAGTTGCTCCATTTGTGAATACAAAGCAACTGTTAAAAGTTCTTTAGTTCAACATATGAGGACACATACAGGAGAAACGCCTTATAGTTGCTCCATTTGTGAATACCAAGCAACTGTTAAAAGTTCTTTAGTTCAACATATGAGGAAACATACAGGAGAAACGCCTTATAGTTGCTCAATTTGTGAATACAAAGCAACTGTAAAAAGTGGTTTAAAAGTTCTTTAGTTCAACATATGAGGACACATACAGGAGAAACGCCTTATAGTTGCTCCGTTTGTGAATACAAAGCAATTGTTAAAAGTTCTTTAGTTCAACATATGAGGACACATACAGGAGAAACGCCTTATAGTTGCTCCATTTGTGAATACCAAGCAACTGTTAAAAGTTCTTTAGTTCAACATATGAGGAAACATACAGGAGAAACGCCTTATAGGTGCTCTGTTTGTGAATACAAAGCAACACAAAACAATAATTTAGTTCAACATATGAGGACACATACAGGAGAAACTCCTTATAGTTGCTCCATTTGTGAATACAAAGCAACTGTAAAAAGTGCTCCAGTTACACATATGAGGAAACATACAGGAGAAACGCCTTATAGGTTCTCTGTTTGTGAATACAAAGCAATACAAAAGAATAATTTAGTTCAACATATGAGGAAACATACAGGAGAAACTCCTTATAGTTGCTCCATTTGTGAATACAAAGCAACTGTAAAAGTGGTTTAGTTACACATATGTGAAAACATACAGGAGAAACGCCTTATAGTTGCTCCATTTGTGAATACAAAGCAATTGTTAAAAGTTCTTTAGTTCAACATATTAGGACACATACAGGAGAAACGCCTTATAGTTGCTCCATTTGTGAATACCAAGCAACTGTTAAAAGTTCTTTAGTTCAACATATGAGGAAACATACAGGAGAAACGCCTTATAGGTGCTCTGTTTGTGAATACAGAGCAACACGAAAACATGATTTAGGTAAACATATGAGGACACATACAGGAGAAACGCCTTATAGTTGCTCCATTTGTGAATACAAAGCAATACAAAAGAATAATTTAGTTCAACATATGAGGAAACATACAGGAGAAACTCCTTATAGTTGCTCCATTTGTGAATACAAAGCAACTGTAAAAAGTGGTTTAGTTACACATATGTGGAAACATACAGGAGAAACGCCCTATAGTTGCTCCATTTGTGAATACAAAGCAATTGTTTAAAAGTTCTTTAGTTCAACATATGAGGAAACATACAGGAGAAACGCCTTATAGGTGCTCTGTTTGTGAATACAAAGCAACACCAAAACATGATTTAGGTAAACATATGAGGACACATACAGGAGAAACGCCTTATAGTTGCTCCATTTGTGAATACAAAGCAACTGTAAAAAGTGCTCTAGTTACACATATGAGGAAACATACAGGAGAAACGCCTTATAGGTGCTCTGTTTGTGAATACAAAGCATTACAAAAGAATAATTTAGTTCAACATATGAGGAAACAAACAGGAGAAACGCCTTATAGGTGCTCTGTTTGTGAATACAAAGCAACACAAAAACATGAAATAGTTAAACATATGAGGTCACATACAAGAGAAACGCCTTATAGGTGCTCTGTTTGTGAATACAAAAGCAACACAAAAACATGATTTAGTTAAACATATGAGGACACATACAGGAGAAACGCCTTAGAGTTGCTCCGTTTGTGAATACAAAGCAACTGTAAAAAAAGCTCTAGTTATACATATGAGGAAACATTCAGGAGAAACGCCTTATAGGTGCTCTGTTTGTGAATACAAAGCAACACAAAAACATGATTTAGTTAAACATATGAGGACACATACAAGAGAAACGCCTTTTAGGTGCTCTGTTTGTGAATACAAAGCAACACAAAAACATGATTTAGTTAAACATATGAGGACACATACAGGAGAAACGCCTTAGAGTTGCTCTGTTTGTGAATACAAAGCAACACAAAAATATGATTTAGTTAAACATATGAGGAAACATACAGGAGAAACGCCTTATAGGTGCTCTGTTTGTAAATAGAAAGCAACACAAAACAATAATTTAGTTCAACATATGAGGACACATACAAGAGAAACGCCTTATAGGTGCTCTGTTTGTGAATACAAAGCAACACAAAAACATGATTTAGTTAAACATATGAGGACACATACAGGAGAAACGCCTTAGAGTTGCTCTGTTTGTGAATACAAAGCAACACAAAAACATGATTTAGTTAAACATATGAGGAAACATACAGGAGAAACACCTTATAGGTGCTCTGTTTGTAAATAGAAAGCAACACAAAAACATGATTTAGTTAAACATATGAGGACACATACAGGAGAAACGCCTTAGAGTTGCTCTGTTTGTGAATACAAAGCAACACAAAAATATGATTTAGTTAAACATATGAGGAAACATACAGGAGAAACGCCTTATAGGTGCTCTGTTTGTAAATAGAAAGCAACACAAAACAATAATTTAGTTCAACATATGAGGACACATACAAGAGAAACGCCTTATAGGTGCTCTGTTTGTGAATACAAAGCAACACAAAAACATGATTTAGTTAAACATATGAGGACACATACAGGAGAAACGCCTTAGAGTTGCTCTGTTTGTGAATACAAAGCAACACAAAAACATGATTTAGTTAAACATATGAGGACACATACAGGAGAAACGCCTTAGAGTTGCTCTGTTTGTGAATACAAAGCAACACAAAAACATGATTTAGTTAAACATATGAGGACACATACAAGAGAAACGCCTTATAGGTGCTCTGTTTGTGAATACAAAGCAACACAAAAACATGATTTAGTTAAACATATGAGGACACATACAGGAGAAACGCCTTAGAGTTGCTCTGTTTGTGAATACAAAGCAACACAAAAACATGATTTAGTTAAACATATGAGGAAACATACAGGAGAAACACCTTATAGGTGCTCTGTTTGTAAATAGAAAGCAACACAAAACAATAATTTAGTTCAACATATGAGGACACATACAAGAGAAACGCCTTATAGTTGTTCCGTTTGTGGACACAAAGCAACACAACAAACTGCTTTAGTTCAACATATGAGGAAACATACAGGAGAAACGCCTTATAGGTGATCTGTGTGTGAATACAAAGCAACACAAAAACATGATTTAGTTAAACATATGAGGACACATACAGGAGAAATATTTTATACTTGAGAGCTTGAGAGAATATTAAGGAGGTCTTTTTAAGTCAAAAATGTCTGATGAATATGAATACATGGTCTAAACTCGATCATTATGAATTTTCATGCATTTTAAGTTTTAAAGTGTTTGTAATTGCTACTGTTGTAAATTGATCATTTTGTAGATTTATCTCTTATATTAAATCGAGGTAGCTCTGCATTGATATTGACTAGAAGTAATGGAAATACCTAGTTATCTATTCTGCATTGCGTTTCCTATGATGTTAAATACATTCTAATTAATAAATATTCATATCTAGGATATTTTGCTCGATTTGCTGAATCTAAAATTGTCCATCATCGTATAAGAAAAACTGCAAGTGCTGTGTTTGTGTATAGAAATTAATGCAGAAAAATCATTTATCTACACACATGAGGGGTTGCATAAAAGACAACTATTTTTGCATTTTATAAATTGAATTGTAAATAAAAAGGTTACAAAAGAAACCTTAAACACTAATTGATGAAATCGGTCAGCATGAGTGGTTCCAAAACTTGACATGTGGCGAGCTATGGTGGCGGTGCAAGTGGATTGGCAATATAAAAAATTAATCCTGCAAATCGGTCTTGTAGAACTCTTAAACGAAGTTGAACAAGAATGAGGTTTGTGTTGTAAGTATATTGATAGATTTAAAGATTAGTAAATGTAACAATGAAGTGACGCTATAAGACCCCGCTTAGGAAGTAATTCCATTATTATTTTTGAATACAAAACCACAAAAATATTCAAGATCTGTAAACTAGTACTCTTATGATAAGTTGTAGGTATAGAGAATTAAAATATACAATGTCTTCTAAAAACTGCAAAGCATTATGGTTTAAATATTTATATATGTTAGTAAAGTTCCATGATATTAAATATGTAGTGGAGGTAAGTGTTTGTACCTTATAATTAGGTATTGTTTGGATTAGTTGTAAGTGTGGAGGTTAGTATAACTACCTAATATAGGCATAACGTAGAACTGTATATTTCATTTATTTTATCAGAAATTTGCTATAAAATATTTAGGTACTTTACCTCTTACAATATTATTTTTCCACAAAATTTGCAGCAGCTACTAATTTCTGTGGTGCATCTGAATATCCCGTGAAGACCGGAAATGCTATAGACTAAAAGGTTTAATGTATTGTACAAATAAAATCTGAAATTATGTGCCCCCATGCAAAAAATGAGGTGTGGCCATCACACCCCTTTCGAAATTCCACCCCTAAGGAGAAAGAAAGAGGTAAAATGTATTTTCACGAATTTCTCAATATCTCTTAAGGCCCTATAATATATCTATTTGGTTTTTACTGTGAAAGGTTACCCATACAAGTTCCTAAAAACGTAATTCAGGATTGTGCTCAGATCAACTCCTTAGGTGCGAATTTGGATTCAGGGCTGAATTATAGAACCTTTCGTATTTTCTGTGGTTCCTGATGACCATGGTTTTTTGACATATGTGTTTTTTAAACCTTTCAAAAGTGGTTTAAAGTTTTTATTCTAAATTTCATTATGAAAGGTGTAAAAGTGGGGTAAAAGTAAAAAGAAGTTAAAAAGAGGTTAAAGTTATTGATTTGTTTTCTGTGTGCCCAGTTTAGAATAAAATAGAAGGATTTCCGAAATTTCACCTTTAAGTCCTGGAAACTGGTATGTTGCTACAATTTATGAATACAACATTTAATAAGTACATTTATTATTTTTATTCTCATTGGTTTACTAAACCTATAGTTTTATCAATCTATACAAGGAGAACGACAATTACATACACATTTCCAGGGGATACGTGAAGCATAAAAGGGTTATGGAGAACTTTCAGAAGAATTTTTTTTTTTACCTACAATATTGTTTTGCCGCGTTTGTTAGTTTAGCGTATTGAGAGAGGGAGGAGGGGAGCATTCTGGAATTCGTTGAAGATTTAGAAGAAAAAACATTTGTAGTTCGTACGGAGAACGGGCATCTTATTGGTAGTAGTATAGTGTAATGTTATGGACTGATTTAAAATTTTTATTTGCTCCTCCACTACAGGTAATTAGCGTTGAAGGGTGCAATGTCCTTAACTCTAGAACCACGGAAGCGGTCATTTTGACCATTAACGAAATTCCTCTCTTCATCATAACTTTAATTGCAACTCTATGGTGGTGTGGTTTTAAGACTTTTCATTGTTTAGCGTATTGAATATTTGGCAATATGTTTGATACTTAGATCTTAATTGCTTCCGAGATATCCACTATTACACCTAGAACAGCGGCAGTGGTCACTGTGACCGATACGAAATGTTTCATTTATTGTAAGCTGCATTCGGGTGTGATCCCTAATCGTTTTGCAGTAACCACTGTACAGCAAAACATAATTTTTCTTAGTTGAGGGTCGGATATTGTTGTGTTCATTTTAATGAAGCAAGTGCATGGAGGAGGAACTTGCTGAAAGTTTACAGCAATCGTTTGACGATGAGTTTGAATTGTTCATTCCGAAGACCAAGGTAGTGATCGGGAGTATAAACTAGTGTCTTTTGAAAGCAGCGAGAGGAAATTAGAACATGCCAAACCTGTAGGTTGTGCTGGTGAAGCTGCGGTGACCGTACCAGAATTAGCTTTAGCACAGCACCTACATCAAGCAATTCGGGGATGAGGCAGACGTGTTGGTCCTCTATGAATCTATGCTACTTCATATAAGAGCTTGTACTGAAACTGAAGCTCATAGACAGCTTGGCGATAACACATAGTTAATTTGCTGGCAAAACTAAAAAGGAATCGAATATAATAGCTTGTGGTCAGCCAGCTGGGGACAGACATTCTTTGGAGAAACTATGCCAAGGGATAGATTCCATGAAATCATGAGATATTTACGGTTTGATAAAAACAACTAGATTTGAACGCTTGAAAAGTGAAATTGTAAGAGACGTCAGTACCAAATTACAAAATGTGAAACCTGGCAAATGCACCTCAGAGTAACTCCATATTGTAATGGCAAACTATTTTGTATCTCTAGTTTAAAATAAAATTAATTTTAAACCAAATCGATGTTTTAATAATAACACAGATAACAAGTTAACTACTTTTATTTTTGCGTGGTCAAAAACTGCTGTCGCTACTCTAGGTATGTAGAAATTTAAAAAACGCGGTAGATCTCAGGGTTTCTATTTGTCATGTGAAGACTGGTTCTCACCGCTCTGTATTAAAACTTAAATTATATTTCTTCCTGCAAAAACTGCCCCGTGAAATGATACTTTTTTAACTGGAGAGCTGTGAACTAAGGCTGAAATTGTATTATGTAATAATCAATCTTCGAGCTCATTTTTCTTTGAATAGTTTTAGTTCCATGTTGATAGGATAAATAGGGGTAATATAAGTAGTAGTAGTAGTATTTGTGGGCAGACTGACGTCAAGCAAGTAGGCCTTCATAGGCCCTTTTTGCCAACCCTGTGGAGAAGGGTTAGGCATGCAGAGTACCAGGTATCTTAGTCCTACTTAGAATTTTGCCGAGACTAAGGAGTTCCAACCCTAGCGAGAGAACTTTTACATGCTACACCTCATAGTAACATGACACCCACGGCTTTACATCACTTCCAAATGGCACTCTGAAGAGGTTTTCATCCGCATTTTTAAATGTTTTTGAAAACCAACGGAATCGAGGATTGAGCTCTCGACCCTTAGATCAGTAGCCCGAATGCTTAACCACTGTCATTTCAAACTACGAAGATGTTAGGGACTGCATAACAGATTTTTTTTAAATGGGCAAGCAGCCAAAGTGGGACCACTTGATATGGAAAGATTCAATTTTGAAAATTTAAATTTTGCACGTGTAACTCTGGAACCCAAAGAAGTATTCGATTTGTTTCCTTTGCTGTATTTCTTTTGAAAAATTGACACCATAATGTGCAAAGTAGTTTCTTCTAACTCTAATAATGATGAAGATTTCCATTTAAACCCATCGAAAATTGGACACCCAACAACTGTGTTACAAAAGCGATCGATAAGGTAAGTAGGTAGCTAATAGTAAAACAAAATGTCTATTTTAATTTTTACATTTCGTTTAAAGTAACTGTTGGTATCCAAAATAAATCTATTGAAAATCTAGAATCATAATATTGTGGTTTATGAAGAGGTTTAGCCTACCTCCCAAGTTATTATCATCAGGTAGAAAAGTACTCTTATGTTAACAGACGTCAATTCATTGCAAAAGTTACTAATGGAGCAACAATTAAATTTATGTTAGTAATCAAATAAATCTTTGAAAAATAAACAACGGGAAAGTCAATGAGGCTATTCTTAACAGAGAAATTTCCCACTTCTCATTTCCCAATCCTACGAAGATAAAAAGAAATAGATCCCACCAATTCCGGCTTGCAAACTGTCACATAGCTAGCTTGTCCAATTTGATCAAGAAGGTTGCTGAGGCAAACAGACTGGTATTGCAATTGTTAAATAAATGATCAGAAGAAAGCACTGTGCAGTATTAATTTAATTTGAATAGCATCGATATCGGTAATAGTTTTTCTCAAGGAAAAATTCGCTTTAATCATATTTTAGTGGTTAAAATATGTGCTAAGGATTAAAACATATCCTTAGTTAACACTTTTGTGTATACTTATGTAGTGTAACGATAGTGCAGGTTGAGGGTGCCGCTCGCATTGTTGTGAATAGGATGTGTATTATGCCGCTTCTCATCAACTCCTCTATTCTCAGGATTCTCTTCAGGCACGTGTAATGCAGCATACATGATGTATGATACATTTAATTTAAATATTTATATCCAGCTATGTAATGGGTATCATGTGATATAACAGTTGTATGTTTAACTGATCAGGTAGTAAGGGCAATGAGAAGGTTGTTGTTTCTTAAGTAACAAAATAACTTGAATTTAGAATCTACAAGAAATAGTCACGTTGAAACAATAAAGAAGCCAACCTGCGATCGATTACTAATAATAATCTATGGCAGTATAATCGCAGATCAACCCCCTTATCATTTATACACCACGGTAGCTCAGAAATGTACTTACTCACCGCAATGGCCTAGCTAGCTTCAAAGTCGATGGCCTTAGGTCGCAGATTTATATCATCAGCTGATCGGCTGCAAGCTCTTTTAATAATAGTAAAAAAAACAGGGCGCCAGAAATCACAGATTTAGAGAAATAAATAAAATAGTAGCAAACATTTAAGTTTATTTAATCAACAGGTCATAATTGGTTGCAACATCTGTATTACGTCGGTAAATTGTTTATCGCAAAGTTAAAATATTGTAAATAATACAGTATAATATTAATGCTGAAAATGCAGCACGCACAAAAAAATAAGCGAACCTCTTTTAGGCGCTTGGGTTTAATGTGATCGCAATTCAATGAAGGGATAAGCTTACCACTGTCATAGTTTTAACCGTTATCTCGGTAATGATAATAAAATGGCGTGAAAGCATTGTTTACAAAATTCTTAATATGTATTCAATTAGCAAAACTATAAATTTGTGAATTGTAAATTAGGGAACAATTAATACATTATGTTTTAAATTTATAAAACATAGGTTTATGAATGGTTAATACATTACGTTTTAAATTTATAAATGGTAGTTTTAAATTTGTAAATTGTAAATCGGAACAATTAATACATTAAGTTTTCAATTTATAAAGCGTAAATTAAATTTGTAACTGGTAAATCAGTTAACGGTGATGTAGCGTCAATCGATTCCGCCGACAATTCATGGGCAGGCGAAGTTATCATCAAAAGTTGTAATGAGACTAACCTGGTTGTGACAAAAAAGTCGCATGTAGGCGATGAATAAATGGTCCAGGATAATCTTGACGTAGCAGCCTTCAGCAGCACAAACCTCGTGGCCAAAGTTGATAAGAAAACGTACCACTTGACCAGATCAAGGTGACATTCCCGAAAGAAGTTGCTGGTCCCAGTTGTTGATTAGGGTGTTAATTAGGAAACCCAAATAAGGAGTCGTCAAAAAACGGCATCAAAGAATGGCGTTTGAAGATGACGTTGAAAAATTACGTCAAAAAATAACGTCAAAGAAAGAGCTGATTTTAATTATCAGCTCACAAGCGAAGTTAATTATAAATTGGTGCCGTAGCACGTGAGGAAAGCCTTCGTAGAAGCAAGTTACTTCAAACGAATGCAAAAATCAAATGGCCCAAAATAACGGAATCGCGGTTCGCTGGCTCAAAGCGATAACAAATGAATTTTGGAAAAACCAAATCCAGCGCCTTTGCGCGGACAAGAGTTGATATCGTTCGAAATACAGCGAATAATAATTCAAGTGGGAATATACAGGCTGGCCCGGAAAAGAATAAATGGCGAAACAAATAGCCAGAGCTAAAGATTTGTTTCAACGTTAAGGGTTAAATTCCCATTAATTGTGAGAAAATAATAATTGCTGATTTGATACGTAGTAGTAATAAAGCATTCTCTATGATTAAATTTGACTTCAAGTCACAAATATTATTCAAGTACATAATACAAGGTTATTTGAATTCATTTAACGTAGTATATTCTATTGTAAATATTAGAATACTACGAAGCCAGTAAAACCAGTGCAAGTGAGTGTTGTGGTATGCTGTAGAACTGTCGATTCAAGTAATAGGAGTTTTACAAGAGCTACAATGAGCTTTTGATTTGGTCGGAAACAACCAGGAGGGGTTTGCTGACTAGATTCTGTCCAGTTAGGAGCTGCGGTAGAGCATTCAGGTACAAGAAAAAAACATCCATAAGGTAAGTGACAATTTCTTACAAAATAATAAGAAATTATAAAGTGAGTTTGGTGCGACAAATCTTTAAACCATTGTAATTATATTTAGAAGATTATTATAAAATATTAATTATTTTTCTAAATTCAATAGTGATTTGAGTACTCAACGTTTTCGACAATTATATTTTGAAATTTGAACATTTTGCTAAGGGCATTGTTTCCCTTTCTGTGAGCTTTTCTATTTTTTTACCGCAGGCATAGACCTAACGAAAGCATTTGACCACGTAAAACTTAAATACATCATACATATTGTAATGTATTATGCTTGCTCATCGTCGGCTGCATAATCAATTATTATGTATTACAATATTTCACTTTTAAGTTTGCCCTTTATTATTACAATGCCCCGTTATATAACTATAATTACTTTCAAATCAAGTGCTCTTATCTCAGGATGGTTCGCCAAAATCTAGTTCTCTATTAATTGAAGTTTTAATATTGTATTTACAAAATCTTTGACTACTAATGACGTTTACTGTCAAACCCGACTTCTATAACTCATCAAACCAGGTTTTGACAATCGTATTTTACATTGACACACATATTAATCAATTCACTATGTAAGTACTATATCAAGTTGATTTTCTCACTTTCTATTACTAAATGTTATTAAAAATGCTTTCATAAATTCTTTACACAAACCTTAATAACTTCTCTAGCCTTCACGCTTACTCCTCAAACAGTAACACCTATGATGATCTGTGTACCCTCGAACTGCATCCGTCTTGTCAATAACTGCTACTGTTCCCAGAATCCAGTCCTGCTCCGTTACAAATGTCACCGTCACACCAATCAACTCCTGGTAAGTTTTAATATTATGATGATCCAAATCAAACCTTGTTCCTTTTGCAGATAGTACGATGTCTCTAGCAAGACCGACAAAATCATCCAAATTTATCAACTAATTGTGACAACCTTCCTTCAAATCCTCAAATCGTTGTCCATACAACCATTAATGTCACCCATAAATACCATTTATATCTTGTTATGTATCAATAAATCCAATTCTCTTCATATAATGTAATCTTCTGTATTATTTATTTATAATTCACTGCATTAGCACAATCTCTTCACCGATTGTATTTATAAGTTCCAATTTATATTCTCACATATGTTACCACGTAGATTTGCTGATATGCCCCCTTTAATTTGTATAAACCAAACAATAACACAAATCAAAGCATTAATTTCTGTTTTTATTTGACCAAAATTCGTTATATTCAAAATTACATGTCTGTTTTTTATGAGTTGTTTCAGTAACTAATTTCTAAACAAAATTTTCATTCCTGTTAGATACCATTCTTAATGCACACTTCTATATTTTAAATATTCTATTATTACAGGTTATTCATTCTTATCTTTCTAAGAAATACATTTGTCAATTGTAACCTTGGCTTGAACTTTTTTTAACATTTACTGCAACCATCAATATTTTGAATATACAATTTCTAATCATTATTAAATTATCTCACCCAATGTCTCAATTAACTTTCATGATTCATATTAAATTTAACCCCCAATTTTTATCTACACTCCTCAAAATTTAATTGTAATAATCTTCAAAATTTATTAGTTTTAAATATTTTTTTATTATGATTGATCACACTACCTCGTGTATCATAATAATATATTAAAAGAAAAGAGAATCCCTCAAGAATACATTAAACTAATAAAAGACATGAACACCAACAATACAACAAAAATAAGGGTCAACAAACAACTTAGAAAAGAAATAAACACAAACGGGAATTCGTCAAGGAGATAGTCTAAGTCCACTACTGTTCAATCTCATCATGGACAAGATAATAGAAGCCGTGAAAACACATGGTCTCGGTTACAAGCTTGGAAACAACCTTATAAATATCTTATGCTGGAAGCTAGATGGATGATGCAGTTTTAATAGCGGAGTCTGAAAATGACTTACAAAGACTTCTCCATACATTCAAAATTGCTTCCAAAACATATAACATGTCAATCTCCACAACAAAAACAAAATCAATGACCATCTCAAAAGAACCATTACGCTGCAAATTGGCAATCGACAACATATCAATAGAACAGGTAATGACCTTTAATTACTTAGGAACAGAAATTTCAAGTTGTGGAAACCTTAAAAACGAAGTGACGAAACAGATAAATAAAGCAGCCACCATCTCGGATCATGTAAAACAAGTTATATGGAAGAACAAACACCTCACTACAGAATGTAAATCCAGAGTATATAAGACCTGTGTCAGGCCGGTGCTAACACACGCAGCCGAGACCAGAGCTGACACCACTGTAACTAAAAGACAGATGAGAACAACTGAAATGGGCCCTTTAAGACCAATAGCCGGCCATACACTATGGGACAGACAAAGAAACACATACATAAGAGAAAAATGCAAAGTGGGAGATGTGGCACGATGGGTACGACCAAGAACGCGCGAGTGGAACGAACATGTAAACAGGATGGCAGACAATCGGCTCGTCAAATTAGCACGCAATGAAAAGCCAAGAGGAACACGACCACCAGGAAGACCTTCAAAGAGATGACGCGATAGCTGGCAGTCAGTATCACAAGACCATTAAAGTTGAAGACACAAACAGAGGAGTGCAACCCAGAATAAACAGGCGTTTCGCCTTACAAAAAGAGGAAGAAGAAGAAGAACATTTTGGAGGTAGAATAACATTTAGAACTTTACATTTAATTCAATCGAGTTTGGAAATACTAACAATTGATTAAATTACTTTTTGACCATTGTATTTTATTCTGTAATGTCAGATCAAACCTATGTTTTACTAATAAACTGAACGTACGAATTTAAGTTTATGAAATACCTGAAACTTGTATTTGATTCATAAAATTAAATGATTATATTTTAAAAGGAATTCAGTCTTTAGATATAGAAGAAGTTGTTAGTTGAAGGTTAATTCATTCAGCTGGGAATTAGGAGTCTCATTGCTCGTAAAACTAACTAGTCTTGGCTTTAACAAAAATAATTACATGACATAATTTCAAATGTCAAATTGATTTAGGAGTTGCGCCAATTTCTACTTGTCGCATTAAGAAATAATGTAGGTATATAAATGAACTGTAAATGATACTAGTATTTCTTTACAATAATTGGTAAAAGAGTATATTTCATTTGATACTACAAGTGTAGTTGATAAATATTACAATTAACACCGTAAGTGGGACTCGTATAGGAGATATATCGCAATTGGCTTACAACGTGGAGCTTAGATATATTTCAATTGACGCAGCAACGTGGAGGGTCAATAAAGTATAAGGTACTATCTCATGAATTTAAGATCGGGTTTTAGAAAGCCAATAAGAAAACTTAATAAAATGCAAGAAATTCGATTAGAACAAGGAGATAGTATAGTAAACACAGAAGGAAGTCAAATTCAAGAGGCTGGTACAGCTGCGGAAATATAAAGCGGGACACTAAAATTTGTCTAAGTTAAATTGTCTGAATGAATTCATTGTTGGTGCTATCCCAAGTTGCTTATATTGCATCAACAAGTTCTTTTTGGTTCATTGGTATGTTGTAGATAGGATTTCATGAACAATTAGGAAGGCAAAATTGCAATATTCAAATTGTGAAAAATTGTCTTACATGACTTGTCCCGGTTTATGTTTCCGCGACTGTACATCAGTTAGTGGATCTAATGAAAATAACTTGATGGAGTTTATACAGCAAACGATGAATCAAAATAAAGCAATTTTAAATGAAATCCACAATGACTACTAATAACCAGGAAATCTTAAATAGGGTAGCTGAAGTAGAATCTAATAATCAGCAAATTTTAAATAAGGTAGTTGAAGTAGAAGCTACAGTGTCAACAAAAATGGACACGATTGAGGCTAAATCAAGGGCATTTCAAAGTAAGAATGAAAGTCTTATAACTAAGGTACAAGGACAGTTAGAAAACCAATTAATGCATAAAATAGAACCTATTGAGAAGGAAATATAAATCATTGGATCAGATGTGGTACAAAATATTTATTTCACTTCAGTTGATAATTTTAAGTTTGAGCATTTTTTTCTGTAAATATTAGATCTACACATTATTTCTTACTTTCTGTTAATTCTTATGGTTTGACGTGAGTAGTTTAGTTTAAGATAAAATCATATTAATGAGCAAAAAGAAATTAACGTATATTATCAGAATGTTCGCGTCTTGCGTAAGAAAACACATTTATTTCTTAAAAATGTACTTAATAGTGACTATGATATTATCGCCTTAACAGAAACTGGTTTACATGCAGATATCTATGATGCTGAATTATTTGATGCGCGATATACGGTATACAGGTCTGACTGCAACGAACGTACTTCCAAAAAGGCTCGCGCGAGTGGAGTGTTAATTGCGGTTAATAATAAATATATCTCTAAACAGATTTACGTTGATTTTTACATCTGAGATAATCTTAATAGAATGTACAATTTGTGGTCTAAGATTTATATTGAGTAATGCCTATTTTGTTCCTCGTTCGCCATTTGATAAATACAACGAATTGTTCGAAGATAATCGAAAACGGCGATATATTTTTGGGTAAAAATGTTATATTTTTGGGGGATTACAATATCCCCGAAATTAGAGGCATTCATACGGTTTTTGTAGATGAAAATAGAATAACGAAACGACTTTCTGAGTTTATAAATTTCATAAATGCTGACTTATATAATAATGTGCCTAATGTAGAAGGGAGGACGTTGGATTTAGTATTCAGCAATCTTGACATTCAAGTATGTAATGAACCCGACGCCCTAGTACCTATTGACACCCAATACCATCCTGCACTTCTTATAAAACATTTTATAAGCAATAGTTCAAAAAATAAACTGTTCGGAGTTAATTTTATACCAAAGTATAATTATCAGGGTGCAGATTTCCTACTATTGTACAATTTGTTACTAAACGTGGACTGGGGCGACTTAGAACAATGCGTTGATCCAACTCATGCGGTGGAATATTTTTATCGCAAAATTTATGATGTGTTTGATCAATGTGTTCCGAAGATTGTTGGTCCTAAATCTAAACGATATCCGAAATGGTTTACTAGGGAAATCATCCACGACTTGAAACAAAAGAATTATTACCATAGAAGCAAAAGTAACTCAGAGTTTCATCTACAGGAATTTCGGCGATTGAGTGCAAAATGTAAGAAGAATATAAAAATAGCCTACAAAGATTATATAAAAAATATCGAGAATGAACTAACTGTCAATGTAAATAGTTTTTGGAATTTTATTAAAAATAAACAAGAAAATAGGAACTCTGAAACAAAATTTAGATATCGTGAAACTGAAATATCAAAAAATGATCAAATAGTCAATAAATTTGCTGAATATTTTAGTTCCGTTTATGTCTCGAACTCAACTTATAATGTACCTAAACTTATTCAACAGGCTATTCAGAAATCGACAAATTTGCTCTCAGTCGATGCTTTTGATGTTGAGGATATTGATAATGCTCTCAAGCGTCTAAAGCCTAAAAAGTCTAGCGGTCCCGATCAAATTCCACCTTATATATTTAAAGCCTGCCATGAGTTGTTGAAAAAACCTCTGTATGTATTGTTCAATTTGATTTTAAAGACTGGTATTTTTCCTGATCAGTGGAAAACAACTAGTGTCACACCTATCCATAAAGCAGGTAGTAAGTCAGATATAGAAAATTATAGGCCTATTGCGATACTCTCAGTACCTGCAAAAATATTTGAACAGTTGTTGTGTGCTCGGTTAACGAATCACATGAAACAGTTGGTATGCAATGAACAGCATGGCTTCTTGAGGGGTCGTTCAGTGGAAACCACCTTAATTTATTTTTGTGACTATGTCACGAAGGTTATGGATGCTGGTGGACAAGTTGATACAATATATACAGATTTCGCCAAAGCATTCGACAAAGTCAAACACGATATAATTCTGATTAAGCTTTACTCTGCAGGATGTAACTTACACTTGATTAACCTGTTTAAATCTTATTTGCAAAATAGGTCTCAGTTTGTGAAATTTAACGGAACGGTATTGCAGAAATACTTAACCCCCTCGGGTGTTCCACAGTAACTTGGGACCAGTGCTATTTCTTGTATTTATAAATGATTTACCAGAGGTAGTACAGCATTCAAAAACTCTTCTCTTTACTGACGATTTGAAAATTTTTAAAAGTGTTAACTCTGACGGCGAATGTAGTTTATTACAACGTGATCTTTCTGCACTGCTGAAATGGAGTGAAGAGAATGAACTACATTTTAATATTAATAAATGCAAATCAATGTCTTTTACTCTCAAATCAAACGAAATCAACTTTAAGTATAAAATGAACAATATTGAGTTAGAAAACGTAAAAAAATCGCGATTTGGGTATAATTTTTGATAAAACTTTTAGTTGGCACGCCCATACCGATGACATTGTTGAAAAATCGCTAAGAAACCTTGGATTTTTAATACGATCTACATCCGAATTTACTGATACTAAACCTATTTTACTACTCTATAACAGTATTGTAAGATCTAAACTAGAATTTGCATCTAATGTTTGGAATCCTAGCTCACTTCAGTTCAAAATAAGTTTATTAAGTATTTATGTTTTAAAAAACGAAATTGCTACCCACACTATGATGAATATCAAAATATTCGTAATGAATTCAGAATTTTGAAGTTGAGCAGAAGAAGAGTGATGTCGGCTTTGTTTTTCATGCATAAACTGATGAACAACACAATCGACTGTCCTTCATTGCTGCCCCTGGTCAAGCTGTACGTTCCTGCCTTGCGCTGTAGACCTCGGAAATTATTTCATATACCTTTTTGTAGAACAGAATTACGCTATAACTCATCTATGAATAAATGTTGCAAATAACAAATGAAATATGTTGTAATTTTAATATTGATATTTTTAATGATTCTATAAAATCCTTTAAAAAAAGTTAGCACCGCTTTGATACGGAGAGTAAGTAATCTGGACTAAACTGCTCACGCCTCACTGCAATACTGGTCTTGTTTGTTTTTGTTTGTTTTAATATTAAATTAAGGTATTGCGCACTTGTACTGGGATTCCCCAACAATGTAATTGGGATTCATCCCGTATTGTTGGGTGTATTAATAAATAAATAAATAAAAAAATAAAGATAAGCTGAAAATTTTTTAAAGCAAATTTGACAGTTATTAAAGTAATGTCAAAAATCGAAGGTTTACAAAGTAGAACTAACGACAATAATAGTTTCAATGGGGGAATTATGGAGACAAAAGTGAAAAACCAAAGTTCAACGGAAATAGACAAGTGTTACACCCAATCAAATTTTTGACAAAATTAGAGAACTATTTTGATACCATGATAATTCCAAGTAGGAAAAGGTTAAATGTAACAATAAAATGTTTAGAAAAGGAAGTTAACATTTGGGCCGAAAGTTACTTTAATGGAACAATTATGAAGCATTTAAGATAGATTTTATTAACAAGTTTTGTTCAGAGTACATACAAGAGAAAGCTAGATCTGAAATTTATATGCCAAGATTATATAATAGTAAGTTTGGAAACTTTACTAAACATGTTTGGTACTGGATAGCTAGAGTACAATATCTAGAACCAAAGATACCTGCCAGTATTCTAGTAGAAGATTTAAGTAAACATCTTCCACTAGACATACAAGCGGCATTAGTACTTCGCAAGTTAAAAATGTAGAAGGAATGCTAAAGGTTTTATGTTTTAGAAGGTTTGGAAAATAGACAGACAAGTCCAAAATTTGACACAAGGAAAGGAATGCCAAATTTTACTCATCAATATCCTTCCAAGTTTGATAATCGAAATACAAGTAATTTTGAACCGAGAAATAGAGTAAATGAAAATCATTACGGTCAAAATTATAATAGAATTGTAAGGTTTGATAATAATGGTCGAGGTAGGGAAGGAAATACAAACACTTATGCAGTACAAGCTAGAGGTAATTCACCAATTCCAATACAGACTAGGGATAGGTATAGGTCACCTAATACGGTTCAAAGTCAGGAAAACTAAATAACCCGATACAATTAGCTCCAATTCGGGTTTCAAAGGAGCAACAAAACTATGTAAATTTTGTAAAAACATATTTCAAACAATTTAATAAAATAAATTTAATTCAAAATGTTAACAATGTAGTCGTGAGGTTTCAGAAAAGAAAAAAGAAATGGTGAATCAAGAATTACCATACCTACTTAACAGTAGAAATTGAGGGAATTAAGAAGGATTTATTAATAGATACTGGTAGCTCTGTGAGTGTCATGTCAGAAGAAATGTTCGGAGGAATATTAGAAAAAAATAATAAAATACCTGTTTTACCAACAGTAAATTTAACAATTCAAGGGATTACTGGGGGAATTAGGAAAGTTAAAAAAACAAGCTTTAATGTTAGTAAATATGGAAAATTAAAAACACAAAATAGTATTTTTGATTATTGATCAATTGAATACTACCTCAATTTTAGGAATGGATTGGTTGTATAAAGTTAAAACTAATTTGAATTTCAATAACAAAATAATGAAATTTATACTCGTAGATTCAGAACAATGTTATGATGTTATGAAGTTACTTTTAAAAATTATTTTACCCAAGATAAAGTAGTATCAAATGAACTGAAATTAAGATCAACAATTAATTTATATATTCAAGATGAGACAAGATTTGAGATAGATGTAGTATTATTTGAAAATGACGATGAGTTAAGTGAATCGTAACAATTGCAAAAAGATTTGGGTTTAGTTTTAAAAGATTTGAAAGAAGCAAATAATGAAACAGAATACATGCATGATGATGGAGAGGGTTTAAAATAGAACCAACATTAACAATAAACCAATTACATAAACAGTCCAATAATGAGAAATTATATCCAATACAAGATATACTAGAAAAGTATGATGGAACTTTTCTGATAAACCAGGTTTATGTAATCGTTATATTTGCAAATTAAACATTAAAGATGAAACAGTATTTGTAGAAAAATCTTTTCCAATACTTTTTTCAACAGGAACAGCAGTTGAAAACGAATAAAAAGAATGTTAGATTTTAGTATAATTGAACAATTAGATTCACCATATTCTAATCCTATAGTAGTAGTTACCAGAAGAATGGATCAGTTCGAATTTGTTGGATGATAGAAGATTAAATACTATATTAGTAGAAGATCGAGAATCACCACCATCCATAGATGAATTACTACAAAAATTTAATGGTGTTAAGTTTTTGTCATCTTTAGACTCAACTTGTGGATATTGGCAAATAAAATTGCATAAAACGTCTAGAAAATATACAGCATTCTTAGTAAATGGTAGAAGTTATCAATTTAAGGTTTTACCTTTTGGATTAAATGTATCGATTGCTGTATTTAGTAAATGTTTAGATCATGTGTTGGGTCCAGAAGTGTTATCGTTTGCAACAGTGTATGTTGATGATATCCTTTTAGCTTCTAGATCTAGAACATTAGAAGAACATATAAATCAGTTAGCATTGGTTTTAGAGAAACTTAGAATAGCTGGTATGACAGTTAATGCTGATAAAACAGATCTATTGATGGATCAGATAAAAATTTTAGGATATGTAATTAGTCCTCAAGGTATTAATGTAGATTCTGATAAAATAAAAACTATTCAGATTTTAAAACAACTAACAGGAAAGAATTACAGTCATTTTTAGGAGTACGTAATTTCTATAGAAAATTTGTATGCAATTATACTCCGTCTGTAGTTAAACTTGCACATTTATTAAAGAAAAATAATAAGTGGAAATGGGGAAATGAGGAACAAGAAGCATTTCAATAAATTGTTAGAACAATTTGTTAAGCCAAATCTTTAGTTTGGTAATGTTATCAAAATTCATTTCTATAAGAACCTTATTTCCGCATGGTCCATTTTAAATATTAACACTGCAGTTCTTTTACATTTGTCGAAATTCAGTTATAAATTTACCCTTTTTTCCGTTCTGCAAACAACACAGTTTTAGCTTCTCGATTTCTTAGTATTCATTCTTGTTGTTTGAACGGCAGTCCTTGCTAATAAGAATACTAACTGTGAATTATTCAAACAATTGGTTGAGGAAAGAAGAAACACAAATTGCCACTTAAAGACCTCGGATCAAAAAAACAATGCTGTGGAGAATCTAACGAAAGTAATTCAAAATGCGGCATGGGACTCAACTCCGGTTACCAACTATAATGCCAAGCAAGTAAACTGTTCTAGAGACGTAATGAAAGCAATACTCGAGAAAAGGAAAATGAGAAAGACCTGGATGCTAACAAGAGCACCACAACATAAACAAAGACTGAACACCGCTGTACGTAACCTTAAAACACTACTATCAAATGAAAAAAACCAAGTAATTCAAGAATATTTACAACGGCTTACAACAACGGAAGCAACAGAGTATTCCTTGTGGAAGGCGACATCGAAAATTAGGAAAAATAAAGATTATATTCCTCCCATTCGGAAAAAAGACTGGGCGCGCACCGATAAAAAAAAAGCTAAAATATTTGCTGATCATTTAGAAAATGTTTTCAAGCTTTACACATCCCACGACGCTCAGTATGACGAAGAAATCCAAACTTTCCTAAATGCCCCGTACCAAATGGCACTCCCATTACAACCTACTAACATACGGGAAGTCAATGATGCCATTAGAATTAGCTTAAAGCCGAAGAAGTCACCCGGTTATGACCTCATAACAGAAGCTGTAGTCAAGCAACTCCCACAGAAGGCAATCATAGCACTAACATATATCTACAATGCAATTCTTAGAACTGGACACTTCCCGTCTCGATGGAAGGTGAGTCAAATCATTCTCATACTAAAACCTGGAGGAAGTCGAATCTTACCGGCCAATAAGCCTACTACCTATCTGTCAAGTATGTACTTCCGGGTAATGATACGCGTGGGTAACTTTGTTTCTTTATTAAGAAGTGACTACAATAAACCCTCTCGTTAGCTGTTGGTCGCTGGGCGGTCAGATATAAAAAGAGCGTTTGTTTTCCTACCACAGCTAACGAGGTGCTCTTGCGCAGGCGTCTCTAACATCGCCAGTGGCGGAGCTTGGCGGGGCGGTTCTTCCAGTGGCAGCGATGTTACACCTCCCTTCTAAGTTATAACTCCGGGGAGTATCTGGAAGGTGATCTCCTTGTTCTGCTAGAGTTTAGATTTGGTGGAAATTGTGGTCGGTGCGTCTGTTGGCCCAGATCCTCCGAAAAATCTTCCGAATGTTGGTCCTTTCCTAACTGGTTCATTTCCTGGTGGATGGAATCCAACAGTTCTACCTGGTTGGGTACCTGTGGCCTGCTTGCCGATGCACTTGGTTGAGATGGAACGACAGAACTTTGTTCAGGTCTGGCTGGGGCCGGAATCAGGAGTTTTCTGACCGGTGCGGCTTCTGCAGAGTTCTTATTACTAATGGAATTTTCATTTTCTATGCAACGTTTACCACAACTCCGCAATTGGTTAGCATGCCTTTTGATTGTTTGCCCGTCAGCCCTGAGTTCGTACATTACCAAACCCAAACGTTTTGTGACCGTCCCGAATGCCCATTTTTGTTTATTATTTTGATATACTCGATACGCTACCGTGTCGTTTACGTTAAATTCAGTTTTTGATTCAACTATTCGCAAAGGCTGTTCGTTCTTTGTTGGCTTAATAAGGTCTAATCTCTTACGCGGCTCGTCTATATTGTAACAGAAAATTACTCAGGGTTACCGAAATGGGTTGCCTACTGGAATGATCTGCTGCCAGAATGGCATTTTTAATTGTTTTAACGTATCTCTCAGCTTGACCGTTAGATGCCGAGAAATAAGGAGAGGTTAATATATGCTTAATGCCGTTGTTTTCTACGAATGTCTTAAATTCTTTTGATGCAAATTGTGGCCCGTTGTCTGATACGACTGTGACTGTAAGCCCAAATCTAGCAAAACATTCTCTCAGTTTTTCTATTGTGGCATTCGTGGCATTCGTTGTTGTGCTCTTCATAACAAAAACTTCCGGCCATTTAGAATAGGCATCAACTACTATAAGAAAATTGTGTCCGTTAAGTGGACCCGCAAAATCCATGTGGATTCTTTCCCATGGTTGACTGGGGTACTCCCACGGATGCGTCTTCACATTTACTAATTGGTCTTGTTGACCTACACATCCTGCACAATTTTTCCCTATTTCCTCAATATCTCTGTCAATACCTTTCCAATACACGTAGCTTCGCGCCAACCCTTTCATTTTTACTACACCTAAATGACCCAAGTGCAGTTCATTTAATATTATATTTTTTAACGTTTTTTGAATCACTACCCTCATTCCCTTTAATATACACCCCTGCTCTATAGTAAATTCCCCGTGGTCATTCAGGTTTGTTTTGTTCTAATGTCATAATACATTTCCCGTAACTCATCGTCTTCTTGCCTACACTTTGCAATTATTTTTGCATCTAAAATTGTATAGATTTGACTAATTTGGAGTACACTTGGTTCATCAATTTTGTCTTCCTCTTCCCCCTTTGGGAAACGAGAACAGAAATCTGCATTTCCATGTTGTGTAGTTGTTACAGTTTTAGTTCCTCAGATCGACATTGATCAAGAGCACTGTCAAAAATCGGGTACAAACTACAGGGTTCGCCGGCTTTACTATAAAGGACACAGATCTTAATGTGCTGGAGTAGATTTTGTTTCTCCGGTTACCTGCACTTAGCTCAGACGGGAAGGCGTGGTTCGAGAGTACAAAGAAAAACCGGCGGCACTTACCCTAAAGCTTGCTTACAAGAAAAAGAAATGCCTGAGCGCCACTTGGTTCTAGTTAGGGGTGGCTGACGTGTCTAGAACCAAGAACAATACACGTAGCCTATGGGGAAGTCCTCCACGTAACTGCACTCCACTACAGCGTCCCCTCCGCCAAGCTCCTTCGGGCCTGTTGGTGTATACACGGTGTGGTCTTGCAACAAATGACTTACCTTGATGACCACACCCTCTAGAGCAATAAAAGAAAACACTGACAAGCCCAAATCTAGGGCGTTCTTACTTGAAGAGCAGGCTTTGGGTTCACATTTAATTACATCAGGCTTTTGCCGTAATTAACTAATGACTAAAGGGTTCAGCAACAACAAATAACTAGACTGACATTAGCAAAGGTTTATGTTTAATAGCCCACCCAGTGGTGAGTTTAAATTTATTACAAAGAGTACATCCTAACTGGAATTTCGGGGTCCCCTAGCAAAAGTTAACTTAATCTAAGTATCATTAACAAATAATCAGAACAAAATCACAGGAGAGACGCCCCTGCATATAATAATTAATTTGAACAATTCGAGTAAACGGGCGTACGCAATGTCCAATATAAACTTCAATAGCGCACGACAGATGGTCGATATCACTTCACACGGCACATAATTAAACAAAGCGAAAACACATATTTACTGTAAACAATTTTACCTTAGCCCCAAAGCGTGTTTTTTTTGGCGGGAGCGGTGAACGAGGTCCTGGTGAAGTCACTTGGCAAGGAGAGCTGCAGTGCAGACGGAGTTGTTGGGACGAGAGTTTAGGGACTCCCCGGTAATCAGGAACAAGAGATGACGGCCTTCGATGAAGCTCAGGTGCAGCGTAACGAGGTGTTACGAAAAATCCCTCAATGGTTGTGGGAAAAATGACAGCAAAAAAACTACACTATTGCGCGGCGGGCTTCCAAAAATTACAAACAGCAGGGCGTTGATACACGAATTTGCAAACAGCAATGGTTTTTCCCCACTTAACAGGGAAAAGTTAGTTACGGCTTAAAGATGTCGTCTCTAGTCGAATGTGCAAATAATGCAAATATCTTTCCCCGGAAAGTACACTATAGGAGACGAATCGGCCATTCGTATCAACGCCCGCACACGCAATCCCAAAACACACCCAACAATCAAACGCTTCGAAGGTTTGAGCTTCACTGACTTAAAAATTCTAACCCCGCTTAACAATCACAGAGTTAATCCCCTCGTTGCTGTGCAACCGCCTCTCTCTCTCCAATGCGGACGGGCATGTTCCTTCTCAAGATTACACCATTCCTTACCGCGTTGTGAAATATAAGGAAATTTTACTACGTAAGCTTAATTGGGCAGAAAGGGGCCTTGAGTCCTGAACAAAGAATTTTGTGGTATAGCGAATTCCAAAGTATCGGGTTACTACGAAAAGTCCCCGGATTGATATGGACCGAAATAACATTTGAAATCTCATTTCTTTATCGCGTAAGACAAAGGGAGCTTAAGTTTAAAATGCGCTGGCTGCACAGAGTTCCGAGAATTTTGTATTGAAGGCGCCTGGGTGTCGAAATAAACACATTAGCGTGCGAAGCGAAAATGTTTATAAAGAAATATTCCATTGGGGTGTGATTATTTTTGATTTGAGTTCACCCGGACTTTGGATATAACTGGAAGCCCCAAGGCTACAAAACGAACCAAACAATTTGAACGTGGCACAGAAGTGCTTACGGGGAATTTCCGTCAATGGTTTGTGTCTTAAAATGTGATCTAAATAAATCGGTGACAGCTTTTAGAAATACAGGGCCGGCTCTCGGAATTTTTAGATTGAAATTGAATTTCGTGTAAAACGGGTTCGACTAATTTTCTTGATGACAACCCATAATTGGATTAGTCGCGTGAATCGCTTAGTGACGTCGAGTCATCTAACACCCCCCTTACTAGAGGTCAATTTCCCAAATTGATCCTGAGCGCAACTGAAGAAGTTGCTAGAAGAATAGCTTAACCTAGGGTGCGGATTGAGATAGCCGTCACTACTCGGGATCCCAACCACGCGATGACAGATAGCGTCAATGACAGAGTGAGAAGGAAGAAGAGTTTGCCAAAAAGACCGGTTACGCCGGTGGAAACTACGGAAAGCCTCAATCAGGCACTGACGGTTCGGTGAAGCCTAGAACACCCCTCCCCGGACCAAGGAATCGGGCGACGAATGCAAAACATAAGTGTCCCAACAGGAGGGTACTCCGCCAGGGGTCCCATTCGACTTGGCGATCGAAAATCAACGTCTCAAAACATCATAAAACACGGACCACTCCAGCCCGGTAAAGGGTGGTGCCCACATCAACAAAAGAAAAACCGACCATGGCCTAGCGGCCATGGCACGCGTCCATGGGGTGTCGGGTAAGCAAGGCGACCGGACCCACTGCCTACTCACTATCCGGCCCCATGACACGGTTTGAAAGGAAAAGTGCCAAAGGCAAAACGGGTGAGGGCAATGACAGGTGTCGCCGGACACACGGTAAAGGGAGGATAGAACGAAAGAAGAAAGATGAGAGAGAAGAGTTGATATCCCACCTGGGATTTGGGTTTTGCTCTTGAATGAGCTTGTCATAATAGGGTATTAGTCATCACTGTGCACTCTTCCGTCCAACCTACCGATCGAACACAGGGTTATGAAGCCCCAAGGTTCGCAGCCTAACTCTCGAAGACCCGTTGAAGAGGGCACGCGAGGCGTCACGGGATCAGCCTCTTGTGTTTGTCCCACAGCAACAAACGATCAAAGAAAGGGGTGGCCACGAACGACAGGAGTCTCAAAGGCCTTGAAGGCCGCCTAACCTAAACTAACCTATCCTATGCTAATGAAGCGAACAATTATATACAACAGTATGTCACCCATGGTCAACCCATTGTGACTTGGGGATAATTAAAGACAAACGACTTAATTGTCATCTGGACCGGGCTTCAAGTCCTTTGCGTGCCAAATGCCCTTAGAAGCTCCACTCTGATCTGATAACTCATAGGTGGCCAACGAGACTTTTCTCGAGATGTAAAAGGGGCCTACAAACTTAGGTGCAAGCTTTGCATTGAAATGCTTGGCTGCATCAGAGAGGACATAATTCCGGCGCCATACAGTGTCACCGACAGCAAAAAGAGCGGGGCGCCGCCTCAAATCATAAGTGGCCTTAGAGGTCCTATAGGCGGATTCCAACCGCTTTACAATATCTTCATAAAGAGGCTTAAAGGCAGGTGCACGACGCAAAAGATGATCACGGTTAGCCATCTGGACATTACCCACATCTATTTCCTCATCGGGAGCCTCAGCTTCATTACCTTCCAGCTGAATTTCCCTTCCAAAATTAGCAAAATACGGGGACATTCCAATGACTTCATGAATGGCAGTCCGTACTGCACATGCGACCTTAGATAGATACTTGTCCCAGTCACGGTGATTGTCTTTAACGTAAGAAGCCAACATAGTCTTTAAAACCCTATTCACCCTTTCAACGGGATTTGCTTGCGCATGGTAATATGCGTTGAAGATGATTTTGGATTTATAGTTATCTGCCAAGGTGCGGAATTCTTTACTACGAAATTGGACACCGTTGTCCACTAAAATATATTGGGGTGCTCCAAAGAGCAAGATGACGTCATTCTCAATCCTTTGAGAAACCGCGGCAGCGGTAGCTGCTCGTAATGGAAAGAAAAGGGTAAATTTAGTGAAGCAATCAGAGACAGAGAGAATGTAGACATAGCCCTGCTTAGAGCGTGGCAACGGGCCTACTATATCAATGGAGATCATTTGCCAAGGTTTGTTTACTACTGGATGGCGAGCCATCAGTCCGGCAGGTCGCTTTTGTTCCGGTTTATGTGAAACGCAAGTTGTACAACGATTAACATAGCGCGCGACGTATGCCTTCATTTTTGGCCAATAGTATTTTTGCGCGACTCGTCCGTACGTTTTGAAAATACCTAAGTGACCCGCGGTAGGTTCATCATGCACCTTGCGTAAAATCTCACTACGTTGGCCAGTTGGTGCCACTTTTCTCCAATTGTCTCCGTCATTCAACTCTGGGTACTTGCTTCTAACATGTTTGAACAGCTGTCCGTCAACGATCCTCCAATTTGGATAAGCTAAGGGTTTCTCAGTGACGCGTCGGCGCATCAGTTCATACCAACGATCGGTCTTCACCTGGTCATTAGTGACATCAGCAGGGTCCACTTGATCCGTCTCAGGGGCCTCTACAACGTCCGCTACAGGTATAGCGCGAGATAGCGCGTCCGGGACAACGTGATCTTTTCCCTTGCGGTGCTGAATAGTGAAATCGTACTGTTGTACGCGAACAGCCCAACGGGCAAGTCGACCCGTAGGTTCCTTTAAGTTATTAAGCCATAATAGCGAATGGTGGTCGGTTATGATCGTAAAATGAGTACCTTCAAGATACGGTCGGAGCTTTTCTATGGCCCATAAGACTGCTAAACACTCTCGTTCGGTGACTGAGTAATTTCTCTCGGCCTTGGATAGTGTTCGGCTGATGTAGCAAATAACACGTTCCTCCCCATCTATGGTTTGAGTAAGTACTGCGCCTACTCCCACATTGGAGGCGTCTGTTTGTACCGTAAAGGGTACTGAAAAATCGGGGCAAGTCAAAATAGGTGCGGACACCAGACAGTTCTTGATGGTTGAGAATGATTCTTCACAGTTGCTGTCCCACTCGAACCGTTTTGATTTCCTTAGCAATGACGTCATTGGTGCGATGATTGATGAGAAATTAGGTATAAACCGTCGATACCAAGAGGCCATGCCTATTATTCGTCGGATCTCGGCGACGTTTGTGGGTTGGGGTAAATTCATGATGGCGGTTACCTTTTCAGGGTCCACCAGCAGACCTTGTGCGTTGACAACATATCCAAGATATTTTAACTCGGGTTGGCAAAAATGGCACTTGTCTCGTCCAAGTGTTAAACCTGCTTCTCGTAGGCGTCTCAAAACCTCTCCCAAGACCTCTAAATGTTTTTCGAAAGTCGGGGCGCAAATTATCACGTCATCTAAGTACACGAAAACGTAGGGTTCTAATTCTGGACCTAAGACCTGGTCAACAAAACGCTGCCACGTGGCAGCCGCATTATGGAGCCCAAACGGCATGCGATTAAATTCATACAAGCCACGTCCTGGGACTGTAAAGGCTGTCAGCTCCTTAGATTCTTCACTCATCTTGATTTGCCAGTAGGCCGACTTAATATCTAATGATGTGATAAAGCGCGCGTCGCGTAAGCGGTCTAAAATTGATGATACATATGGTAGGGGGTAGGCGTCCTTTTCAGTAACACTGTTTACCTTGCGAAAGTCTACGCAGAATCGGTAAGATCCGTCTTTCTTCTTAACCAATAGAATTGGGCTGGACCACGCTGATCGTGAGCGTTGAATGACCCCAGCTTTAAGCATTTTGTCTAACTCGGTGTCAATATGCGCTTGCATGGCAGGTGAGACTGGATAATACCTTTGCTTGATGGGTGCAGAGTTTGTTATGATGCGATGTTCAATATGCTTGGCACAACCAAGCTCATTACTACTGTCGGAGAAATGTTGGTCAAGTACTTCCTTCAGTTGGTTTCGTTGGGTCATGGTCAAGTCGAATTCAGATTGCAAAGTGCCTGTAGGAGTACTGATGGTGGCTACGTCGGGTTTAGAAAACTCCCACTCGCCTCGGAACACATCAGGGACTATGCCCACCATTTTCCAGAAGTCTATTCCCAGAATCATGGTATGGGGTACGTCAGGTACAATTAAAACGTCAAGAGTAGTGACTTTATTATTTAACTTAATCGGCAAAAACACGGTGCCTAGACTTTCTACTGTTTGTCCATTAGCTACTGCGCATACTGGGCGTAATTCCTTATTGACACGAAGGCCTAATGTTTTCAAAGCTTCCCATCCCTTACCTCCAATAATAGTGCGGTTGGCACCAGAGTCCAACAAAGCTAAAATTTTAAGACCCATGGTCTCAATAGTAACATAAGGACGGCGATCGTCCGATGATCTTTCCAAAACGTAGTCTAAAATGACTTTATTCTTTACAAATTTTTCCTCACGTTCGTTAATAAGTTGTTGAACATACCTAGTCGAGTTAACAAAAGTTCGCGAAGACACCGCTCGACCCTTCAGTGTTTCGCCGGGCCGTTTCCCGAACCTCGGTTTCCGTGACTACAATTTGGGCAATTCCTAACAGTTACTTCGGGCTTGCCGCAATAATAACAAAACTTCTTATCACGCGGGCGTTTGCACGCGACGGCCCTGTGGCCTGCTTCTTGACAGTTCCAACATTTAATTCCCGAACCCGAAGCTGAATTTCTAACGTTTTTCGAAGAGCTCGGTCTTACCGGCGCTTGAGCGATTGCTACAGGTGTTTGTACCGTATTCACGATAGGTGTCTCCTCTAGAGGTGCGGCCTCGACATAGGCCAAGTCGGTCTCCAAATCAGTCCGACGTCTTGATGGTGGTACATAGGTCTCGACAGCATAATGGCGTTCCTCAATCTTGCGTCCATACTGAAGTAGTTCCTCGATTGAACGAATCTCTACCAGTCCCAACTGGGTTTGGTACATTGGTGCGACGTTACGCAAAATGATTCTTAGCTGCTTTGCTTCAGTCAATGGTTCGACCAATCTCGCGAACATGTTTTGCAAAATTGCAATGTAAATGCCCATGGACTCCGAAGGTCCTTGAGTTCTTCTCTTAATTTCCTCCAGAAGGCGCTCATCGTAATCCGCAGGTTGGAATTGCTGACGTAAAAGAGAAACTAATTGTTGCCAATTGACAGGCTTAGCTCTATTAGCGCGGTACCATAATAGTGCGTTACCGGTAAATAAGTCGATAGCTTGCGCGAATAATTCGTCCTCGGGCAAGTTTCTGGCTATTCTTAATTCGTTGACGCGTTCGATAAAAGCATTAACCGAAAGTCCTCTAGGGTCTCCCGAAAATTGCAAACTCCATTGTGCTACAGGTATAGCTTTAAACGAAATCGTCCTCATGGCTGGTGTGCTAGCGCTTAAACTCGTAGTTGGGGTCGTAACTGCCAATGAAACACCGCTCGGAGCTATGGTGGACACCGGAGTCGAAGGTGCCTGGTGAGTCTCGGGTGCTTCAGTGGTTGATGCTACCATTAACTGCGTAACCTCAAAGGTAGAACGCATGACTGCTACTTTCGCGAATAATTCCGCTCGTTTCGTTTCCTCTTCATCATTATCCGGTTTGCTATTACTAATCCTCCTTAATGCGCAATAAAATTTTGTTTCTATTACTGCAGCACGATCCCTATCGGGTGTTACAGCGTATTCGTCAGTTTTTTGTACAATGGCCGCGACCAAATCAGAAACCGCATTATAGTCTTTTTCGAAAGAATATGGATGCGCTGGGCGCGCTGTCGCCGCCTCACGACCTTCATCCCTTAACGCGTCTCGTAAGCGTGTACGCAAAACCGATACCACACCGGTGCTATCTATTCCTCTAATGTTTAATTCGTATTCCAGATCTGCCTTGAGTAGGCGGTCGATATGCCATTTCAGTACCATTGTGTTATTTAAGAATAATAAAAATGCAAAATACTAGAAAAAACGATGCTTGTTCCTTACTTAGGGTTAACTTGAAGCCTTTCAACACGAAAAATTATTTTATACGAAGCAAATTAAATTTTCAAACTTTCAAAAATTTCCGAATTTTCAGAAAAACTACCAATGAATTAAAAAAAAACGAATGCCTAATAGTTATTGCTAAAAGCAAACGATAGCTCCACAAAGAATGGCTCCAAAATATGCCCTAGCATGGAAAAGAAAATGTTGAAATATTGAACACGAAAAAACACAAAAATCCCGCGAAAAATCCCGGGAAAAACAATGTTTGGTTTATCGAAGGGATGGCAAGGAACTCATTTGATAAAAGAAAACATATAGGATACGCGTCCTGATATGAAAAAAACACGTTTCCAAATTTCAAAGTCCTAAAAAGTCAAGTTTTCACGAAAAATAGTGGAAAAAACTATATGACGTTAATGCCAAACACTAAAATGAAGCTGTATGACAAGAAAAGAAACACAAAAACAATGCCCTAAAGGCGTTATCGACAAAAACAAGCCACACGTTGGGATAGCCACTTAGATCTGTTACAGTTTTAGTTCCTCAGATCGACATTGATCAAGAGCACTGTCAAAAATCGGGTACAAACTACAGGGTTCGCCGGCTTTACTATAAAGGACACAGATCTTAATGTGCTGGAGTAGATTTTGTTTCTCCGGTTACCTGCACTTAGCTCAGACGGGAAGGCGTGGTTCGAGAGTACAAAGAAAAACCGGCGGCACTTACCCTAAAGCTTGCTTACAAGAAAAAGAAATGCCTGAGCGCCACTTGGTTCTAGTTAGGGGTGGCTGACGTGTCTAGAACCAAGAACAATACACGTAGCCTATGGGGAAGTCCTCCACGTAACTGCACTCCACTACAGCGTCCCCTCCGCCAAGCTCCTTCGGGCCTGTTGGTGTATACACGGTGTGGTCTTGCAACAAATGACTTACCTTGATGACCACACCCTCTAGAGCAATAAAAGAAAACACTGACAAGCCCAAATCTAGGGCGTTCTTACTTGAAGAGCAGGCTTTGGGTTCACATTTAATTACATCAGGCTTTTGCCGTAATTAACTAATGACTAAAGGGTTCAGCAACAACAAATAACTAGACTGACATTAGCAAAGGTTTATGTTTAATAGCCCACCCAGTGGTGAGTTTAAATTTATTACAAAGAGTACATCCTAACTGGAATTTCGGGGTCCCCTAGCAAAAGTTAACTTAATCTAAGTATCATTAACAAATAAGCAGAACAAAATCACAGGAGAGACGCCCCTGCATATAATAATTAATTTGAACAATTCGAGTAAACGGGCGTACGCAATGTCCAATATAAACTTCAATAGCGCACGACAGATGGTCGATATCACTTCACACGGCACATAATTAAACAAAGCGAAAACACATATTTACTGTAAACAATTTTACCTTAGCCCCAAAGCGTGTTTTTTTTGGCGGGAGCGGTGAACGAGGTCCTGGTGAAGTCACTTGGCAAGGAGAGCTGCAGTGCAGACGGAGTTGTTGGGACGAGAGTTTAGGGACTCCCCGGTAATCAGGAACAAGAGATGACGGCCTTCGATGAAGCTCAGGTGCAGCGTAACGAGGTGTTACGAAAAATCCCTCAATGGTTGTGGGAAAAATGACAGCAAAAAAACTACACTATTGCGCGGCGGGCTTCCAAAAATTACAAACAGCAGGGCGTTGATACACGAATTTGCAAACAGCAATGGTTTTTCCCCACTTAACAGGGAAAAGTTAGTTACGGCTTAAAGATGTCGTCTCTAGTCGAATGTGCAAATAATGCAAATATCTTTCCCCGGAAAGTACACTATAGGAGACGAATCGGCCATTCGTATCAACGCCCGCACACGCAATCCCAAAACACACCCAACAATCAAACGCTTCGAAGGTTTGAGCTTCACTGACTTAAAAATTCTAACCCCGCTTAACAATCACAGAGTTAATCCCCTCGTTGCTGTGCAACCGCCTCTCTCTCTCCAATGCAGACGGGCATGTTCCTTCTCAAGATTACACCATTCCTTACCGCGTTGTGAAATATAAGGAAATTTTACTACGTAAGCTTAATTGGGCAGAAAGGGGCCTTGAGTCCTGAACAAAGAATTTTGTGGTATAGCGAATTCCAAAGTATCGGGTTACTACGAAAAGTCCCCGGATTGATATGGACCGAAATAACATTTGAAATCTCATTTCTTTATCGCGTAAGACAAAGGGAGCTTAAGTTTAAAATGCGCTGGCTGCACAGAGTTCCGAGAATTTTGTATTGAAGGCGCCTGGGTGTCGAAATAAACACATTAGCGTGCGAAGCGAAAATGTTTATAAAGAAATATTCCATTGGGGTGTGATTATTTTTGATTTGAGTTCACCCGGACTTTGGATATAACTGGAAGCCCCAAGGCTACAAAACGAACCAAACAATTTGAACGTGGCACAGAAGTGCTTACGGGGAATTTCCGTCAATGGTTTGTGTCTTAAAATGTGATCTAAATAAATCGGTGACAGCTTTTAGAAATACAGGGCCGGCTCTCGGAATTTTTAGATTGAAATTGAATTTCGTGTAAAACGGGTTCGACTAATTTTCTTGATGACAACCCATAATTGGATTAGTCGCGTGAATCGCTTAGTGACGTCGAGTCATCTAACATAGTCTTTCTGTATTTAATGGTATAGTGAAATCCTTGCAAAAATATGGCATAGTGATGTAACCGTGTAGCACTTAAGCTTGGTGCGCCCGTGTTTGCGGCGAAAATTGCCTCTAAAGGCTTATGGTCTGTCCAAAGTATAAAATGTCTACCGTATAGATAATTAAAAAACGTTTTGACTCCCCAATATATGGACAAAGCCTATTTATCAATTTGAGTGTAATTCTTTTCTGCATTATTTAAACTACGGGATACAAAACAAATTGGTCTTTCCGAACCATCTGCATATATTTGTGTGACAGAACCGCACCAATTCTGTAACTGGAAGCATCAGTTGCTAAAACTAAATATTTCTCCGGGTCGAAATGTGCCAAAACTCGATCCGAAACCATTTCCGATTTAATTGTTCTAAACGCAGTGTCCTGCTCTTTACCCCATGTAAATTTTTGATCCTTTTTTAATAATTGGTATAATGGGTGTAGTGTTTTAGACATGTTTGGTATAAAACGGTTGTAGTACGTAATTAACCCCAAAAAAGATTTTAATTCAGTCACGTTTTTTGGTTGTTTGGCCGCTACTATGGTATCTACTTTTTCCTGTGTTTTAGCTAACCCGTCTTTGCTTACACTAAATCCTAAATATTCAATTTTGTCCTGATGGATTTGGCATTTTTCCCTATTCGATTTAATACCGTGCTCGCGGCACCTTTCAAAAAATTTTGCTATACGTTCCGCATGAATTGCTAGGTTTGGTGATGAAATTTTGATGTCGTCATAAAAAACCTGTAACCCATCTATATATTTAAATAGGGACTTAATAACTCGTTGATGATTACAGCTGACCCGCCATGTGCAGTGCCATCTGGGTGAGTTAATCTAGCCATTCGAATTAAGGACGCACACGACTTAGACGAAGCAACTCAGTACTTAACCACAATAATACAAAACGCGGCATGGCAAGCCACACCCAGTGAAACAAGCACCCACCCGGCAGATATCAACATTCCTCGTCACATACGACATCTTGTCACAGAAAAACGCAAGGCACGAAAAAAGTGGCAGCGAACTAAACAAAGACAAGACAAGACTTTATATAATAGGCTCACTCATCAACTCCACAATGAACTAATAAAAGTTAGAAATGACACCTTCCAGCATTACATCACCAACTTATCACCTATCGACCACACGATATGGAAGGCAACAAAAAAGTTTAAAAGACCGACAGTATCGATACCCAAAAAGCTCGATGATACATGGGCCAGATCAGACAAAGAAAAAGCAGACACATTCGCCGACCATCTCGCAATATCGGACTGTTTACCGTAGCACTAGTATTTGCACTGACAGGCACGGTCACTTCCGCTGAACTGCCACTTGTCTCATCTGTCACTTCCTCCCTACTTCTAGGTACATTCTCATTATTACTCCTAGCATTAGACAATTCTATCAAAGGGTCCCTATTTTCTAATAATGTACTACCAGTAGTTAAATCTAAGGGGTTTTAAAGAATCAGCATGAACGAAACGAATGGTTTCACCAATTTTTACCAAGTAAGTGACGCTACTTAGCACTTTTACTACCTTGGCAACAAGCCATTTATCTTTCCCTTCTTGCAAATTTTTACAAAGTACTGCGTTCCCTACCGCAAACAAGACTCTTGTTTTTAATTGACCGTCTTGCTTGATATTTGTTCGATATCCATGGTTTGGTTTGAGTAAGTCAAATCGAGTTTTTGGTCTTTGTTTAAACAGCATTTCTGAGGGAGAAAACCCGGTAGTAGTGGACGGTGTGTTACGGTAAGTGAACAAAAAACTTTGTAGTTTCATTTCTAAAGAAAGCTTTGTTTTACTATCGTCAACCAGATATTTTTCTAAAGCCCTTTTGATTGTCTGAACGCCACGTTTGGCTAGTCCATTTGATTGAGCATGGTAGGGTGGACTCTTCACTGGATTTATACCGTTCGCTTGTATGAATTTTACAAACTGCTCCGAATTAAAAGGGGGTCCGTTATCGCTGACCAATTCATTAGGAATGCCCAAAACCGCAAGTGTTTTACACAACTTTTCAATTGTTTGTACGGCTGACGTGTTAGGCATAATATGCACATCGAGCCACTTGGTTTTACTATCCACAATAATTAGAAAGGTGGTGTTTTGTTTATGAAAAAAATCTATATGTATACGTTGCCAATTTATGGTGGACTTAGGCCAATCGCTAAGTCCTACCTCCCTAACATGATTTTGAGTGACCTGACACACCTTACAATGTAGTATCATAGCCTCAATGTCTACATTCATTTTAGGCCACCAGCAGTACGACCTTGCTAACATTTTGGTCCGGACCACTCCCACATGCGTTTCGTGAAACATGTTTAGAATGTGCTGGCGCCACTTGGTAGGAATAATAATGCGAGTACCCCATGAAATGCAATCTTGTTCCACGGATAATTCAGATCTTTTTAGAAAATAAGGTTTTAACTCTTCATCACTTACATGTTCAGGCCACTCCGTTTTTACATATTCTAGAACCTTGCTTAAAATTATATCCTTTTTTGTATGATGTGCAGTCTCCCCAAATAGAATAGGTACTTCTTCAGAAAAGCTGAAGAAATTAACGAAATTGGATACCCCAGTTTTACCCAAAATTGGTAAGCGAGACAATGCATCTGCATTCCCAATTTCAATACCCTTTCTGTACTCTATACTGTATCGATATGCAGATAGAATAATGGCCCATCGCTGTATTCTAGCTGCGGCAGTAACAGGAACTTTCCTTTTCGGATCAAAAATGGATTTTAGTGGTTGATGATCCGATACAATGGTGAACATCCTACCATAAAGGAATTTGTGGAATTTTTTTACCGCAAAGATTATGGCTAAAGCTTCCCGTTCTACTTGTGAATAATTTTGCTCGGCCTGTGTAAGTGTGGTGGAGGCAAACCAAATAGGTTCTCCCCCCATTTGGTGGCTAAGTACCGCCCCCACCCCATATGCACTACTATCACATGTTAGGAATATTGCTTTGCTGGGATCATAATGTACCAATAAATTATTATTCACTATAAGTTGTTTACTTAATTTAAAACTTTATTACAATCTTCCGACCACTCAAATGAACGTTCTTTCTTTAAGAGACTATATAATGGTTGTAACTTGTCTGATAGCATAGGTAAAAACTTCCCATAGAAATTTAATAACCCCAAATAGGCTTTCAGCTTCGTTACTGAATCGGGAGCCGGAGCATCTAAAATTGCCTTCACTTTCTCTTGGGTAGGTTTTATCCCTTCTGCATTAATAATGTGCCCAAGAAACTCAATTTCGTGCTCGAAAAATACACACTTACTTAAGTTCACCCGAACCTGGTACTCATCCAACCGATCAAGAACTTTCCTTAAGGTATGATCGCAATCGTGCATACTGTTTCCTTTTATCAAAATACATTTGAAATTCCTGATAATATTTGGTCCATGGTCGATTGAAATATGCCTGGGGCACTCGACACTCCATAGGGTAATCGATTAAATTGAAATAGCCCTAAATGCGTATTTATCGTGAGGAAAGGTTTCGACGCTGCATCAACAAGCAATTGTTGGTAGGCTCCTGATAGATCTAAGACACAAAAAACCTTTTCCCCTGCTTGTGAAGCAAAGATGTCATTTAGAGATGCTAACGGATAGTGATCCACCTCTAGAAACTTATTTATTGTGACTTTATAGTCTACAGAAAGCCTAAGTTCCCCATTTCGTTTTGGGACCGCTAAGATGGGGCTTGCCCATTCGCTATATTGCACCCTTGACAAAATCCCTGCTGTTTGCAACTTAGCTAGCTCAATTTCCACGTTTTCCCTCACCGCAAACGGCACCGAGTAAGCTTTGTGAAATATGGGTATCGCTCCCTCTCTTGCTTTAAGTTGGGCAGAGAACTTCTTAATACTAGAAGACTTATCTAAGTTCCATAGTCTACTAAACTTATTTTTAATACTATCTATATACTTGTCTTTATCATAGCTATGCTTCTGTACTAACGATCCCTCCTTTCTAATGTTGGAAATATTGTCTTTCCATGTTGGCCACAACTCATCTAACCAATCCCTACTTAACAAAGGTATGAACCTATCTTTAGTGTCTATCACTACTAACCTTAAAGTTAATTTGTTATCCCCATGTTTTACTGCAACTCGGATTTGCCCAACCAATCTTAACTTTTCCCCTGACACTAATTTTAAATTAAAACTAACAGGCTCTAATTTGCTATCCTTAAAATACCTCTGATACTCTGTGATATGTATCACGGATCGGCAGGCTCCGGTGTCGACCTCCATTCGCAAGGGAACGTTGTTTACGTCCACTTCCAGTGCATGAGGATCGGACTGTTGACCCACTAGGTTGATTTTCCCAATGACATATTTCTCTCCCTCATCTAATTCTTCTTCATCCATGGTGTGGACCCTGTTGGACGCCCTGTTTGAGCATACTCGAACGGAATGACCCTTACGCTGACATCCGTAGCATTTTCAATTTTTTGCTGAACACGTCATAGGGTTGTGCTTTCTTCCACACCTATAACACGCCTTAGAGTATTGCTCACTTGTGGACGATGCCCCTTGCTGCTGCTGTTCTTCAGGCAACTGTGGAGACCTGTTACCGGATTTCCCTTGACGGTGTTTCCCTTTCCCAAACTCCTGTTTTGAAGGAATATCTACCTTGTTGATCACGTTTGGATTCAATGCTTTAGTCTGCTGCTCCGCCAATTCCATTGATAGTGCAGTATTACATGCAGTTTCAAACGTTAGGTTGTTTTCGGAGAGCAATTTCCTTTGGATGCTTTCTGATTCAAGACCGCACACAAATTTATCCCTTAGTGCTTCTGCTAGGAAGGCGCCGAACGTACAATGCTTTGCTAACCCCTTCAATTTCCATATAAAGGCAGCCACTGTTTCGTCTGCTTCCTGTTGCGCTTTGTAAAATTTGTATCTTTCGGCGATCACTAAACGTGTCGGAGTAAGATGTTTCTGTAATGTCGCTTTTAGTGATGTAAAGCTGCAAGCACTTGGCTAATCTGGGGCCACCAAGTCTTTAATAAGGGCATATGTCTCTCCGCCAACTAAGGTTAAGAACAAACTAACCTTTTTGTCCTCCTGAATCCCGTTACATAAAAGCAACTGTTCAAATCTCTCCATATACATAGCGTAATCGTCCACTTTTGGATTGAATGCCTCGATCGAACCAATTAGTGCCATTGTCGTTGTTACTCCTTTCCTTTGTGTGAACTTCCTTCGGACTTAACCACGCCAAAAACCCAAATTGCTGGTGTTCTTTAACCCGTAACCTCGTCGCCAGAATTGTTGTGTACTCAGGTTTCACTACAAGGAACAGAATGCTTCAAGATAATTCTTTATTCATCTCAACATTAACAAACAACGTACTAACTACTACTAACTGCCACCAGAACCCGGTGTGCCGGCCTAGTTACCTTTTCGCTCACAAAATCCCTAGAACCTAGTTGTGTCTCTAGTACCGCTAACGTATAGATACACTACAGCCTGCAAGGCGGAAGGTTAGAGCTTCCGTATCCTCGGTCTCACACCCGTTTGTAATACCGTACATTAATCTATTTACCTTATAGAGTCCTTTGTGAGTATTAATTGTTAATAGCCTTGACGTTTCCTCCGTGACATGTATGTGCATGTAAGCTTCCCTAACATCGAATTTTGAGAAGACCGTCCCCGTGGCTATTTTTGAAAGTACCTCCGCGATATTTGGAATCGGGTGCCCGTCAGGAATTAAATATTTATTGATTGAAACCTTATCAAAAATGGATCCTAGAAGTAATAATCATTTCTTGAAGATATTGTACATAAACATAAGAAGCATTAGAAATAAAATTGAAGAATTACAAAATATAATAGACATGCAAAATAGCGAAATACACGTATTAGTATTGACAGAAACCTGGCTATATTTTGAAGAAACAAAGTATATCAATTTTGAAAATTACATAGCGGTACACAACTGTAGAGAAACGAGAGGAGGCGGCGTGGCAATCTATGTAAGAAAAGGATTAAATGTTAGAGAGGAGGATATAAATTCATTAGAGCTAACAGACTGCAACAAAATTGGAATACACATTAATCAGATGGGCATTTCTGTTGTGGTGATCTACAGACCACCGACGAGTAATATAAACAACTTTATTCAACAATTGGATATTCTGTTAGAAAAATACCAGAAAAAGTGTATTGTAATAGGTGACATGAATATCAACTTATTAAATAACAATCAACATACTTTTGAATACAAAAATATAATCCAAATAAATGGATTTAAAATAAAAAACGACATAAATGCAGATCAACCAACAACAATAGGTAACAGAAATAATAGTATAATTGATCATGTCTTGAGTAACAGAGAACTGAACTGTAAAATAAAACTTACGGACAATTGCATATCAGATCATAAAGTGATGCTAATTGAAGTAACAGAGGAGATAAAAATAAAAACTACTACCAAAATAACCAGGAAAAAGACCGACAGTGAAAGATGGAGAAGTAGGATTGCTGATGCAATAAGAGACGGGAACATCGACTCGTTTGTAGAACTGACCAATCTAATAATTCAAGAAAAAAAGGCTTGTACAAAAGAACATACTATAAAAATTAAAAATAGCAATGAATGGTTTACAGAAGAGTTAAAACAAAAAATAAAAACATAAGACCAACTGTATGAGAGAAAGAAGTTGCTTGGAAATAAGGTCACTGAAATAGAATTCAACAAAACCAAAAAACGAAGTAAACAAGCTAAGAAAAAAACTCAAACAAAAATGGGCAAAGAATAAATTCGAAGCAGCTAAATTTGATAAAAGAAAATTTTGGGCTGTCATAAATACGCTACTAACAAAAACAAAAACAAGAAACACTAATAATATATACCAAATTCAAGCAACTGACGGAACAATAATAAACGAACCTGAGAAGATGGCCAAAGTCTTTAATGAGCACTTTGCAATGATAGGCGAAAAAATCGCAGTAAATATAAACAATACAAACATAGAATTTACAGAAGAAAACACAAATAAAACCATCTTTCTTACACCATGCACTAAAGCAGAACTAACCACCGTTGTAAACTCCTTCAAAAATGGAAGTGCGCCAGGAACAGATGGAATAACAAAAAAGATTTAGTGATATTATTTGATATCATTGTCGAAAAACTGCTTGAACTAATTAACAAAGTGCTAATTACAGGACAATTCCCAGCACAACTAAAAACAGCAAAAATAATACCAATTTATAAAAACGGTAAACATGATGAACTTAGTAATTACAGGCCCATATTATTATTAAGTATATTTTCCAAAATAATTGAGAAAATTACTAAAAACAAGATTAGTCAATTTTATACAAAATACTGTCAAATTTGATGACTATCAATATGGGTTTCAAGCACAAAGTGCCACTCTCAGCGCAACCACTGATTTCTTAGAATATATAACACAGGAAATGAATAAAAATAAGTTTGTGATAGTGGTTTTTGTTGATTTAAGAAAGGCGTTTGACACTGTAAACATCGATATACTACTGAATAAACTCCATAACATGGGCATAAGAGGAATAGCACATGACCTAGTAAAATCATATTTAGTGGGAAGAAAGCACTGCACAACTGTAAATGGAGTGGACAGTGACGAAGTGGAAGTTAAAACACGCATCCCGCAGGGATCGGTCTTAGGGCCAATTCTTTACCTTCTATATGTGCATAGCCTAAAACTGAGTGGATTAATAGCAAGGTATGTCACTTTTGCTGATGATACGGCCCTAGTGTATTGGAATAGCGATTTGGAGCAACTGCAAAATACCATCAACCAGGATTTAAAAATCTATTCACAGTGGTTGTGCTTTAATAAATTAAGTGTTAATTTGACTAAGACCATCTACATGGTAATAAGTCAAAAAAACAAAAAAGGGATAAAATAACAATAAATTTTAACCGTGTAAATCTAACAGAAGTGGACAAATACAAATACTTAGGATTACACATAGACAACAAATTACAGTGGACAAATCACATATCCTCAGTGACAAAAAAAATTGCCTCAATGATAGGTGCGACAAGAAACTGTTCTAACTACCTAAATACCGAAACTAAAAATATATATTATCACTGTCAGATCGAAAGTACTCTTAGATACCTGATTCTCTGCTGGTGAAATGCTGCTGGCTGCCACATAAATATGCTACAGCGGATGCAAAATAAAGCAATAAAATCTCTTTTCAACATCAACCGAATGACTCCGACAGTGCAAGTATATCATCAAACAAAATTACTAAATATACAGGACTTAAAAAATTTAGAACAAATTAAACTTATTTATAATATCTCTCGTGGTGAAACAAAAAGTAACTGCCAACTAACAAGAGTGGACAATGTGCACAGTTATAATATACGGTCACAGTTACAATTTCGCAGTGAATATCGCAAAACAAAAAAAACACAAGATTTCCCCCTATACAGAAGTCTACAAATATACAACAAACTACCTACAAACATTAAACAAATTAATAATAAAACAACTTTTATGCAGACAGTCAAAACTAAAATCTACACCAATATGTAATATGTAAAAAGTATGAAATATGTAATTAGTCATAATATATGTGATGTGGAATTTAATAACTTAGTTAATTAGAAAACTGACATTTAACACGTATTGTTCAATATTATAAACAAATTGTAGTATATATTGTTAGGTTGGGTTTAAAAATATTAAATTTTATTTTATTACTAAGGGCCTAGGCCTCGGTACCAGTTACTTTCTTGTAATTGTTTTAAGGTCAGAAATAAAGATTTATTTATTATTATTATAGCCCCGCAAAGTCTTATGCTTCCGTCCTGTTTAGCAATAGGTACAATAGGGGTAGCCCATTCTGAATATGTGATTTTCTCGATTATTTCAAGGGACTCTAAGCGATTTAACTCCGTTTCTAGTCGTTGCTTCAGAGCATACGGAACCGTTCTTGCCCGAAAGTGTATAGGTTTCACGTTTTCTTGCGTTTTAGTGTCCGCTTTAAAATCTTTTAAGCATCCCGCCTGGTGCGAAAATACATCCGTGAACCTCTCTACTAAATTTTCGATAACGTTACTCGTATTAACGGAATTAATTTCTGTCAAATTGAGATTAAGATTAAATATCCACTCCCGACCTAGGATTGTATCTAACTTTTCTCTAACTACGATTAATTTTCCAATAAAAGTAGTATTTAGATAACTAACAGGCACTTCAATTAGGTACTCCTAAAATAGGTATTTCCCTCTTATCATACGTTCGAAGAATAATACTTGTTGGTTGCAATTGGTGCTTTATGTTTAAGCTACGCAATGTATCAATAGATATTAAGGAATAAGTTGCCCCTGTATCTAATTCCATTTTAACAGTTTTATTATCAATTAAGACTGACCAAATTATCCGATCTTTGAAATTTTTGTCCCCAATTGTTAACATTTCTGCTACTTCAGCTATTTCTGAGTTTCCCGTATTTGTTTGACCCGTTGTTTTATTCCTACATTCCCTTTTTAAATGTCCTATTTTTTTACATAAAAAACATTTTACATTTTTAAACCTGCATGAATTTGCCATATGGTTAGTTGACCCGCAACGTGTGCATTTTAACTGAGAGGGTTTATTAACACTACTCTTTCTTCTATCAAAGTGCGAGATTTTTTGAATATCCGTGTGGTTTCTTAAGTTTTCCACCCCCATCGTCCGCGACCCCTTTTGCTATAACCTCATTTAAGGTTAGGTCGTCCTTTTTGAGAAAATAACTTTGCGTGTTTCCGTCCAACACCCCTGTTACGATTTGATCTCTAATTTCCTCGTTTAAGCGCTCCTCCCCAATGAACCCGCAATTTACCGCGATTTCTTTTAGGGCTGAAACGAACTCTATAAACGATTCCCCTTGCAGTTGCTTGCGATTGCGTAAACGTTGCCTTTCTGTGCATTTCAATGGTTTTGGACAGTGATGCCCCACCAAAAGTTCTTTTAATTTTACAAACGTTAAGTCGGCTGGTTTTGTGGGAATTGCCAGACTTTTTATTTTACTGTATAGTTTAGCCCCAGAACAACTTAGAAAAAATTTTAATTTCGTGGCGTCTGCTATTTTCTGCACGTCCGCGAAGATCTCGAACCGTTCCAAATAGTCCTCCATATTTTCTGTCGCTTCTGAGAATTCCGGAAACATTGGTGTTGCCATCGTTATGCCGTTTGATCGGTTTCCTTTTTAGCGTTTAGCACGTGCTGTTTCGTATCTGCTGCCTCCTTTTCCAACGCTCGTCGCCAGTGTCAAGTATGTACTTCCGGGTAATGATACGCGTGGGTAACTTTGTTTCTTTATTAAGAAGTGACTACAATAAACCTTCTCGTTAGCTGTTGGTCGCTGGGCGGTCAGATATAAAAAGAGCGTTTGTTTTCCTACCACAGCTAACAAGGTGCTCTTGCGCAGGCGTCTCTAACATCGCCAGTGGCGGAGCTTGGCGGGGCGGTTCTTCCATTGGCAGCGACGTTACACTATCCTCTCCAAAATATTCGAGAAGATATTTTTAGAAAGACTAAAGATAGTACTAGAAGAACTAAATTGTTATGATACATGAGGCAGTGTAATCAAATACAATAAAGAAATATTTAAAATGAATAAATTTGGAAGATTGCTATAATTAAATCTTGATGGGTGTTAAATTTTAAACATTATAAATAAATTTAATGAGACAATGAGAGAGGAGATTTTGATATTAATTGAATACTAATTTAATGGTTACAGAAAATTTTAATAAAGTTCAAGCCAAGGTTACAATTGACAAATGTATTTGTTAGAATGATAATAATTAATAGCATGTAATAATAGGATATTTAAAATAAATAAGTGTGCAATAAGAATTGTATCTAACATGAATGAAAATTTTGTTTAATTAGTTACAAAAACTACTCATATAAAAAAAAAATTTGATCAATAAAAAACAGAAATTAATGCCTTAAATTTGTATTGTTATTTGGTTTATACAAATTTAAAAGGGCCTTAAACAAATCTACGTGGTGTGTTATATTAAAATATTAATTGAAGTTATTGGAAGAATATAATCGGTGAAGAGATTATACAAATACAGTTAATTGGAAATAGATAAATACCTATGGTTATATTATTGGAAGATATTTGGATTTGTTCCTGCATACGGGAGATTATTGGAAGTGCTTACATGTAACTATTTGATTTGGATAATTTGGAGAATATTACTAGAGTTGTCGGAATATCTGTAAAAGGGTCAAGGTTATATTTGGAACATCATAATATTGGAACTTACCAGGAGCTAATCGGGGTGATGGTGACATTTGAAAGGAAGAAGGATTGAATTCTAGGAGCAAAAGGGGTTGTTGACGAGACAGATGCAGTTATAGGGTTTCCTGATCAGCATAGGCGTTACCATTTGAAGAGTGAGCAGTAGGTGTTACAGACGGTCGACATCAGGATCCATTCTTGGTTGGATTTTGACAGTAAAAAAGAAAATTTTAATTTAATTTAATTTACACTCAGCCAACAGCCGTTAGGCCAATTACAGGCGTCGCTGTGCAGTTATGAGGACTTCCAACCCCACTAACGACTGTCATGATGTTGTATGACCGCCGGGACCAACTTTTTTCAGTGATAGCCGTACCACGAGGCGCCGAGAGATGCAGCCGTGGAACTCCCATCCAAGTTCTGACCAGAGACAGCGTTGCTTAACTCTGCTGATCGAACGTGGACGCTTGTTCAAGCTACACCACTCGGGACACCTTAAATAAGTTATTAAGGTTTGTGTAAGAAGTTTATGAAAGTATTTTAAATAACAATCAGTAAAAGAAAATATTAAATTGGACTTGATATAGTGCTCACATAGGTGAATTGATTAATATGTGTGTCAAGATAATATACAATTGTCAATCCCTCGCTTGATGAGTTTTGAAAATCGGTTTGACAGCAAATCTCATTAACTATAATATTAAAATTCAATTAATAGAGATCTTGATTTGGCGAACCACCTGAGATAAGAGAACTTGATTTGAAAGGAATTATTATTTAATTAGAAAGGGCATTGCATTAATAAATGGCAAGTTTTAAGTAAAATATCAAATACATAATCAATGTTATGCAGTAGTAATAGGAGCTAGTATTATTACATAATATAGGGCTAGCTTAAAGTGGTGCATTACATTACATAAAATATATGGCTAGCCCAACGTGGAGCTTATATAGCCACTCTACTGTTGAACAAATACACAGGGTTGTGGAAACGATTAATAACTCGTTTGAAAGAGTGGAATACTGTTTGGCAGCTTTCTTGGACGTTAGCCAGGCCTTTGACAAGGTGTGGCATCAAGGGCTGCTATATAAACTAAAGTCTAAATTACCTGCACCATACTATCAAGTACTGCAATCATATTTAAACAATAGATGTTTTATGATTAAATATCAAGAGCAAACAACAGATTTACGTTGCATACAATCAGGGGTACCTCAAGGCAGCGTCCTTGGCCCAACGCTGTACTTAATATACACTGCCGACATACCAGAAACAGTAAACACCATAATGACGACCTTTGCAGATGATACGGCAATGTTAGCCTCAAGTAAGGAACCGGTATCTGCATCAGCGATATTACAAGCTGCCTTGACTAGCCTACAAATTTGGTTAAAAAAATGGCGTATTAAAGCTAATGAAGCTAAATCACAACAAATAACTTTCACCCTACGAAGATATACGTGCCCGAATGTTACCCTTAATGGTCAACCACGATCCCACGCTGATGCAGCAAAATACTTAGGTATGCATCTTGACCGTCGTTTAAACTGGAGACATCACATCTTCACCAAACGAAAACAGCTCGGACCCAAGTTCTCCAAACTCTACTGGCTTTTGGGCAGAACTTCACAATATTAGTGTACAAAGCGATACTCAAACCGTTGTGGACATACGGAATTCAACTATGGGGTTCCGCGAGTTCGTCAAACATCGAAATATTACAGCGCTTTCAGTCGAAAACACTTAGAACTATTACACAAGCGCCTTGGTTCGTGAATAACGAAACGCTACACAACGACTTAAACGTTCTGCCTGTGTTACAAGAAGCTAACAGTCTTACTTATAGAAATTTTACACGTGCGTAACTTGCGCTATGCGGTGCATGTAAAATTATCATACTTATAGATGCATGTAATGTCCGTGCAAGCAGCAACTTATGTCAAAAAGTTCCACGCCATTCGAATTGCGTTTAGCGAGTGTGCTTCCACTATATTTTTAATTATATTCTGCTGTAATTGCATTATTATAATTTTGGAGGGTTAGTGAATGTAATTTTATGGTATACATATTTGAAATTATTTTTTATTTTTAGTACCTAGTGCTGACAAGCCTGAATTTTCAGATAAACCTTAGTACCTTACTTATTTAATGGGTTAAACGTGTTGAAACAACATTAAACTAAAAACATGGATTTGGACAATTTTCACGAGGTACAGGAAAGAATTGACGATGTTGAAAGGATAGAAATGGTTTTGCGTCGCAAAGAAAGGAGGAGAAAAAATTATTTACATAGAAGCAATCCTTTTTATAAATACACTGAAAATGAATTCCGAAAGGTTTATAGAATGTCGAAAGCCGCAGCCCGGGGAGTGATAAGAGTTGTGGAAAATGATTTGCATATTCCAGAGACAAGAAAAGGAATTCCCATATCTGTTGAAATACAGGTAATGGCTACCATAAGATACTTTGCTAAGGGAGCTTACCAACAGGATGTAGCTGATTTACATGGTTTTTCCCAGCAAACACTGTCCAAAATAGTTCACAATGTAGTTCGTGCATTAGCAAGGCATCGCAACGAATATGTACGTTTTCCTCAAACAGCACATATTAGAGTTATCAAAGAAGGTTTTTTTAGAGTAGCAAGAATGCCAGGTATAGTGGGTGCAATTGATTGTACTCATATAAGAATTAAAAATCCTGGAGGGGACAATGCTGCAGTTTATGTCAACAGAAAAAAATTCTTTTCGTTAAATGTTCAAGTCATTTGTGATTCACAGTGCAGAATATTAGATATCGTTGCAAAGTGGTGAGGTAGTGCCCATGACTCCAGGATATGGGAATCTTGTGCTATTAGGGAACAATTTCAGAGAAGAGAAATACGAGAAATTTTAGTGGGAGATGGTGGATACACTGCCACACCAACCATGCTTACACCACTAACTAATCCAGTAACCCAAAGCGAACGGCGATACAATCGAGCACATATCCACACAAGAAATTGCGTAGAACGTTTGTTTGGTCAGTGGAAAGGAAATTTTCGTTGTTTGTCCCGCGGTATTAACACTTCCCTACCGACTACCAAGGCAACTATTCTTGCTCTTGCAGTGCTGCATAATATCTGTTTGGAGGATTTTTTATTGGATGAAGATATAGAGGAAGAAGATCACGAAGAAGAAGGTATAAGCAGTGATGACGAAGAAAATCGCATTCCTGATATCGGCCAAAATTTAAGAGGTCGAGCCTTCAGGACCGAATACATTAATTTAAATTTTTGACTTCTTTCTATTATGAGCAAAAAAGTATTGTTCATTTATGATCTACATTAATTTCTGTTTCTTTATTTGACTATCACTTTCTTGTGTTACATACTTTATTAATTGTAGTATATTAACGTATAAACTAAATAAGATAAATTATAAAATTAGAAATGACCAAATTGAATTAACTTTATTTATTAACAAATTATAAATTTTTGTAACGAAATAGGTAGTACGTATTTACGAAATTAATCAAATTAAAAAGTTAATATTGTTTGTTCGCCTATATTCTGCGTTGTTTCTCCCAGAAAAGTAACTTTGCTTTTCTACAAGCAAGTTTTAGTTCGTAAATATCTTTTTCATACGTTAACTTTTGCTTCTCATAATCCATTCTTAAATCATGTAGTTCTTTTTGGTTTTTTATTTGAAATTCTTCCTTTTTTTGATAAATTTTTAAATTTTCTTCTACATAGGCAGTAATCTTTTTCTTTTTCTTTTCTGCAGCCAATGTTAGAGATGTAGTTGGCATTGGATGTTCTTTAACTACTGAAACCTCTTCGAACTCGCCAGTTGTAGGATCCAAAATTTTCATGTCATCTTCATCTAAGTGTACTTTCGCAGTTGCGGATGTTTGAGTTTTAGACGCATTTTCTTTCTTTATCAAATTCGCTGCCGTCATCTTCAAATTTGTAAGGCACCATATTCCTAATTACATAATCAATATCGTGCTGTTCGTTTGAAGATGGTGATCCTCCACCTGCTTTCGTGAATTTCTTTTTTTGATGGTTAATTCTTGTTCTGGCTTCCCTCTTCATTCGGCTCCATTGCTCTTTAATTTGGGCCAACTCCCGATGCTTTCCATTTAAACAAAACTGTTCCTCGACCTCTTTCCACGCAATTTGTTTTTTTAATCATTCTCGAATCGACAGTTTTGTTTTCTAAAATTTTGTAATGATCTCTCATTGTGTCTACCAACAAATTCTTTTCGTCCTCCGTCCAATTTTCTCTTCTTTTCCTTTTTGAAGCCATATTAAAATAAAAGACTTTTCTACAAATGCTTAAATTATACTTACCTTTTTTTTAAATAATTATTTGGTTCTTTGGAATAAACAGTTTTAACAAAATTTCATAATACCCTTACCTTTATTGAGATAAACTACAATAACATAGACAGAAACTAAATACAATTGAAAATAACTTCAAATTTGACGTTTGGTTTAAATTCAAACATTCGACAGTAGTACAAGCTCGCTATGCAAGCGCGATTATTATTAAATTGCGGTGTTGCCGACGTTACTTTTCATACGCGCGCCGTGGATTTCCGCGAGCGTGGAAAAAGATGTATAAGTACCAAACAGTTGTAAGATCTGTACGTAGGTGTAATTACACACAGCTTATAACACAAATAACAACAGCACTATAAGTAAGACTGTAAGTGCTTAAGTGCAAAATATCTGTCCCGTCTACAAATTCACCCAAACCCACTAGCTGTTAATCTTTTAGATAATAGCCTAAAACTGTATCGTCTTAAACGTTGTGATCCATTAGATATAGGTAATCGATAAAAAATAAGTTGTAAAACTAGATATTATCATAACCATAGGTTTATTGTCCTGAGTTAGATCTTTAATGTAAGATACTAACCACTCGCGGGTTCACCATAAATTGTAATACCATTCGCTTATTGTCTTTGGACAGATTGTGAATTAAAGGGAAAATTAAAAAAAAATTTTTGGTGTTTAATACGCTTAAGTTTCCTGTAGTCGCTTAATCAGCTTTTGATTATTCTGGAATCTTTCTTGTTCTTTGTTCTTTCTGCCGCTGCAGTGACGTGGTTCGTTATCGACTCTTTGTTGTTTTCACGGCGACAAGCAGCCGCCTTGAATGGCCCGAGTGATTCCCCGAGTTATTGAGTCATGTTACGTTTAGTGGTGCAATCATGCGACGAAAAATGCAGTATGTCGTTGTAGAAGTGAAATACATTTCCGACGCGGGACCATCGTCGAACTGCCCGCGATTTTATAATTCAATTCTCGTCCAGCTCTGAACTAAACAGTACGAGTGTCAAGTTTGCCTACCCGCGGCTTCGCTTTATGCGACCGCGGGGTGAATCCGTGATAGAGAGCCTTGTAATTCCGCTTTAAATAGTTGTGTGTGTTTTGTTCATCGTTTGTGCCTTCTGAAGGAATAGAACTGTTTCGTTTATGTGGAAGCCCTTATTGTTTCTCGGGTTGTGAACATTAACCATTGTGGGGTGCAAATGAAACAAAGTTAGTTAGCGGGATCGAAGTCAAGGGTTGCGAGACCCTTGAATTATTGCAACTGCGGATTATTTAACGGACTCCAAATATTCCATCGCTAACTTAAGTATGACGTCGTGTTGTCGAATCTCGCACGTTGAGGGATTTATCCCGTGGTTCCTGTATTGGAAGTGTCGTTACGTCGTCTTTTCACCCTACTTCTGGGGATTCTAATTCATGTTGCCAACCCTGATTATCGCCAACATTCATCGAGACTGTGTTCCGCATCCCGTCAACCCTTTGTAATTTCCGCTGTCGTTCGATTCTTCGGGAATTTTGAGGCAGTTTGTTTGGAAAGGCGATTACATACAGTGCCGCACGCCAAATATGCCGTCAGCTGATCTTCTTCAGGTAACCTAGTTATTGTAAATTAGTTTTATGGTGTATTACGGAAAGTGAACGTTCCTTCAGTGTTGAACAATTCAGCGCGTTTGTTGTTTAAAACCATATTATTTGCTGTTGCTAAATCTATTGAATTACCGTCTTATTTCTTTGTTGTTTAACGTAACTTTGTGTCAGTTTCGTTTGTTTTGAGCCACATTAATGTATTTGCAGTCAAGTTTGTTGTTTGTAATTTAAGTCAACGTGTCACGTAATTTATTCTAACCAAACTAACCTTTGATTATTTTTAAATCTAACTAGTCAAACATTTCATGTTCATTGTCACCTACATATTTTGTTATTTATTCCAATAGAGTTCATTGTCAAGTACTTACGTTTTTCATTTGTGTTTATGGTATTTGCCTGTGTTATGTGTTTACTTTTCAGTGTAAAAGGAGATTAGCAGCTGCTTCAATGAGTTATTTTCGTAAGGTAAGTCGATACTGTACGTGCCTCGCCAACTAAACTTTGCCAAGTTGATAGTAAAAAGGCAGGCCTACTAGCTCCACATTCGAGTGGGCTCACCTATTCTCTAATGATGTTGAAGTTGTTTTTCCCGATGTATTTCGAATGTGGTGGCGTCCTTCATTTAACATTGTTTACCCTTTGTCCCGAAGCACAGCCCTAACTTTCAGATAGTATTAAAACCACGACCTTCTCGTTGAGCATCCAAATCTGGATCACCTGTTACAGCACTTCTCGTTGGGGCTGCGTATTCGGCTAAACTCCCGATTATGTCATAGAGTCGTTTTGTGGGTAACAGATCTGGCTCTCAAGCGTATGATTTTGTTTTGCACGCTTGAGGGGCTAGATCGTTATGTCGTTAACGCGTTTTCGTGCTGTAATAAAATAAAGGATGCATCAGGTTGTGCATTAGTCGCACATTTGTTTCAAATAAATGAAGATGGCACTAGAAGCTGAAAAGAATTACAGAGTCCCGGTATATAGGTTACATACAGGATCTCTAAAAAGAATTACATATGGGTCACTGAATCAGAACTAGTAGCCACAGTACTGGCTTGCAAAACATTTAGAACTTATATTTTAGGATATGAAACTATAATTTTAACAAACCACAAAGCTTTAGAATTTTTAAATAGCTGTAGAGCTTTGAGTGCTCGTTTCATGCGATGGAGTATGTATTTACAAGAATATAAACTTAAGATAAAATATTGCAAGAGTAAGAATAATTTAGTAGCTGATTTCTTATCCAGATACGTGTACGGGGATGAAAAGAAATTACATTCTTTACTGGTAGCTTTGACTAGAGAATTAATTCAAAAATCACAATTACCCAGATTACTAAATAATATGGAAAGCCATCAGAACATGGATCAAAATATAAGTTGGATAAAGAATGAAATATTAACAAATGATCATGTAAAGAGTGATGAATTGAAATTAAATTATAAAATACATGAAAATATATTATTCAGAAGTAAAAGAAGTGAAAAATGGTGGTTACTGTGTATTCCAAAAAAATTTGAAAGGGAATTTATAAATGAATATCATCTAATGCAGTGGTTCCCAAAGTGGGCGATATCGCCCCTTGGGGGGCGCTGGAACAATCCAGGGGGGCGATAGTAGCCTCGGGTGCATTTGGGGGGCGGTGAATAAAAATAAGGGGACGGTGAAAGCTTAAAGAAGGAAGAGAAGATAAGAAGATTTAGAAAACTCATTCGTACATATTTCATCTGTTGTGTAACATAGTGTAAAATTATTTTCCAAATAAACACACAAAATGCAAGTTACAGATTTATTTATTCCATGAAGACTATTTACCATTATTAGGTCCCGGGTGGTGTAGCTTGAACAAGCGTCCACGTTCGATCAGCAGAGTTAAGCAACGCTCTCTCTGGTCAGAACTTGGATGGGAGTTCCACAGCTGTATCTCTCGACGCCTCGTGATACGGCTGTCACGGAAATAGTTGGTCCCGGCGGTCATAACAACATCATGACTGTCGTTAGTGGGGTTGGAAGTCCCCATAAATGCACAGCGACGCCTATAATTGGCCTAACGGCTGTTGGCTGAGTGCGAAATAAACAAATAGATAAATTAAATGTTCTTATTCTTCTTCATACCATTTGTTACTTTGTTTATTCAGTCTGTTTATTCTCTGTTTCTTATATGGTATATTTTATTATAACATTTCATAATTGACTTTATAAGATAATCATTTGAGTTTGGCTTTCACTTTAGTTATTCCGATTGTCAGTTAATACCTACAAATTAAAATCTAAGCTCTGACGTTACCAAACAACTATCCCAACTAAATCAACTTATATGCTCGAACCCTTTTAATAAACTATTCACAATTTAACAGTAGCTGTATTTAATGTATCATTCATTAAACAATTCTCAAATATTTATGTTGTACTTTTAATGTATAAATCTCCCCTTGTATTTTGTAATTGCTAATTAATTTATTCCTTCAAAATATATTCCTACCTAGAAATACTCTTATAGATAATTATCAGTCTCAAGAAACTACCAGTACAATATCTTTCCGTTTGTTTGCTTAAAGAATGTAGATTTCCAGGGGGCGCTGAGTAATTTTTTTTCTTAAAAGGGGGCGGTAGGCCAAATAATATTGGGAACCACTGATCTAATGTATGGACATTTTGGAACTAAGAAATGTACGGCACTATTAAAAGAAACTTGTTATATTACAAATATAAAACGTAAAGTTCAAAATATATTGAAAAATTGTGATTTATGTCACAGAACTAAAGTAAACAACAAGAGTCAGAAAGGTTTCGTGAGAAATATTGAAGCATTACAACCGTTACAAATAATATCTGTGGATTTATTTGGTCCTTTACCTAGAGGAAGATATGGAGTTACTTTTATATTTGTAATCAGAGATATATTTACAAAATTTGTTAAACCATATACATTTAAAAAGCCAAATACTAAAACATTATTAAATAAACGTTTAAATGATTTTGTAATTAATGTAGGTAAGCCAGTTGTGGTATTATCAGATCATGCTTCACAATGTATGAATAAATTATGGAAAGAAAAACGCAATGAACAGGGTATACTGTGTAGATATTCTGCTATTTATCATCCACAATCAAATCCAGTGGAAAGAATAATGAGGGAATTAGGTAGAATGTGCAGGTGTTATTGTAATACAAAGCATACAAACTTGCCAAGTTATGTACAACATCTTCTGATTGGTTAAATTGTGTAGAAAATGATATTACAGGAGTAATACCTGAATTAATGAAAGGTCATAAACCTACTAGACTTTTATTTAATCAAATTTCCTGAGAGGATTGATATAAATACGGATACAAAAATACAGTTAACGCAAGAATTATTTTTATCAAAATCTCAAAGAAAACAACAAAGACATGATAAGAATGTAAAAAATCCTATAAAGTTAAAAAGGGGCGATTTGGTATTAGTTCGTAATCACTTACAATCATCAGTAATAGGAAAGACTATAAAGAAGTTCTTTTTACTCTATGAAATTCCATATGAAGTAGTTAAAAAAGTAGGTGAAAATGCCTATGTATTAAATGATCCTGGGGAAAATAGGTATAAATATCCCCAAAATATTTATAACTTAAAGAAATACTATCAAAACAATTATAACAATAATGAAGTAAATGAGGTTATAGTATCTCATATTAGTTTAACCCTCCAGTACCCGTTCAAAATTGTAAGACATCAGTACCCGCACCGGTCTCGCAGACCGACACCCTCTGCCACCTCCATAAAAATAATGAGATATCTTATGGCATTAGTTTCTTGTTCACTAACGTCTTCATAATCAGATATTTCATGTTTAGTGTCACTGTTCATTTCCCTAGTTTTTAATAAATTATCTTCGTCAGACGATGGCAGATCATCATAAAACGCGTTGTCGACATCCTCCTCCGCTATTATATCTCGCATCGTCTGTTCTAGTCGCGCCTGTTCTTTCTCATAAAATCTGCCATGACTATAATAACGTTTTAGTATAACAGTGTTACTAAAAATGCAGAAAATACTTCCTTCTTCTCACATTAGTCGTATATCAAAGGTAAAAATAAAAACAACTCGGGTACCCGCTTCGGTCTCTGAAACCGAAATTATAAATAACTTTTAAACCACTGCACGCACGAACTCAAAACTGCATACGGATCTTCAATGGCAATATATAGGAAGGTAGTAAAATGGGCGGTAAACTAACGCTAGAACATTAAGTAATATACTGCATCATGTGTTTGCTCGGTCCCACAGACCGTAAACGGGTACTGAAGGGTTAAAAGTAAGCTGGAAAGAAATTATGTCATGGTACGATTTTGATAATAATGTAAATAATGGGTAACTTAGTTACCAATTATAATTTTTAGATTTTAATTTTTGTAAATTATGTTGATGTTGAATGCAAGTATATTAAAAAGACAACTAACAATTTTTCCATAGAAGCTCGTTGAAGATCTTTTAAATGAAAATCATTGGGGGGAATAAACAGTAATGCAGCATACAGGATGTATGATATATTTTAAATATTTATATCCAGATATCTAATGGATATCATATGATATAACATCTGTATCTTTAACTGGTGGGGTAATAAGGGCAACGAGAAGGTTGTGGTTTTTTGAGTAACAAAATAACTTGAATTTAGAATCTACGAGAAAGGGTTAAATTCCCATTAATTGTGAGAAAATAATAATTGCTGATTTGATACGTAGTAGTAATAAAGCATTATCTACGATCAAATTTGACTTCACGTCACAAATATTATTCAAGTATACTCGTCAAAATTTGAAGTGGGACACCAAAAAAAAAAGGTTATATTTCAAAGTGCTCTACACTTTGAAATCTAGCCTTTTTTTTTGGTGTCCCACTTCAAATTTTGACGAGTATACATAATACAAGGTTATTTGAATTCATTTAACGTAGTATATTCTATTGTTAATATTAGAATACTACGAAGCCAGTAAAACCAGTCTAAGTGAGTGTTGTGGTATGCTGTAGAACTGTCTATTCAAGTAATAGAGTTTTCCAAGAGCTACAACGAGCTTTTGATTTGGTCGGGAACAGATATATCTAGATATCTAATGGATATCATGTGATATAACAATTGTGTGTTTAACTGATCGGGTAGTAAGAGCAATGAGAAGGTTGTTGTTTTTTGAGTAACAAAATAACTTGAATTTAGAATCTACAAGACATAGTCACGTTAAGGGTTAAATTCCCATTAATTGTGAGAAAATAATTGCTGATTTGATACGTAGAAGTAATAAAGCACCCTCTACGATCAAATTTGACTTTAAGTCACAAATATTATTCAAGTACATAATTCAGGGTTATTTGAATTCATTTAACGTAGTATATTCTATTGTAAATATTAAAATACTATGAAGCCAGTGAAAGTGAGTGTCGTGGTATGCTATAGAACTGTCTATTCAAGTAATAGAGTTTTCCAAGAGCTACAACGAACTTTTGATTTGGTCGGGAACAACCAGGAGGGGTTTGCTGACTATATTTTGTCCAGTTAGGAGCTGAGGTAGAGCATCCAGGTACAATAAATAAACATCCAGAAGGTTAGTGACAATTTCTTACTAAATACTAAGAAATTATAAAGTGAGTGTGGTGCGACAAATCTTTAAACCATTGTAATTCTATTTAGAATATTATAGAATATTAATTATTTTTCTAAATTCAATAGTGATTTGAGTACTCAACGTTTTCGACAATTATATTTTGAAATTTGAAAATTTTGCAGGTAGAATAACATTTAGATCTGTACATTTAATTCAATCAAGTTTGGAAATACTAACAATTGATTGAATTACTTTTTGACAATCTGCATTTTATTCTGTAATGTCAGATCAAACCTATGTTGTACTAATAAACTGAACGTACGAATTTAAGTTTATGAAATACTTGAAACTTGTATTTGATTTATAAAATAAAATAATAATTATTTTTTAAAAGGAAATCAGTCTTCAGATATAGATGAAGTTGTTAGTTGAAGGTTAATCCATTCAGCTGGGAATTGGGAGTCTCATTGCTCGTAAAACTAACTAGTCGTGGCTTAAACAAAAATAATTACGTTACATAATTTCAAATGTCAAACTGATTTAGAAGTTACGTCAGTTTCTACTTATCGCATTAAGAAATAGGGTAGGTATATAAATGAACTGTAAATGATAGTATTTCTTTACAATAATTAGTAAAAGATATTTGATACTACAAGTGTAGTTGATAAATATTTAAAAACTTTTGACTTAAAACTGACGCAAAACCTAACCTACTAACCTCGAGTTTGACATAGACTTACAGTGCCACCAACACAAAAACAAATATTTCAAAGCCAAGCTTGATTTCATTTTCGTTTTCTCACATGTTAGTCTAGATACTATACACCTGTCTATAATGCTTTATAAATAGCAAGGTCACTGCTAATTGTGCAAACAAGTATATGAAATAAATATTACAGACTGTTACATGTATAAAAAATCATCAAAGGATGTACTGTTATTTTTATTACTCATTAGAGAAAATCTGTTCTGTAGTATAGGACACCTCTACAAAAACAAAGCTCTGGGATAATATCACAACTTAACACTACTATTGAATGACAAATGATTTGAGAATCCGATTGTATCAGAAACACATCTGGAAGCTTTAATTGATAACTCTGGTCATGAAATATTCACTATAGCAGCGAATAACTGCCGAAAATCGCAAATTTTTATAAAAGACGTCTGATTATTTGATGAAATACTGTTTTTTATAGAAAAAAGATATTGGTATGGTTTTAAATCTTTTATTTTATTTTATTTAAAATTTACTATTGTTCTCAGGGTTTTATCCAAATTGGGCTCTAAATCTTACCTTTTTGTCCACAGCTTGAGCATGCACTTGTAGTTACTTTAATTATTAGACTCTTAATAATCTCTGGGTTACTGTTGAATGTAATTAGGACATATACCATGAGATCTATAATGCTTAATATAATAAAATACTTGTAAACTAATTAATTGTATTTGATTCAATTTTATATTAATGACACTGTATGTTTACAATAGTTAATTAATTAATTTGTTGTTTAATTGAATTCAAATTTATATTCGTAAGTAACAGATAAACACTTGTGATTACTGCTTTCCTTTTTATATCAGTTTTATTTCTATTTGAAGATTTATACACTTACTTGGTAATCTTCTTTCTTCGAGCACTTTTTATCTTCTATGTATTCCAATTTATTTGATATCTGCATCAGCTATCGTCCTCATTGTAGTCAGCAATCCCTTCTAACTATAAGTTTTATGCACTCACTTAGTCTTTTTCGATCTCACACCTAATTCTTCAATATAGCACTACTTACGAGTATAACATTATATAACTGTACATACCAATATTTTATTATGTGAAGTTGACTATTTAATTCAGTTTCAAATTGAACTTGCCTCAATCGAAATAATAAATGTTAGACCCCATTTGTTCTTGTTATTTTCAAAATACCCGCCAAAAACCTTGGTTATCTTCAATCGATAATACAGATTTCTGTTTTTAACCTTTATGACTTTTATATTTGTTATTAATCATACTTTTTAGGTTAACAGTTCTCGATTGTTTCTGTCTTCAATTATATATCAACCCTATTATACAGCAAACATGTAAGAATTAAACTTTTGTGTTGCATTTTATGATATTTACTTCTTCCAGATAGATGTTGACTAATAGAATAACTTTCAATTAATTTGAATTACAATTGCAAAAACAAATGGACTATTTACAAATGAACTGTTAATAACATTGTAGGAAATAAAAATTCCAAGTATAAAACGAAGTTTTTCCAATCAACATCCTTTTTTGAACATTATTATTAAGCTGCTTATTATTATTACATTTTAAAATGCCTTGTCCTTTTAAGACCATATCAATATATTACAAAAATAATATGTACAATTCTACTATATGGCTATTATTTATATTTACAACTGTTACCAACAATACCTAAATAGAAGGAACTCTTTCTTCTGAGTTACAACTAATGCATATTTAAAATAATGTACTGTTATTTATAACTAAATATTACTAATTGAATTTATTACATAACTGAAGAACATAAACTGAAATTTACAATACACAAGATGCTAATTTTAAAAGTCCGAGCCTGAAATTCTGTAAATAGTGCAGGTGCTAGAGCACTACAATTTTGTTTCTTATGGACAAGGTTTAGGCATGTGGAGTGCAAGGTACTTTAGACACCGACTGGTCATATGGTCCTACTTAAAATGTTCCAAGACTAAGGAGTTCCAATTCTAGTAAGGGATCTTTTACATGATACACATCTTAGTAACCCATGGCTTTACATCACTTCTGAATGATGGCATCCTTTAGAGGTTTTCATCTGCATTTTTCATTTTTAAAAACCTCACCGGGATCGGGAATCAAACTAGCAACCTTAGATCAGTGGTCAGAATGCTTAACCACTGAGCCTGGCATAAAACAATTAAATTACAATGTACTCAGTTTTGAAAGATGTCAAGTAAATTACATAGTCGTCGTCGTCTATTTTCATGAGTTAGGTCTCGCAATCTGTTCCAGATCAACACTCCACCTTTTTCTTGGTTTGTGCCAACATCTCATTTTCCAGAGGTTTCTATGTTTGTAGCAGTCTTGGGTGTCAATTGGTATTCATGCAGTTCATATATTTTTCCACCTTTTTTATATTTCAATATATTTTTGTTGATGACAGTAACTTCTAAATTATCTTCTCTTTCCAGTTACATCCTTCTACTGCTCTTAGAAACTTCATTTCTACTGTTTGAATGCGTTGAAGATCTTTTGTGGTTAAAACCCATGTTTCGCTAACGTAGAGAAGAGTTGGCACTGCTAAGGTGTTCCACACACGGCTTGGATCTTATTAAGTTTTGATTTCACATCTTCATCATAATTGTAAGACATGTAAGTAAATTACAATGACAAAAATAATAGAAATAAATAATTTCATAGATGACTTTAAAATTCCACAGCAATCGCAATCGAATAACTTTCTCACCATACTATACATATTTATCACAAGCCAATGGAATCCCAGTGTTAGGCAACAGGATTCCCCTTCTGTTTCCATTTAGTCTTCTTTTTCGTCCCTAACAGCCATGATTGTTCTGTTGCTTCAGCTATTTCTGTTTCCAACGTCTGGTATAGTATCCCTTTTTTTCTTTGTTCATCTCCTGATATCCATTTGGTAGTTCTCAAGGTAGATGGGCATCCGACCTACATATCCCACCCAATTCCATTTTCGCTGCTTACATTCTTCCACGTCTTTCGTTCCCATTTCTCTTCACGTACATTTATTTTTAACTCTTGTCACTTAGTTTAAAGTCTAACATGGATCTCTCAATAAATTACTTTACACTTATTGCAATGGCACTCCTTGTGGGACAAAATAAGTAAATAATTTACACAAATACAAGTGGTTTTAATAAAGAATCTCATTAAAAATCTTACGCTTTGTATTGATTACTAGCAAAATAAATGGTTTATTGCTTTTTCTATTTTATTTATAATAATAATAATGTCTTTATTTTTCCAAACAACAAATATAAACAAATAACACACGAGAAAAATTAATTAATAATTATTATCAGTGGGAAATATCCCAAGGTGAAGTTCAGATGCGTAACAAGCTACCATCTGCTCTTCCACTTACACCTTGCAATAAAGGAAATAAAATACTATAATTACATGAGTGTAATATTACTAAAAAAACCATAAGCACTATTAACTCAAACTAAAAATAGTAATAGTATACGTTGTCGCTGATTACGGGCAGGTTTTGAATATTTATACACAACATAAATGACATAAATAATAAATTAGAAAGAAGTAGATGTATACTGACTTCCGAAAAGATATAAATACATACATTTTTTAAAGGCAAGAGAGTTAAGGGATTTGTGTGCATTAGGAATAGAGTTGTATAATTTGTATATATTAAATGAAAAGGATCTCTGAAACAGTGCAGTCCTGTGGTATTGACAATCAAATTTAAAAATAAATGCTCCGGCTTAGCGTGAGAAAACTCTGATCAAAGGGTTGGGTATAATAGTTATTATTGAGTATAATTTATGCACAAATATGGCAAACGTCCAAATATTCTGGTCTGACAGTTTAACCTCTAAATTTACGGGTAGAACACAAAAAAATCCAACTTAATTGAATTCCAAATTACCAACAAGTGATAAATTTCGCGTCAGGTAAATATGCAATGTAATTATAACTTACGCAGTTCAATTAACCTGTTTTGTTTCCGTGATGTAACTGGGGATGCGCTAACCAACAAATGTTCAACTTCCGCAACTTGATCCAAATCTGACGCCAACCGCAAAATCAAGGGACGCTATCGCAATAAAAATTCTCTGCAAGGACCCTGGGGCTGGAAAACTCTCTCTGGACCTCGTGCAATGTCTATTCTTGATGGTGCTCAAAGCTGATGGACCCTCGGATCTGTTTTCCTGTTCAAATTTACCTTGAAAGTAGAGCTTTGTTGCTGGTTCACAAAATCAAAGGACGCCACGGCTCTCAATTAACTCCGGATTATTCCTGGATTCTACTTTTTGCACGTTGGGCTCAAGGAAAGCCTCCTCTACCAGTTGCTCACAAAATTCAGCCAGCTGTTAACCCAAAAGTGGTCGAAAACTTGGCTCCAATTTTGGACCCACTTGGACAAACTTTGCAGAGCAATTTCCTCTTCACTGGGAGATTCTGACACGATGAAACTTTACACAAAGACACTCTGCGGACTGGTGAACAATAAAAACAGCTTTTAGACTCCAACAAATAACTTATATTAAACAAAAATACAACTTTCTACGATCCAAACTTGCACACAGCTATCTTTTTTATGGCTTGGCTTCTCAACAACAATAAAAGATCACGTATCTTAGCAACTAATACAATTGTTCAGAAGTAAGTTTTGGTATAATGTTTTAGAAACTAAACTGTTTTTCGATAATTGTCAATTGGTAGCACTTTATAACCTCACTTCTCTGCTTATTACATTGTAGTTTTAAATAGCACTTTCTTCAAGTTTCTAATTACCACTGCACTATAGGTTTTGTTCTAACGTATGTTGCCTTTTCATGTTCTTTGCATGATATGCTTCCTTTACACCGCTTTTTACCTTTCAGCTGCGTTGGCGATTGTTGGCCACGTAATTTCAACACTAACGCTGCATAAACCTTTTGTTACACCTCAAACATCTCTCTATTAAAGCAAATTCACAATACTGTCTTGACTTTACAATATCAAATCTGTCAGCCCACATAATCTAAGTGCATATGCCATAACGACCACAATTATTGAAATTTGAGTTAAACGTAACCCTTCCAATACTGTTTAATCTAATGCTAACCTCTGTCAATCAAATTATAGCTACTGCTCATCATGTCTTGTGCATTTATTAGTGTATAATGCTGACTTTAATGTTGCAATAAACAAAATATCAATTCTGGGCTTATTTGAATTTTTCTTTCATTTTCGTGTTTTCGTTATGCAACCAGAATTGCTGTGAACATTAAACCATTACAGTATATCTTTATGTATCACAGTTATTGTACCACTACTAATTTACCTACATATTTAAAATACTGGTCTGTGCTGTTCGCCGTTCATCAATAACAAGCTTCTTGAGCAAAATATTACTAAACTATTTTTGCTTAGAGGCCTTCTCTCCTGTATGTGACCTAATGTGTGTAATTAAATGAACTTTTTGTGTTGCTTTGTATTCACACAGAGTGCAACTGTAAGGTTTTTCACCTGTATGTAACCTCATATGTGTAACTAAATGATTTTTCCTTGTTGCTTTGTATTCACAAACAGAGCAACTGTAACGTTTTTCCCCTGTATGTGACATCATATGTTGAACTAAACTACTTTTTCTTGTCGCTTTATATTCACAAACAGAACAACGATGAGGTTTTTCTCCCCTATGAGATCTCATATGTGCAACTAAACTACTTTTATGTGTTGCTTTGTATTCACAGAGCAAACAGATATAAGGTTGTTCTCCTGTATGTAACCTCATATGCGTGACTAAACTACTTTTTATTGTTGCTTTATATTCACAGATGGAACAACTATAAGGCATTTCTCCTGTATGTGTCCTAATATGTGTAACTAAATTACTTTTCCTTGTTGCTTTGTATTCACAAACAGAACAACTATACGGTGTTTCTCCTGTATGCGTCCTCATGTGCGTAACTAAATGACTTTTTTGTGCCGTTTTGTATTCACAGACTGCGCAACTGTATGGTTTTTCTCCTGTATGAGATCTCATATGTATAACTAAACCACGTTTCCTTGCCCCTTTATATTCACAAACAGAACAACTGTAAGGCTTTTCTCCTGTATGAGTCTCCATATGTTTAACTAATCTACTTTTATATGCTGCTTTGTATCCACACACAGAACAGCTATAAGGCTTTTCCTCTGTATGAGTCTTCACGTGTTTTACCAATTTACTTTTATATGCTGCTTTATATCCACACACATAACAGCTATATGGCTTTTCTAAATTATTTTTCTCAACTGCTTTATTTTCAGAAGTAGAAGAACGGTAACGTGTCTCTTCTCTACAAATATTCATAGCAATCTGTATATTACCTTTGTCAAATGCTTTGTTTTCATAACCTTCATTGTTTGATTTGAAGTCTTCTTCTTTAATATCAATTTGTGCAGAAATGCTGATGTTACTAATACTTTCAATGCTTTCTTCTTTGATATACAACTTCTCGAAATGTTCATTGTTACCCATGTTCTGCGAAATGCTTGATGCAGTTCTTGTACAACTACAAGATTCATTATCCAAGGCTTCTTGTTTAATCTCCATGATGTTTATTTAAACATCAGTTTCTTTTAATGATCTATGAGCCAATGGAAGATATCTTCACACCTAAAACAAAAGTCGATTGTCATTAACCATTAGGAATCTAACACTGCAGGGACGTTGTCCACACAAGTAATTCACACAAGAAGGTTATTAACATTACCTATAAAAGTTTAGAAAATAAGGATACTGTTGCGAATTCGCCTAAAGTCGGGGTAACTCACAATCCTTTTAGTACACGAAGACTAAAGCTACTGTTGCGAGATTAATAAGACACTTAAGTACAAGTAATTGCATTTATTTTCTGTCGTTTACAGAACAACTTAAGTTTAACGTTACTTATTAACTAACTAAATTCTAAGTCCAGTTTGACCAAACAAACTCGGTAGGCGTTCTCAAAATTTCTAATAAGCCTATCAGAGCAGCTCTTAATTTTGGACTTCTGTCGCTATATGTATTCTACAAACTTGTAGGTTTCACATGCTAAAATTTGTCAAGCGGTCGACACCTCGCAAAGGGTCTCTAATCTATATATATATAAAAATCAATCGCCGTGTGTTAGTAACGCAAAAACTCGAGAACGACTTGACCGATTTGGATGATTTTTTTTGTTCGTCTTACTCCCGAGGTGGTTTAGCAATAAAGAAAATTCGGAAAAATCCAAAGGAAAATTGGAAAATATCGAAAGTGTGTTTTTCTATACACTGTACGACTTTCTATTTGCAGTCATATTTTTATGATTCTGTGCTTAATAGTTTGAAGGGTTTTCCCCATCATGTCATAATCCAAAACAACATTTGCCGGGTCAGCTAGTAAATTATAAAGCTGTTCTAAAGGAATCTGCTCCAGCCGGCACATATTTTTACCCAATCTTTATGGCCGAGTTTCAAGATTTGCGCTTCTGATCACGTACTAATAATCTAGCTTTGCTCAATTTTTTGGCTTGCGAGGTAAACCCTGCATAAATTTACCCTTAATCATTCCGTGAGATTCGGATATTTCAATCTTCCCAGAGAGGGGCACGTTCTAACCACCAGCTAAATACTCTCCTGTTGTAATTTTAATATGACCATTCTGACTACGAAATTCTACCTTAAAATATCTATGATACAAATTGCTTATGGCTAACTAAAGTACAGTCTATTCGTACAACCGCGTATAGTTCATTATCACTCAAGAACGCAAATCGTAATAATACACAGTACATACATTCTCACTGAATGAAAGATAATTTAATATGTAAAATTACGATCATTATTAATGTTGATTATTTATCAGGTAATTATTACTTCTAACTTACTTAAAACTAACATCAATTCTTTCAAACGCCAGATACTTTGCAACTTACACACGTTTTATGTGTAATTAAGCCAGATCAGTAATATTTTATGGTATGTTATGATAGAATAGTATTTACTTAGTAAGAACAGATTTTTTTTTTTAAATATGAAAGAGCGTTCTGAATTGTTGTGGTATACAAGGTGTTCTACAGTAAGTGCGAAGAATTTTAACAAGTAGTTTCTTGGCGAAAATTAAGGGAAGTTTATCATATACACTGTATCTTTTAAATCCTACACCCGTGAGTTACACCCTCCTAAAGATGGAGGTTAAAATAAGTGTTTGCCATTTTACTAAAAATTCGGAGCAGGAAAATGAAATTGTATACCTTTTCTACTAATAGTAGGATTAGTTATTAAATGATTTTTAATTTTTACCTATGCTTTAAAAAGTTGAAATTCGTAAACCCTATAAATGTTTTTATTAGAACTTTTTAATGGATAAGAATTTGATTACACAAAAATATTGCTGAAAATATCCCTCCTTTACTTTTACTAATCACCCAATAACTAACGAAACTCTTATCTACAAATAGTGACTGTACAAAAAAATCTGGAGAGCTTGCTGCTATAGATAAAATATGGACTATACTACCCTTATTTAACTGTAAATAGTAAAAAAAATGTTGGGCGAAGCTTCGTTACGCACGATATCACAAGCATAAATTTATTTGCATTACTACAACTTTATGATGGTTTAGCATGACACTTAATAAGTAAATCTTTGTGTCTCAGGGTTCATAAATAACAAATTTAGTAAAAATTGTGAGTAGCTGTTGGTTCGCGTACGGTACAGACGTAAAATTGCGCGGTGACGATTAAATACTCGTTTCACGGACTTCATCTCATTAAATTTCACATAGCGAAGAAAGTAGCAAAAACAGTAGTATAGAAATGTGCAAAAGCAGTGTAACAAATACAAGCTACTGCAATAATAAAAATTTTACGGGGCCTAAACAATTTCACCTTGGCAAAGAGGCGAGCGCCGCGAGGTCGTCCGTGTTTAACGTGTTATCAGTCGAGGTCGAGGTACCTGCTGGTGCTGCGGGAAGTCGAAGGTTAAAGACCGAACAGCGGATGTATAAAGAAAAACATACCAGGATTTAAACAGCAGTGGGGAAAGCAAAACTGTAGCTTGCAAAAAAAGGTAAACGATAATAAGGTCACTAATCGAGGAAGGTAGATCGGGAACGAAAAAGGAAAAGGACATGGGGGACTTAAAGGAAATCAAAGACATGATAAAGACGATGATGGAAGAAATAAATAAAAATAACGATAAAAATAGGAAACTAAGGGAAGAAATGGTGAAGAGAGAAGAAAAATGCAAAATTGAAAAGAAGCAGTTAGTAGGAAGGCTTGACCCACTTGAAAATAAATTAGAGGTGATAGAAAAAGAAAATTGTAAATGCTGGTAGTTAAAGAAGTGAAATTTGCAGACCAAGCCAAAGAACAAGCAGCAAAGCAATTCCTTCAAGATAAATTAGAGGTGGATGTGGTAGTGAAAATGGTAATTGCTATCAATAACAACATGAGCTTAACAGTAAATATCCTCGAAATAGATAACTGGAACAAAAACAAGAAATAATGAGAAATAAATTCAAACTAAAAGGCTCTAAAATTGATATCGATAACGATATGACTTTTGCAAGAAAGATAAATTCGGTTGGTATTAGAAAAATTGCAAAGGTAGAGATAAGCAAAGGTCACAAGATAAAGATACAGTACAAAAAGATCACTATCGAAAGGGACAAGTATATCTGGCACGAAAATGAAAGAGGAGTGGCGAAACATGCAAAAAACTGAATAGTACTACAACTGGATGGATAAAAAAGGAGACAATCGTAGCAAAGGGCATGGTTGATGGTAAGGATCGAGGACATCGAAAGCAGACATGTGCAATATTAGAGAAACAATCTAAGCGAATAAAATAATAATGGTGGCCACATGGAATGTAAGAGGTACCGTTTCGGAAGGTGCATTAAAAACTTTAGTGAAAGAGGCAAGGAGGTATACTATAGATATCATAACACTGCAAGAAACAGTAGATATCGAGGACGACCCATTTTTCAACAGTGGAGGACAAACTGGAGCACTTGGTACGAGTTTCTTAATAAGACATGCTGTAAAAAAATCATACCATTATCTGATAGGATGTGTATCTTATAACTTAAAGGAAAAGGCAACAATCTGAGTTTATTAAACATCCACGCGCTATCTGAAGATGCAGTAGATGAGGTAAAAGAAGCATATTAAGAGGTACTGGGAACCTCTACGATAACCTGCCAAGATATGACATAAAAATAACCTTAGGAGACTGTAACGTGAAGATCGGCAGAGAAGAATGCTATAGACCAATTATAGGAGCTCACAGTAAGCATGAAGAAACGAATGACAATGGTAAAAAACTGATAGGTTTTGCAGTTAAAAAGAAGCTGAGAATTATGAGTACTTATTTCCAACGAACAGATATATATCAAGGCAGAAACGGAGAAGTGGTAAACCAAATAGACCACGTACTTGAGCAGGAACAACACACAAAAAGTATTATAAATGTCAGAAGCTGCAGAAGATCAGATATGGTTTCAGACCACTTTATGATGAAAATAAAAATGAAACTGAAAACTACACCATGAATGAAGTATGTTCAAAATGCACGAGCCGAGATTTAATGTGGAAGACCTGCTAGAATCGAGAACAAGAATCCAGTACCAACAAAACACAGAGGAGAGATGGGAAAGAAGGCAGGCGGGAAATGAATTGGAGGACAGATGAAATAAAATAGATAACACTACAAGAGTCCACAAAACAAGTAAGAAAAAGAAGAAACCAGAGAAGAAAGAGTATTGGTTCAACAAGGAATGTAAAATTGACATGAAGAAGAGAAATAAGGTCAGAGAGAAAATACTGAAAACGGGCGCAGAAGAGGATCAAAGATTATTCCAAAACCAAAGAAGAAAAACAAGCAAACCTGCAGGCAAACAGAAAAAGCATACAAGGAAAAAGATTCCATAAAAAAATTACCATTTGTACAGAATAGACAAAAAGTTAGTAGCGGATGAAAAAGAATATTTGAAAAATGCATTTTGAAGAAACGCTGAACGGAGATGAAGATGACAGAGAAGAGCAAGAAAAGATACTATAATTCGTAATGAAACGCCAAAAGAGACAAAAGAAATAGCAGAACCCACATTGGAGAAAGTCAGTAGCGCAATAAAAAACCTTAAAAACAAAAAGAGTACAGGTGAGAACGGAATATGCGCAGAATTGATCAAGTATGGAGAAAAAACACTGAGCGCGAATATCTACGAGCTAATAGTCTGGAAAAACGTGTCGATCCCGCAAGTATGGAAAATACAGTAGTGATTCCAATACACAAAAAAGGTGAGCGAACGGACTGCAAGAACTACAAGGGCATAGCACTGTTAGATTCTATATATAAAATACTAGCAATGATCTTGAAGTACAGAGGAAAAGAGCATGCGGAGAGGGTTTTAGGTGATTATTACTATTATCAGTACAGTTTCGGGAAGAGCAGGTTGGTGACGGACCAAATATTCACTCTAAAACAAATCCAGACCAACTGCTATGAGCACAAGATCAAGATATTCACGCTCTTCATAGATTTCAAGCAAGCATATGACATGATTAACCGGAATGAACTATATAAAACAATGGACGCACTAAAAATACTGTATAAAATCATACAGCTAATAAAAATGACAATGCAACGGAAACAGAGTAAGATCAGAGTAAATGGAGTTTCCTCAACAGATTTCAAAGTAACAAGAGGTTTAAGATAAGGAGATCCCCTGTCAACCATCTTATTTAATTTATTAGAGAACGTGATCCGGGTCAGTGGTATAAATAGAAAAGGAACAGTACTGTACAGGAGTCATCAATGCATAGCAAATGCAGACAATATAACACTGTTAGCCAGGTCTTATCAAGAACTACAGAGAATAACAAAAAAAATAGAGAGCGCGGCAAAAAAAGTAAGGCTGATAATCAACCAACAAGTCAAAATATATGGAAGAAGGTGCAGCAGAAAAAGACAGAAGATCGGCACAGGCATGTAACGTACAACTTCAACTGGAAAATAACAGAGAGCTAGTGATAGAAAAGGTGACGAGTTTTGTATTTTAGGAAACATGCATAACAGACAACAGTGATGGTAGTAAGGAAATTGAGGCGAGAATGCTTAAAGAAGATAGAAGGCGGGAGCAATAGGTGACATACTAAACGAGAAAAGTGTTTTACAGAGTGCTAAAGTAAGATTTTATAAAATAGCGTTGAGGCCTACGTTGACATATTCCTGCAAAACATGAGTACTAAAGAAAGTCGAACAGCAGAAACTGGAGGCATAGGAGCAGAAATTTTTGAAAAAAATATATGGTGGAAAAAGAACGGGAGAAATATGGGAGAGAAGGTCAAATGAAAAGGCCATGTGCCTCTTCGGTGAACCTGGCATAACAAAAGTTATAAAAGCTCAAAGAATACAATGGTTGGATCATGTACAACTGCTGCCGAAGTACAGAACAACAAAAGAAGTGCTTCAGATTGAATCAACTGAAAGTAGAACAAAAGGAAGACCGAGAAGAAGGTAGTTGGACGCAGTAAAAAACCACCTAGAAGTGAAGGCAGTAAGGAACTGGGAAGTAAAGGCTGAGTACAGGACGGAATGGAGGATAACCAAGCTGTAGGCTTGAATGGCCTCTCAATGCTTTATACTATATATAATAAACATTGTGAATTTACTAATCACCAACAACTTTGTATTTATTTCGTGGGTTCATATGGGTTTAGAAGAGATGATCAAAAACTGATTCTTATGTGAATGTTAAATTAAATTGTCAACAAACACTTCACGATTTCAAGAACTAATTTAAATGGCACAAAGAAAACGTGTTTCGCCTACAGTGTGCTGCTCCAGTGCCCAAGCGCACGCCACTGCTGTAAGATGGTGAACTGTGATTCGGTCTGCAATCTGTAATTAAGATGGTTGCCCCCTGTGAATGTGTTGTGGTGAATGGTTCATCTGCCTGCTGTGACAAGCTCCACGGTCTCCACGAATCCTCAGGACTCGCCTACATTCCTGCCAGGTATCTAACTTTCGCTGTTTCAATTTCACCCCGGCATACACCCCAATTTTTGAAATAAACGATATTGTTGCTTTATAACTGGTATAATTGACACACCAAAGTTTTACTGTAGTGGTACACAGATGTATACAAGGCTTAATTCTAATTATATTTACATTTTAACACTAACTTCACAATTTTATACAATTTCAACTCAAACTGACAATTTTTACGTTATTGACTTGCAAATGACGCTAAAAACCGTAATTACTTTTTATACCCCCATTTAATCGCGCCCAAAAACGTTATTAATTTTTTCCTAACTGGCTGTGATTGGCTGTAAATTTGTCACACTGGCCTGTATGGCCGTTATAAACAATTGCACGTCGGTCACGCCACCCCGTTCGAAAAAAAAAAGAATCAATACGATTACGCGGAACATTATACACGAAGAAGAGGCAACTTAATTAATTATTACGCTAATTGTCCATGTAATCTTAAATTTTATGCGCATTTTAGCTGAGTTGCCAAACAACCAACCTAAACATACTAAAACGTAAAGATTTGTTGAAAGCTCAATTTTGAATTTTTGGGGGGAATTCAATACAGTATGATCGAAAAGTCTTACCCTCTAGAGGACTGTGGAATTATTTTGTCAAAAATGTTTGTTGGCAGTCGTGGTAATAAAAGCACATTGGTATTTTATTTATGTCAGTTTAAAGTTATATCAGGAATGTAATTTTAACAAATACAATCATTCTACAAACAACTACAGCTGTTCAAAACGATTTTCTGCAGTTTCCATACACAGCACCACCTTGTGTTCAGTATTCAACATCCTGTAAAAGGTGAGTGATTCTGTCAAAATTGTACAGGTTATATTATTAAGTACCTTTACTCATCACGGCCAACACAAATTAAATTTTAAAACAATCCACAGCCCTCTAGAGGTTAAAAGTTTTCGATTATATGGTACTTCCTTTATTGTATATTGATGACCTTAGAGTAGAAATGAAAGAGTTTGAACATACTAAATATTGAAGTACTATTATAGATAAAAATATAAAACGGAATCACCATACGACTTATTTAACAAAGTTATGAAATTCGCAAATCAAACCAGATAAGAGATAATAAAAAAAACGAATTCTAGTGTATAAATCTTTAGTTGATTCTCTTTTAAGATACGGCACATTAATTTGGGGATCTCTGTACACTAACTCACTAAAAACTGTATGCAGCTCAAAATTATATTTAAAACAAAACAGACGATACTCAACTGATTACTTTAGGATATATGTAATCTATTTTCACACCTTCTTCAAATATACGCGCCTTTACGACACGACATTAATTAGCTAATTGACTAACGCGTAAAATTTTAAAAATCGGGAAAGAATTACTCAGGTCCGCTGCCCCAACCCGTAACAAAAAGGGGTGCCGGCTTCATCAAGACAACGGCTTATTAAAAGAAAAGCAGATGTTAGATGCCACGGCGCCACCACTTTCCTAATAGGGGAATTACACAAATGAGCCCACTGAGAAAAGTGGAAGGAAATGCGTACACCTTTTAATTTCAAACTTGGCAGTGCTTGGTCGACAGAACCATGAACAACAGCGTTGAACTTACCTTGCAGGAAAACTCCTTTGCAGCTTTCTAAACCCCTCTTACAAAAGAAGACACAAATTCGCATGCAAATATCAAAAACATCAAAGAGAAAACACAGCTAAATGAAAAATGCACTATATTGCGTTGAAATAAGTAGGTAAACATTAGTTCAGTAATTAAATGTAAACAAGGTTAGTAAGGGTTAAATTACGTAACGTTTAAACTAGATAAGGACGGTAAACTTGATAACAATAATCAAACTGACTCGCAAACGACATAAACATTGAAACTGAGGTGACTGTTCAATTCAGCGTACTGACAGCTACAACCGTTCAAACGGTAAATTCTAAATGGACAGCAACATTACGCAAAAGGCCGACACTCCAACAAATCATTTCTTTCACTGTAATCTAGGCACTTTAAAACTATTACAAAAAGGCGGTACCTTACGGAATCCAGGTTGCTGCAACTCGACGTCCAACAAAGCCGAAAATGCTTGAAGAAACTGCGGAACAGCCCACGAGTACTGTCGACGAAGGGGTCTGGGCGACGTTAACATCCCCAAAGAGGGTAACACAAAGTCCGTAACAACATGGCAAGGATTCGAGACGATAAACGACACTTTATTATGCCAAATTAGCCTCAACAGAGATTCCCAAATAATTAATCCGCCAAACGAGGCGATACTCGAAGCTGCCAACTCCGCGGTACTAGGGTCTCTTGACTAACAACGGCATAGACAGACAACATTTATCGAACCCCAAGACCGACCGTCAACACCCACGTGCAGTTCATTTACTCGCGACCATCACGCGGCCTAATCTCAAACACGAGAAGAGACATCTTGGGAAGGCGCCACGGCCTAAACGACATCAACCTGTAGTTGAATTACGACACTACCAATAATTATAACACCAATAATTGCAACACCAAGAATTGAACCCCCCCCCCCCCCCCGCCCGGCGCAAGCCCAAGGGCCTCGCACCGGGGCGAAAAACGGCACGAAGACCACTTGTTGCCTTCCTCAGGAGGGAACGCGTATTTTCGCGCCCAAAACGTTATCACCGTCTGACCTGAGCCAGTGGAGGTGGGGTAAAAACGTTCGCTCCTTCTCTTTCTTGCTCACACAACTGACTCTTTTTAGCGCCGTAATTTTATGTCCCAAAACGGATCGATGAAAAAGACACGTGTTCTACCATTTTGAAATCTTCAGTGTATATTCTTCGTAACCATTTATTTAATGTTAGCTTTTAATTGTATTCTTATTTGATCTGTACTTTTGAAATTTTATTACTGTGTTATGTTGGCAAACTGAATGTCAGTCAGTGTATTCTTTGTTGAATAAATATATATATTACATTTCTAAAGAAGGTTATACAGGGTGTTTTACGAGCTCTATGACAAACTTTGGTAGATGATAGCTGGGTTAATTCCAAACCTTTTTTCTTAAATGAACGTGGGTCCGATTTGTTTTTGTTTAGAATTTACGTGGTGTTTAATGTTTAAACTTTTACTAAGAATTAACACTAAAAATGTATAATAAATAAAAATAACAAATGTTTCTCGAAGTCTACGAAATGATGCACTAAACACTGTGTGGGGAGGTTGATGTCTATTTGGATACTTTCGTCGGTATTATCGAGCTGCTTTAGTTGAAACGTTTTCCGTAAGAAAATTATCACATTACTATCCACAGCGATTTATCCTTGTACTAACTATGCAGGCAGTGCTCTCAAATCACGGCAAGTTATCTAATGACAACGTTTACAGCTTATACAGAGAGACAGTATGCGTAAACAGGTTCTCTTTAGGCAAAAGCAGCAACAGGCCGTTGCGCTAATATTAAATATAACAGAATAAATTTGTCTAGTAGTAGTGTGCACATGAAACCAGCTATAGACAAATTAACTTACAAATGTGAAAGCAAAAGCAACATAGTCTCCAAAATGAAACCATCACTGATGCAGTTTCCATTAAACAATGTGGCGAGTTTTATTAATGAGAGAAGTGCAATGTCGACTGTTTTTTAAATTTGGTTCAGACTTTAGTAATATTTTGTTCCTTGAATTGTTATTTGGTTTGTATAATAGTAGTTACCAGGCAAAGCTACTCGATTGGTGTTGTCAGATATTAATCCCCAGTACCTTCCTCAAATCGTGTGCTCTGATTAATATAAATGTGAGGGGGATAATCTAGTAATCAAACAGTTATTTTAAGAATTACGATTAACCGGTACATAAACACCATCAGAGAATACAAAATTAATGTAAAGGTTAATGCGAATGTCTGCTATATTTTTGCGTGAGTGAAGTTTAATTACTGCTAAAAATCTTTTCCCATATTCAAATGACCATTATTTATATATTTACCTGAAGCTTATGATATAAATTTGTAGAATCAGACAAGACACCTCGTCGCGATTGTGTCAGATGCTACACTTGAAGTTTTGATGTGGTTCTGAACAAAAGAATATTCACGTGTTAATCAATTGCCTACTGAAATATAGAGATTTACAAAAAATATTGTAAACAGTATATACTTACCCAGAAAACCAGAAAACATCCACTATAGTTATTAAGTTGTAGCACATTTTAAGTTGTACAGATATGCCGCAGAGAGGTTATACATAGTTTTTGTCAAATTTCGATGCCAACACATCATCTGACTAACGATTGCTAAATAGCAAATATCTCACGGTGTAATTTTTGTAAATGACTAATATTAACAATTGTGTTAAAACCTCATAACATCACGAAAATTACCTACGAAGCAAACGTATCGTCGCCATAATCAAACACTCGTTGCATTTTTGATCTACTCAGGTGCAAAGGACCTACCTAAAGTACCTAATGAAAGTAGGATAAATAGAGGAAAAAGAGAAACCATGTGTGATTAAAAAGATACGTTTAGGTTGGCCTTTGGCTTATGCTGAAATAATAGTGACAGATTGCTACATAGAAAACACTATTATCAAGACTCAAAAAGATACGTTAAGGTTGGCGTTTGGCTTATGCTGAAATAATAGGGACATATTGCTACATAAGTTACAGGTACGCGTCGTGTGGACATCAACAAGACTTCATTTAACCCTTAATTGGTGTCGTAACGTCCCTGGGACCCAATCCAATGCATTTCGGTCGGTACCTCCACCATTATTTAAAATTTTGAGCTGTGCATCTCGGTACCTTCCAATCAGTATAACTTTAACCACGGGTCGTTAGTGTTGGTGCGCTTCGATTTTCTATTTGTAAGTTACAGAGTGATCGTGGTCCCCGGGACGTCACGACGGCAGGTACGTTACAAAATGCTTTTTAACTTTTTTTTTATTTAGTCGTATTTTTTGTTCTGCAGCTAAAAATGGATAAGCCTTCTGCTCCAAAACGTGTAAGATATGATGATCCTGATTTTGAAGATAAAGTTTTGCGTATGTTTGACTCTCTGGACAGTGATGTAGAATTATCAGATGAAGAGGATGCCAATTTTGTCGAAAGTGAGCATGACACCGGCTCCGTTCAATCTGCAGATGATGAACTTGATCTTCAGCATGATATCGACTTCGATCAAGCTGCAGATGAAGAACCTGATATTACAAGTGAGGATGAAGTTGAGGGTACTTTAGAAACTGTGTGTAGGATGTGCAACAGGTGAAGAACAATAAGCGTTAATAGACCCTTGCACGTTTTTTTTGTAGACTTTAAATTTTAAGTTTATGTATTTTTTTATGTTTATTAGTGTTTAAAGAAACAATACTTGTTAATTTTTTACTTATTTTGTTTATTATAAATGATTTACGAGCCTTTTTTTCGATCTTTGTTATTGTTCCTTTTAATTATAAGCAAATAAGTTTTATTTTATATAGTACCCAATTTTTTTTATTTGGCAAATATCTTAATAAAGTATTAATATTAACATGTTAAATAACGCAACAAAACTATAAAAAAAATTTTTTTGTTAAAAAAAATATATTTTACTTGGTCTTTGTTATGTGGTCCCAGGGACGTCAGGACGGTGTATACGCATAAAAAGTTCACCACGCCAATTAAGGGTTAAAAAACACATGTCTGAAACTCGTAAGCTAGTTAATAAATGGTAAAAGATTCGCCTGTGTTGTAAAATTGTATTTAAAATATCAACGCTTTTGTAGCCATTTGCCATTTGTATTTGTGCAATTAAACAGTAAAATTTACTTGTGCAAAATAGAAAACAGAAACTGTAAACCAGAAGAGAAGAAAATACAATTTTTGATCTTTCATTTACGACCTCATTGAGCTATTTCTGTTGTTTACTTTTTCATAATAAACATTTTCTAAAAGAAATCAAGCGGTTGTCATTTAGGGTAAATATTACAATGGCAAGTGTCGGAGATTCGTGCTGGTTTTGTAGACACCTGATACAATTTCCACACAAATGGCGCACTTATAGTTCAGACTACAGTGACTTGATAGAGACAGTGGCGACAATAGGCATAATTTGCCTCAAAATGGCGGCCTATGGCCTACTAACTTTAATAAATTGAACGTTTTTGAATGGTCATGGTTATACCTCGTATGAATAATATGTTGGTGGCACTGTAAGTCTATGTCAAATTCAAGGTTATCAGGTTAGGTTCTGCGTCAGTTTTGACACAAACTGACGCAAAACCTAACCTGCTAACCTCGAATTTGGTATAAACAAACAAAAGCATCAACAAATTTTGCCACTCTATTGTCGCCACTGTCTCGTATAAAGTATAGCCCCTCTATTTACAAATAGTAGCGACATCCTGGGGCAAACCTGATGCAAACATGAAAATACAAAAAGTTACTAAACGGTAAATTTCAGTGTAAACAGTGAAAAAATAACTTATCTGAGTATCTGAAATCCTTTTCTGCCACTATTTTTACACTTATCGACACAACACCGTGGCATTTCCACGTCCTCGACTTAGAATTTGCCCCCGAAGAGAAAAATGAATAAAATCACGACAAATGTCAATGTCACATTTTAATTAATTATACAACTTCCTTGGCAATTTTTAAATATGCTAGGGACTTAAGGGATACCAACGTGATTTTGCCCCAGCGGCAACATCAAAGGTTGTCGCTACTATTTGTAAATAGAGGGGCTATAGTATAAAGTCACTGTAGTTCAGATATGTAAGACTGATGTAAGGTTGTGAACATGGCTAGCTTTGAATAACGTGTAATGGGCGCAATGGCGGAAAATTTAAACTTTGTAGTGCAAATTATTAAAAATAAAACATTTTTTTTACCTGACTTGTTCGGTTTGTTACATTCTGATTTTAGCAACTTTTGGCGCCTGAAATTTATGCAATTCAAAGTGCGTTCTTAGTTTAGCTCTTTACCGGCTAGATTTTTACGTCATCGATTTAACCCTTTGTCGATATTGGATGATTCTGATGTTAGGTTGGAAGCGTCTCAGATTTATCGATTTCTTCGAACAAGTGAATTCTATTCGTTCGTTGGTCTCCACTTTGACTGTCTCGGAAGAACTTCTGGGTTTTGTGTGTGAAAATCTCTAAGCGCCGCGCCGTATGTAGTTTTTTCGATCACTGCAAAAGCCACTTGAATTTCGTTGTGCGATGCGTCTGGTATGTAGCGTTTTGCGTTTCTTAAATGTATTTCTAAGCTGTGAACTGTTCACTGGAGATTTTCCACGTACCAATTTGCTGCGGATTCTCTTCATGTCGATTGATTTCTATTGGAGATTTATTTCACGTGGTTAAATAGTCCACGACCTGACTTTCCTCCCATGTCGGAGATCTGGTCTATGCAGGAAGCTACCTGCCAGAGTGCTGCACGCTGAAGGTTTGATGCTTGTGGAAAGGCTATCCGTCTGCCCTTTTTTCGAAGACCTTCATTACCGCATCATGATATCTGCACCGCAGATGTACTACCAGTCGAATCAAGATGCTGTAGATTTATTACTTTTTTGTGCTGCTCCTGCCGTGAACTCCGAGAGTGCAAATTAATTCCTTGCGTCGCACACCTCGTACACGAATCGCATAATTCAAGGAATTATTTGGGATTTATCTTCGATTATAATGTTCCGTTATACATTGAATTGTAACGTCGAGTCAGATCGACTCCAATGTTGTTGATTTTAATTTTTTAACTGTGTAATATTTTAAAGTGGTTAAATTTGATGTAGATATTAAATTTTGCTTTATTTTGAAGTATCCAAGTGATGGTTAATTACTTCGACACGAAGTGTACGAAGTATTGAAATTTCCTCATATCGAAAACCACTCTGAGTCAAATATTTCTAAAATTGGAGCCAACCGACTAATGAACCCACTATACCAAATCTCCGTCTCGTTTGTGCGGATCTTTTGGTGAAGGCCCCAGCCCACTAGATCCTTCCCTCGTATTGGGGGGTGCCTAAACGTGCTGTGTGGTGTATGTATGTTCGTATGTGTACACGATTTCGGTCGCCAGGAACCTTCCTGAAGTCTTGGATCGTTTTCATACGATAGGTCCTCAAAAAATGAAAGCAACATCAACTGTTGAGGTATGGTCGTCGGCAAAAAAAATATTTTTGGGTTTTTTAAATAAATAACTTGTTCATAACATTTCATTGTATTAGCGAAATGGAGTGATGCTGAGTGTCGAAATATTCTTGAAAAGCACGGAAGGGCGATTTTCTTGGGTGGGGGGTACCGTATATTTTTATGGTTCCTATAGTGAACTTGATTTGCTTTTTGAAGGTTTCATGCAATGCTTGCTTGAACCTACTTACTGTAATTGGTCAGTTAAGTTCATGATTTATATTGTAAACTAGATTTTGCTTTTTGAAGGATTCATGCTACGCTTAGTTGACACTGTTAACTTAATCATTTAATTTTATGGTTCTTACTGTGACTTGAACGGAGTCTAAACTGTCACACGTACGAATTACTAACGAGCCTGTTGGTTTACTGGAAGCGCCGCTTTTAAACAGATCTGTCTAATAAGGTTTTCCCTCAGGTATAGATCACGCTTAAGAGTAGCGAGTGCAACTACTCATGCATTTGGCGTGTGCCACAACACGACGGTCGGGCTTTTAATCATATGTCCTTTTATTTCCATTTGTCTTACTTTAATTTACTAATTAAAATTGGAAGTCCTTACTTAAGTAAAATCTTAATTCCATTTAATTTAGTATATATTGAAATCGGGTTGTATTTATTACCGAATTGCATATTTGTTATTTTTACTATGTACAGGCTGCATCAAATTTGTTGAACCACGTTTACCAATGTCCTCTGGCTTTTTATTTACTGCTGCATCGAGTCTCTGTTATTATTGAGCTGTTTAGGTTCGCCGTTACGAGTTTCATCAGGGAGTTTTATTACCGAAGCTAGACAACAGCGTGGCCCCCTTGTTAAAACTACAACATAAGGTGATCGTAGTGTTCTTTGGAAGCCACTCCCATCTGCGGCTTGAGCTGTCGCGAGTGTATACTCCAAAGCTACCCTTTTCGGTTACAGAGATTCATGGGATTTGAACTCCAGACTTCCGCACCGCAGCCCAATTCTCTAACCACTGAGCTACACTAGCGATATTTCAAAGGTGGCATGCAATAATCTAATGTGCAGTTATGCTGCTAGCATTCTGCGTGAACGCAGAATTAAGTACATCTTACTAAACACAAAGGCGAGCAGTTCGCTCGAATCGCTCTAGAAACTAAACACACCTAATCGAAGTTAAACAATCATATAACTATATAAACCTCGTAGACTTGTGATGCTCGAGCCAGGCGATCGGGGGGCTGCAGGCAGCTTCTCCAGCAGAGCGGGGTTGAGGCACCGCAATCAGCGGGGTTCTTGGGGCACAGCAAGGGGTCCAAGGTGGAAGTATCGCCAGCTACCGACTGCAGGAGTGTCTAACGCAGGTGCCTAGCATAGGAGCCAGGGGACGGGCAATTAAATCACAAGCAGGTAACATTTCCAATTAGTATGTAGCGATTCCAAGTCGGGGTAACGCTTAATGTTTCCCAGTAGTTGCAAAGCCAAGGGAAAAAGGCTGAAAGTGTACCAATTTCTAGGTAAGCACCCGAGAAGGAAGCAGGAGCTAAAGAAAACTAACCTGGTGGTAACAGTCAGCCGTAGGTGGTCGTGCCAGTGACAAAATTTGGTCCCAAAAAAATCCGCAGAAGCATCAGACGTGAGAATTATAACAGCAACCAATTATTCGAACGTCCAATGGGTTTTTTGTGCTTCCAGATCCTTCGCCATAAATGAAGCCAGCCAAATAATTTGGTTACAAGTACAAAGCACAAAGCCGAGAGACAAACAACTTAATTGCACGAATGCTGGAATGGAAAAAACCGAGGAATTCTGGCACACGCCATTTAACTCAAGTTATCAAAACTTTCCAAAATTTCGAAAGAGGAACCACAAAAAAATTACTGAAATGTGGAGTGTTCTAGAATGATATGCATAACTGTAGTTTAGGCTGAAAATTTGTTATCACCAGAAGAGAATAGGGTTGCCTACCCAGTTAGGTAAAAATGTACTGGATATTTGGGAATAAATGAGAATAGTAGAATATAATTAATTATTTGAAATATTGCATGAGAAACTACAAATTAAACGTAACAAAATGCTTAATAATAAAATTTAACTGATTAATTTCAATAATGCATCCGAAACTACAAATTAAACGTAACAACGTGCCCAATTAGCCGACGGAAGAGTCGTCAGTACGCAAGGTCAGTATGAACTCACATTGTTCATTCAGCACTTCGCATATGGCCTGAAGGTCAGTTGCATCGAAACCCTCTCCAGAGACCTCATCTTCTGGTTGGACTTTCTGGCCCAGTTCCAGGCCGTCATCAAACACCACGACTCAAGTGATGACCCTAGGGGAGACTGGGGTGACCTTACACTCAAAAAGGGACCCTAAAGAGCCATCAGGTGTTCAAGCCCTCAACCAAACACAAGGCTGGCTAACTTGCGCAGTTTCTGAAGGACGAACTAGAGAAGTTTCAGGACACCAAGTGTCCAACTACTCTAGTAGAGCATCAGACCATTCTCAAAGAGGAAACGTGACCCATCAAACAACGCTACTACCCTCGAAACCAGGCCATGCAAGCCATCATCGACCAAGAGGTGGACAAGATGCTGACCGAGGAAGTCATTGAATCCTCCAGCAGCTCATTTAGCTCTCCGGTGGTTAGTAAGAAAATTCTCAGGGCAATATCGATTTTGTATTAATTTCGCAAGGTCAACGAAGCCACCCAAATGGATGCCTATATAACATAACGTAAAATATTAATAACTCATATACACTTCCAGCAATCTTAAAAAAACAATGCAAGACTTTTATCCGCTTAAGTATAAATCTAATGATAGATTAATTATTTTTTGTTTTACTGTATCGAAAAGCTACCAATTACGGAAGTGTTTAGCGAAAACACCCACTTTTTCGTACTACTAACACCTTTTAGTTTTCAGCAGTAATAACCATAGACAAAAAAACTTACGTGGTATTTCTGTATCGTTTGGTATTAACAACGTCTATAGTATAATAATTATTTATTAATAGAAACTACGAATTCTACGTACACTTCTGTGCAATAAAATTAAGCACACACGGCTTTGTTGCATTTATTAGTAGCGTTTTTTTTCGAAAGGTCTTAGTTTTGGTCTTTTCATAAGGGTGTTATTTTCAAGTTATGGTGTTTTATCATTTATTGAAACTGCTGCCAGGCAATTAAAATAGACCAGAATTATACAAACTAGAATATTGTGAAAAATAGTCATAAGACGTGTGCTTAATTTTATTGCACAGAAGTGTACAACGAATAACGTGACTGGTTACAGTTATATTTTTAAGTTAGCTTAAACCGTAAAGCGTCAACGTTCACCCGCGTGCCTGTGTTCACACACACTATAAGGGTCTGTTCATACTTCAAGCTTCTGACAGTTTCCATTGGTCGAAATCAAAATACAGGCTGCCATATTTTAGTACGATCACGACCTCCTCGATTAAAATGTCATCTATCTACATATATACATATAAAGGAAAGTCACAACCCTAACTAATCAACGCAGATCCGTAACAAGTAGTACTACGAACTTGACATTTAGGTGGAAGGTTCAATTTGTTACGTAAGATAGTGCTAAGTAGGGATGTTTTGAAATTCGAACCCTAAGGGGGTGAAAAGGGAAAAAATGTGTTTTTACGAATTCCTCAATATCTGTTAGGCCCGATGAGATATTGAGTTGGCGTATACTTGCAAAGATTGACAATGGAAATGCCTAGAACCCTATTTGAGGATTTTCCCCTAATCAACCCCTAAAGGTGTAAATCTGGATTAGAGGTGAATTAAAAAACCCTTTATATGTCCCGTGTTTGTTGAGTTGTAGCATTCTTGTTTGGCATATAGATGTATTTTTACAATATTTAGAAAGGGGTTTAAGGATTGTTTGAAATTTCAGCCTACAAGGGTGAAAACGGAAAAATTGTAAAACAGTAGGGGGTTAACATTTTTTGATATTTTTCGCTGTGGGTCCATTTCAGAATAAAATAAGTTAAATGGAATTTTTTGAAATTCCACCCCTAAGGGGGTGAAAAGGGGTAAACTATGTTTTTATAAATTCCTTAACATCTCTTAGACCCGATAAGATATCGACTTGGTACTTACTTGCAAAGGTTTCCTATACATATTGTTTACGGGCCAAATATATTTGAATGTACGGCAAATGGCCAAGGTTTTCCCCACGTATTATGTGGCTTTTGTCGCATGAGGCGGCAGGGCCGGTGAGAGTAGTGCTCGGTCGAGCACCGAGCAAGAAGAAAGCGTGCAAGCGTGTACCACAAAGAGTTAATCGTGTTTGTGCACCATGTGCCGGGACCACAGCAGCGCCAGGTCTTGTTGATAGCAATAAATAACTTAAAATACAGTCCACAGAATTTTATTTACCACATCGAAGCCCTCGACACATATTTCTGAAAATGTATTGTTCAAACTATTTTTGAACATGGTTTTAAGTGAATAATTTTAATATAAATTGTAATCCAGGAAACACGCAATTGGTTCACTAAAGGCAGAACTTGCGCCAGATAAAAGTGTGTCATGATAACAAATTACAATAGCAACGCCTGCAATCAAGCGCCAGTTCTTGTTGACAAACAGACGTTGCATTTTTACATGTATAGTAATATCGTATGTCAGAAACACGACGCAGCAATTCTGCAACGTTAGTGTGTCAACCAAGCATTCAGAATTGCGCTAGTAAAAATGCGTATGATTGTATTTTCAATATTAGGCCGTAAAAACATGGCATACATTTTCTGTATATATACGCTGTAATAGGACTAAGATTTCAATATACCTTTAACCACGATTGTGTATATTCATTGATGGGGTTGAACACAGGCTAAAATTGTTTATAACGAGGTAGCCAGGCCTAGCTACTTCCCCATATCTCTTAACAACAAAATAAACTCCATCTCCTGTCAAATAAAACTAAACTGGTTTTAAAACAAACATAAAAGGTGCTAAGTTCCAAATAATTTCGGCCACATCTTTTACAGTATTTTAGGAATTAGTTCTAATCTACCTCTAAAGGTGCGAATTTTCATTTGTGGTACATTATAGAACCCATTGTATCTCCTGTGTTCGTTGAGTTAGAACACTATTTTTTGGCATTTAGACATCTTTTTAAAATTTGTAGAAATAGGTTTAAAAGTTTTTTTTAATATTATTTTTATACAATCTATATAAATAAACGATAAAGCACTGACTCAACAACGCAGAGCCGTAGTAATCCTTGGTATCAGGAACTTGAAGTTTGGCAAGAAGAGTCTTTTTGTTGCGTCGGGAAGTGCTAGGAAAGGAGTTTTCGAATTTCCCCCCTAAACGGGAGAAAAGGGGTAAAAATGTCTTTTCACGAATTCCTCAATATCTCTAAGGCCCGATAATATATCGATTTGTTTTTTACTTAGAAAGGTTACCTATACTAGTTTCTAAAAACGTGGTTTAGGATTGTGCACGAATCAACTCCTAAAGGTGCGAATTTTGGGTTCAGGGGTGAATTATAGAACCTTTCATCTCTCCTGTGCTTATTGAATCAGACCGTGGTTTTTGGGCATATGTAGATCTTTAAAAAGTAGTTTAGAGATTTTTCCAAATTTCTTTCGTAAAGAAGTAAAAATGGGGTAAAAGAAAGAAAGAGTTAAAGAAGAAGTTAAAGTTATTGTTGTTTTCGCCGTGAGTCCAATGTAGAATAAAATAAGAGGATTTCTGAAATTCCACCCCCAAGTGGTGGAAACTGGTATCGTGCTATCATGTGTTAATACAACATTTAATAAGGTAGGTAGGTACATATATTTTTTTATTTTATTCTCGAAATACTTAAAACTATAGTTTTATCATACTATAAAAGGAGAACGACAGTTACATACACATTTATAGGGGATACGTGATGCACAAAAGAGTTATGGGGAACATTTCGGAAGAATATTGTTTCCCTTTTATCTACAATATTGTTCTGCACGCGTTTGTTAGTTTAGACACTTAGCGTACTGAATGAGGGGGGGGGGGGGCTCTAGAATTCATTTAAGATTTAGAAGAAAAAACAAACATTTGTAGTCCGTACGAAAAACGGGTATCTTGCTAGTTTTATAGTAATAAAAAAAGACGCTTCCAAAGCAGTAGAAAAAAAATTAATGTATGTAACCACTATGTAACTCGTATGAAAACGGACGTTTAGACTTTCCTTATTTATGTGCCTCGCTCGCTTGGTTATAAACTGAAACTCGTCCAAAAAGTCTTCAATTTCGTAATTGTAATATAATTCACTATTAAATTATTTGGTGATTTCTGATTTATTTCAAAAGTTTCTTCAGGTTTCTCTTTCTATTCCATTTCTTGTTACATCTATAGAATAGGTAGGTCCTTTGCACTTGAGTAGAACAATGCGGCAACGTGTAATTTAATATGGCAGCTTTGATTACCACTCGAGTTTATGTACTTGCTATCATCAGTGTTTTAATACAGTTTTTGATATTAGGCATTTGCGTAACATAAACCAAAGTATATATGATTTAGCAATCGTTAGTCAGATGATGTATCGGTACTCTAATTTGAGTAGATGATCTCATAACGTAAGTAACTCCGGTATTTCTGTAAACTAACCTAGAATGTGCGAAATTGCGCGTTTACTAGTCAAACTCGTGTGTCACAAATTTATTAAGCGGGTGCATTACATGCATCTAGTAGATTCTGTACAATTTTCAAACCCTCTTATGTGTAGATACTAACCGCTTATGTTTTTGGCTAAACTGCAGAATCCGAGGCCAATTCTCCTCCTTTTACTTGCTGCCCTTATAATTTTAGTTACGGTTACTAGAGAAATACGGTTAATATTAATTAATATTAACGATAAGTGGGGAATTGGCCTCGGATTTTCCCGTATGTTTGACCGATATGTGTAGTAAATATGTACCGTTGTAGTTATTATATCATGAGGCAAATAACGGACACAGTTGAATAGTCTAATTCAAGGCGATAGCAAGGTTTATAATTAACCAAGTCTGTTATTTGCGTATCGGCTGTGCGTCGTTCAAGATTTTTCGTAATACAAATTTAGACATTTTAAGAGTAACTTATTGAATATAATTTAAAGACTTTGTTTTTTAGAGAACACGTGATCGGCGGCCATTATGATCCTTAACGGCCGGTGGCTGTTATGAATGAATTTTTATGTGTTTATTTAGTTCAGTTAAAATACAGCAACGGTACAGTAGTATTACAAAAATAATATCTGTAAACATCTATATTTCAATAAGCAATTGATTAAAAGTATTAATAATATGAATATTGGCTTCTTTCAGAACCTCAGTAATATGTCATGTGTTGCATTTGACACAATAGCAACGAGGTGGCTTTGTCTTCTTCTGCAGATTTACATCGTAGGCTTGAGGTAAGCATAATTTATTGTCACTTGAATATGGAAAAAAATTGTTAGTGGTCATAAAACACTTAAGGGCCGGTTGCAGAAAGCAATGTTAAGTCTGGTGTTAGCTAACGTCGCGTCAAAGTGAACAAAATAGCATCAAATTTTGTTTACTAATGTATTAGTTACCATAAACATTTGAGATTTGATTCGTTTTTGTTCACTTTGACGTCGCGTTAGCTAACACCAGACTTAACATTGCTTTCTGCAACCGGCCCTTAACTCCCTCAAAAATGTATCAGTATTGCTCATGAATCCGTTAATTGTAATTTTAAAATTAGTGGTTAATTAAATAGAACAAGGCTTTTCCAAAGTGGGGTACGTGTACCTCATGTTATCATGTTATAAATGTGTATATAAATAATATTATATAACTTCCTTTTTACTTTACAAAATTCTGTAGACTTCACAGTTTTGGTGTGCTAGTTTTTAAGTGGGCAGTTATAGATTTCACACATTGAGAAGGAGTTTAGGTGGGAAATTGGTTGTAAGTTATGTTATAAATTCATAACTTTATGTATAACATTTCCAATTTTGTTAAATTCATTTTTCTGAATTGTAAATGGCTTTATTTTTCAGATTGAAAAAATGTTTCAGTGTGAAGTAAGGTAATTTGGATTCTATTGACGCAAATAAATTTAGAATTTTCTATAATCGTTTAACTTTTTATGATTTTAGGTACTAAACATCTTGTAATTTATTTCTGACAGTTTTCAAATGCCCAATAATATTTTGCACATTAGAACATTTTAAAGTGTGAACGAAGTTATGTTTATCTTTAATAACAACTTTTAAATAGCTAGTAAACTTTTTGCAATTTTATTGAGTTTTGAATTATTTTAAATTGCATTTCGACACCTTACAAATAAATTCCTGTTCGTGTTTTTACATTTTCTAATTTTATTAAGCTTTAAGGATCTTACAAATTAAATTCAAACCGTTTTTAAGTTGTCTGCTGTATCTGTCACTTAGAATTTTTTTTTAAGTGAGACAACGTAAAAATATTACTAATTTAATTTCTTCCAATTTTTTACGAAACAATGTTTCAGCGCGAAATAAGATTATTCTAATTGTATCAACACAAACAAATTCGCATTTGATCTATTTCTATTGTATTAAAATTTGAACATTTTATAAAAATGTAATTTCAATAGTTCTCAAATGTCTAATACTATTTTTTCCTCTGAAAAAAGAAGGTTAAGTGTAAAGTACGTTATATTTAACTCTCTTGATACAAAATTGTTTATATAATTATTATGATTGAATCACCTCAAATTTTATTAAGGCTGGAATATTTTACAAGTTTCATTTTGACAGAGTGAAAACGTCTTAATATTTTGTGCGTTGGAAGAAATGTTAGCGTGAAATAAGTGATTGTTGATTCCATTCATAAAATCAATATAAAATTTATGTAACCTTGTAACTTCTTTTGATTTTACTAAGTTGTGAACATTTCATACAATTAGGTACTTCTGTCGAAATTGAAAACTCTTGACTCGCTTCCATGTTATCATGTTAAGGAAGGAGTGCTAACAAACTATGCACTCAATGGAGTATTACTTTGATAAATTTCGTAAACGGGTACTCGAGGAAAAAAGTTTGAGAACCGTTGACTTAGAATAATGCTCTACACACTCGAACAACCAATAATGTGAGTCTGTTTCTTAGTTTCCATGAAAATAATTGAATTCAATTAATAATTTTGCACTAGTGCAATTTCAGCAACCATCCAACTCAAAATAAAGTGACTAATCAAATACTTGTATTTCTGTGCAGTCAACTAATAACTGCGTTTAATGTTTTCTTATTTCGACAACATTTATGTCAAAAATTCTTATAGTGAATTTTAAATAAATTTGGAATATGGAATATGTTTAAAGATACGTTACTGAATTCTGCACGCACAACGTGTGGTACCAAAACAATGAGCACAAATAAAAAACAAACAGTTTGGTGGAATCCAAATATTAAAGAAGCAGTTAAGCTAAAGAAAGAAAAATGGAAGAAATATCTACATAAGAAAACCACAGAATCATACAACGAATATAAGGAAAAAAGAAAAATAGTTAAACACCTAATAAAGCTAACAAAACAAACTGCTTGGGAAAACTTCGGAAACCAAATGGAAGAGAGGAGCAAAGAAAACCAAAAACTATTCTATAAGACACTGAAGACATTAAGATTAGGCAAACAGCTCAAAAGCATTACAATAAATGATAAAAATGGACAACCGCTAACAGAGGAATCAGATGTAATAAAAAGATGGGAAGAGTATTTTCAAAACTTGCTGTGCCCTGACATAAATCAAATAAATAAAATAAAAAATGGTAAAGCAGCCGGACAGGATAACATAAAGCCTGAAATGCTAAAAGCTATGGGGGTTAGTGGAATCAAATTACTGACTAAACTGTTCAATGAGGTCTGGGATACAAAAACAATACCAAAAGATTGGGAAGTGGGAGTTATAGTGCCTTTTTACAAGAAAGGTAATAATAAAGAGTGCCAAAATTATAGGGGCATTACATTGTTAAGTGTGGTAGCTAAAGTCTACGAAAGGGTACTAGGAAAAAAGCTAATGGAAAAAACAGAACAAGGCCTTATGGACTCACAAAGTGGTTTTAGGAAGGGGTACAGCACTCAAGACCATGTCTTTACAATAAAACAATTAATGGACAAAATGCGGGAGCAAAATAGAGCCTATTTGGACCTGGAGAAAGCTTTCGATCTGGTAACGAGAAAGGACATCTGGAAAGAATTAGAAGATAGAAAGATAGGAAGAAACCTTATAGGAGCTGTAAAAAGTTTATATAAATTAAATCGAAACTGTGTCAGGATACACGGCTTAGAATCACAAGAATTCACCAGTGACTTAGGACTTAGACAAGGCAGCGTTTTAAGTCCACTCCTGTTCACACTAGTAATGGACAGCATTCTGAAGGAAGCTAACAAATCATCTAAAAAGCTACACATCGGGTATAGAAATATGGAAAAAGTGCGAATAGCTGAATGCGCTTTTGCTGATGACCTTGCAATTTTTGCTAACACCGAAGAAGAACTGCAATATAATTTAGACATATTCAAAAACTGCCTGGGAAATAAGAATATGAAAATAAATATAGAAAAAAGCAAAATTATGGTGATCTCAAATATAGCTAGGGAGACACATTTGGAGCTAAATGGACATAAAATTGAACAAGTAAATGCTTTCAGGTACCTGGGATGCACACTGGAATCAACAGGGAACAGAGAGGTAGAGATAAATGAAAGAATAAACGCCGCAGCAAATTTGTATTATACATTAAGTAGTAGCTTCATAGGGAAAAAAGAAATATCGACCAAAACAAAAACTAAAGTTTTCAAGTCAATTTACAGGCCTATACTCATATGGGGCTCGGAATCATGGGTGCTAACTAAAAAATTGAAAAGTCGTGTACAATCTATGGAAATGAAATTCCTACGCAAAGTAAAAGGTGTTACGAGAGCTGATAGGATAAAAAACCAAGACATCCGACAAGAATTAGGAGTAGAATCAGTATTAAAAATCATTGAACAGAATCAATTAAAATGGTTTGGACATATCAATCGTCTAAATGAAGATCGACAAGTAAGAAAAGTGTGGGAAACAAGAATAATACCCAAGCGCAACAGAGGACGACCAAAAACAACATGGGATCAAACAATAAACAAAATACTAGAACAGAGGGGAATTACACTCCAAGAGGCAAAAAGACTCACCCGAGACAAAAAACTGTGGAGTGAATTTGTGTACAGCAATTGAACTAAGTTATGTAAATTTTATATTATGTTACTATGAATTATGTTATGTTTGCATTACTGATTTTATTATTTTTATTTTTTATTATTGTTATGCTATTGACACCAAGAATTGTATCTAAAATTTACCTTACACCAATTGATTTGGTAGAAAGGGTTTTTGACAATATATATATATATATATACAGATTGTCCGAAATCCGTTTGGAACATAGAAAAATAATGAGTGCGACAAGGAAGACATAAACAAAATGAGTAGCAGGACAAAGATAGAATGTAATCATGGCAAGGTACATTTTTAAGCTCAAATTAAGGCAACGAAACAAACAAACACTTCTGTCAAATATTTTATCTGTTATTAAAAGAGTATAAAGTGAGGTTTAAACAATTAAAATAATTATGTGAATAGTAAACAATAGTGTATGTAAACCTCACTTTATACTCTATTAATGACAGATAAAATATTCGACAGAAGCGTTTGTTTGTTTCATTGACTTAATTTTAGTTTTAAAAAAATTTACCTAGCCATGATTACATTCTATCTTTGTCTTGCTACTCATTTTGTTTATGTCTTCCTTGCCGCATTCATTAATTTCCTATGTTCCAAACGGATTTCGGACAATCTGTATATATATATATAAATTTAGTTAAAGTCATTTATTTATTTATTTATTTAATTCGAACTCAGCCAACAGCTGTTAGGCCAATTATAGGCGTCGCTCATGGTAATGTGGTTAAGTTAACTAAACCTCTTACATTTTAAAAATAATTTTTTTATTTAATTCACCTTTTCATTCGATTTTGTTGAACATAATTCGAGGCCTGATTGTTTCTTCAATATTTGTCGTTCAGATTTAACTCATAGCTCTTGTTTTTGGAAAATCTGCCCTCGCATTTTGTTCACGTTGTAATGCAGCATGCAGTATGCATGTTTAAGTTTATTTTCAATCATAATATCCAGATATTTAACACAGTACATGTATTTGAACAGTTGTATGAATGACTGTTGGTAGTTATTAAGGAAACCAATTGGTTTTTATTGGAAATGAGAGTATAAAAATAACATTGAAAGAATTTTCACATAAAATCAAACACTAAGGGTTGAATTCCCTTAATTGTGAGATTATAATGATTGAAAGTTTGAATGTGTAGTAGTAAAATGGCTTTCTCTACAATCAAATGTGATTTAGTATCACAATTGTTATATTATAGCTATTAAGACAACTAGAGTTTTATAGACAGTTTAAAAATTGACATTTTTAAACTATAAAACTCGTGTTGTCTTCAAGATTTTTTCTAACACTAATAATGTCTCCAAGGGGGGCCTCGGGGCACTTCATCATTACGTCATTTTATTCTGCTTCTACAGTAAATTTGGGCTCGAATAATGCCAATTTTTTTTATACAATACGTCGTCAATGACAACGTATTTTCAGATCTTATAACGTAACGTTGTCATTGACGACGTATTTTAAGGGCAACTTAAGATGCGAGTTTATATGAGCCATGCAAACAGTATAAGATATTAGTGTTAGAAAAAATATATAATTCAATGTTATTGAATTGGTTTGCAATTGTATTATCTTTTGAGAATTAATAGAGGACAATTTATAAAGTAGAGCCAGTGCAAAAGTGTGTGTTCTTTGAGTACTGGATTGGGCTTCTATTTTAGATAATAGTAGCTGCAACGAGTTGGGCTGAAGCAACCAGGGGTGTGCCGAGTGAAGTTTCAACAGTATAAAAATACTGTTTAAGAAATCAGGTATCAAAAGAAACATATGTCAAGGTCAGTGAATATTCTTATAAAGTTATAAGAAGAATAAGATTGAAAGTGAGTTTGGTGCGATAATTTGTAGAAATAAACTATTGTAATTATATTTTTCGTTGATCGTTTATTTATGGGTGTCGTTAATGCATACAAAATCGTTCATTAATAGCCCTTATTAATGCATGATTTTTTTATTTTCTAAAATCGCTTATTAATGACTCCTATTAATGGATGATTTTCTATTAATAAACTATTTTAGTATAGGAAATCAAAGCTACCATGAACACACAACTTTTAAGTGTCAAATTTTTGTCATGCAATAAAATAAAATTGTCTCCAATTTAATAAGATACGATCAACGAAAAAATATTGTAACTAACTCATGTGTCAATCAACGATTAATAAAGCGCTCACACGTTAAAATATCTCGATTATTAATCGCTCTCATTAGCGCACTTGTTTGTTAAATAACTATTAGAAATTAATTTTAAATAATGATTTTTCTAAATTATGTGTGACTCGAGTGCTCGACGTGTTTTGGCATTTAGATTTTGAAATTTGAGCTTCTTGGTTATTAGGTTACGTTTTAGAATCTTTATTACTTCCTTTTACTATAAAGGAAGTATTGGATTCACCCCAAAAATTCGAAATTGAGTTTTCAACGGATCTTCACGTTTTAGAGTCCCCTGATCCCAAAAAACATATTTTTTTTCATTGGTCTGTCTGTCTGTGTGTGTGTCTGTGTGTCTGTCTGTCTGTGTGTCTGCCTGTGAACAGAGTATCTCAAAAACGAAAAGAGGTATGGCGTTGAAACTTCATATATAAATTTTGTGTACTATGTAGATGAGACAGCAAGCTTTTGAAGAAAATTGCATAACCGGAAGTAGGTGTTTACTCTTGTGATTTTTCAGTTTTTTTCGATTTTTTCAAAAACGGCTAACGATTTTTTTTAAACTTTACATTTTTCTTACATTTTTAATGTGTATTGATGTGAGATAGGTGATTTTTTAATTGAATACTTCTAAAGTGGGTTTCTTTTGTTTTTTTTTCTATTTTTTTTATTAAGTCCTATTTTAAATAAAACACCCGGTATATTATTACATTTTTGAATTCACCTTAAAATTCTAGAGAAAATTTGTCTCTTCAACTAACACTCGATTTTGTACCGTTTTTGTAGAATTTGTAATTTTTGAAAATTTTTAACAAATGGTTAAAAATTAAAAATTAAATTTTTGGCTAATTATAAGATCATGTAAAAGGAAGTTGTGTGAGTGTATCACACCAGATTTTTTTTATTTGATTTTGGCGTCGTCTGCGTTGATTGTTTATAACAAGTCTGTTCAATGCCCTAAAAACTTTGGTTTCTGACAAACAAAGCTTTATAATAGACTAGCTGACCCGGCAAACATTGTTTTGGATTATGACATGATGGGGAAAACCCTTCAAACCATTAAGCACAGAATCATAAGTATGACTGCAAATTAGAAAGTCGTACAGTGTATAGAAAAACACATTTTCGATATTTTCCAATTTTCCGGCTTTTCCTTTGGATTTTTCCGAATTTTCTGTTTTGCTAAACCACGTCGGGAGTAAGACAAACAAAACGAAAAAAAAATTATCCAAATCGGTCAAGTCGTTCTCGAGTTTTTGTGTTACTAACACACGGCGATTGATTTTTATATATATAGATGTCACAAAGATTGCGTGTTACAAGAAACTGTAAATAGTCACCAGCACTTCAAAAATACCAAATTCAACCAAATAGAATATTGAAAACTTATGTGAAGTGACCAGTAACATAGTATTTGGTGAAAATGTCTTCTACAATGGCCATGTTAGCAGAATACATTGTTCACACTGTTGGACGAACGCATTTATTGTATTTGTCTGGAAACATTGACTGGTGTTAAAACTTGCACGCCACCATTAGGCTTAAGATTTCTGCAAAACAAAATTTCTTTGTAATGTCTATTTGAGTCGATATTTAATTTGCTTAATATTTAACACTAAAGTAGCATTGTAATAGAAATAATTCCATATTTGCCACCGGAAGAAAATACTATGAAAATTACTGCATCTTTATTAACAGACCCCCTAAAATCATATTTTAACTCTGAAGATCACAATCGACTAATTCTTGATAGAATTTTATCAAAATTGGTTAAATATGCTTAGCAGTTATTGTAAAACACGAATTTCCTTTCCAAACCACTGAGAAGAAAGATTCTAACGTTTTTATGTTTTTACAAGCAAACCGCGCGCTACGCGCTGCGAGTCTTGAATCGGCGCGCACGTGAAATAGGATACGCGAAAGTTTAAGCTCCGAGCCGAGCGTTAAGATAAGAAAAACAAAACCTAAACAAATATAAACATCTGTGAAGCCGGAACGTGAGATTTTATTTTGTGCCACAGACACACAGACAAACACACATTAAGGAAAATTATATAATAGATGTGTTCATAAAATATATGCAAAGTTATTTGAAACTTACTATTCATATTATATTTAACATTAAAGGAGCAATGAAACAGTTCTTTACTATTTGGTAATGGTACAACATGTGCATAACCAAACCTTTGACAATGACGTCAACTGACAACTTAGAAATCTTAGTGTTAAACCATGCATTTTAGATTCCATTGACACGCGATAGGAGCGCCTCTAGTTGCAAATACAGATGGAATGGACAGACTTGTTATAAACAATCAACGCAAACGACGGATTTTGGAATATAAATATCAAGTTTTTTTCCACCACCAAGAGTAGAAGTCGGTTTCTATAGCATCAAAATTGTGACAGAAGTAAAACATTTACTCCCTAGAGACTAAATAAGACAAAAATTTTCTTAGGGAGTTTTTATTATGACTGACATAACAATTATGTCAAATTCAAGGTTATCAGGTTAGGTTTTGCGTCAGTTTTGACACAAACTGACGCAAAACCTAACCTGCTAACCTCGAATTTGACATAATTGTGAGCTCTTGTCATAATGACTTACAGTGCCACCAACTTTAAAATTTACCATAGGCTACTAACTTTAAAATAATTGTAACTAAAATGTCATAAATGACGTTTAAAAAATACAGGTTTTTCGTTTTAAATCTTCCTGCAACGTGAAAAAAAATAGTATATGCAACTTGGAGAGAATGCTATTTTGCTTCAGTGCAATTTTTCTCCCGCATTGCATAATGTACTATTAAAATTTATTTTGACATTTAGATATTTTATTGTCATGTCAGATCAAACTGCTATCAAGGTGTAATTATTCAAAGATTTAAATGAAGTTAAATAAGGCACCTGAATTGAAATATAATTTTATACAGTAAAATCATATTCTACTGTGCGAGTAGAGTTATAACGATTCAGGATCTGGTCCATTCTCACAATGAGGTGATTCAGTAAATTAATGTAAAGTAAACACAGTCTTCCTCATAAAAATTAACATATATTCTACATACGCTACATGTTTCGGTTTATATATTAAACCAGGGGTCGGCAACCTTTTTCGGACGGCGGGCCATTATCAAAATAATTTTTTTTATGCGGGCCGCACATTCAAATGTAACTTAAATAGTGCTTTTACATCATATACGAGTATAAATATTATTAAAAATAAATATAGAAAAAATTTATATTTTATTGACATGCTATAGGTAATAACAATAATGTCAGAGAAAAAACAATTACAATTCTTAAAAGGAAAAAAAAAGAAAATACAATTCCAATTAAATATGCATAAATATGTAAATATAAAATATATAAATATGTAAATATAAAATATATAAATATGTAAATATAAAATATATAATATATTAGGGAAAATAGTTTATCTTTCATTTTATTCATTCATTAAAATTCAATGCGCTTTTTGTTCTTGAATATTGTTTGATAATTCATTTCAGTCCGGTTGTGTTTGGGATACTGAGATCCTCAAGTTTTGTAAATTTTCATCCGTCAACCTCGTTCTATATTTTGATTTTATGAAATTCATTCTTGTTCCTTACATTTTTTAAAAACGTTTTGTTGTGCTTCTAACGATTTTTGTAAAGAATCAATTTTATTTTGTCTGAATTGAGTTTCAAATTTATCATATTCACTTTTGTGTTTCGTGCCGTAGTGGCGATGCAAATTAAATTCTTTGAATACGCTTATAGATTCTTTGCAAATTAAGCATAGTGCTTTATTGTAATTATTAATAAAGAAATAATCAAAAATCCAATTTTCTTTAAATTCGCGGTTTTCGTCATTAATTTTTCTTTTCTTTGGTATTTTATTAATTTTTCCTACGATAAAATATGAATTATTTTACCTATAAATTACAAATAACATGTATTTCTCATTACCTATTGTAGTGAAACGTCATACGTAGGGATTAAACTTGCACAGTAAAATAGGTTTCCCACTATGCTTCTGTTAGCGCGCATTATTGTCACCGGCCACATTTCGGCACGCTCACGCTCTAAGTTTGTTGATTTTTCCTAAAATTATATTGGTGCTTTGGCGGGCCGCGCAAAAAGTTGCAAAGGGCCGCATGCGGGCCGCAGGTTGCCGACCCCTGTATTAAACCATCTTCAGGCTAAAAGATAAAGCTTATAAAAATACGGGGAAAACCCAAAGAGCAAACACCTCACCTAATGTCAAAAATGGACAGTCATAAATAAACAAACAATTAAAATTAAAACGGACATAAGACAACGTGACCATGTTAAATGAAATAAATTATTTGTTTATATACAATGGTCAGCCAAGGTGAGAACTGTAAATACGTATCAAAGCCACAAATTGTCTCCCGGTTAAACGATCGTTGCCTCAATGAGGTCATGGAGTTTGCAAACAGTAGCAATTGTATATTCCTCAATCGAAAATTTGATTAATTGCTTAACTTATTCCATTTATCGGTTTTTGTGGTTTTGATAGGTATTTACAGTTCTCACCTTGGCTGACCATTGTATATAAACAAATAATTTATTTCATTTAACATGTCGGTCACGTTGTCTTGTGTCTGTTTTAATTTTAATTGTTTGTTTATTTATGACTGTCCACTTTTCACATTAGGTGAGGTTGTTCTCTGAATGTTATTTTTTGGTGTGGTCTATTATGTGTTTTATCGGACTTTTTCTACTGTCTAGGGTGTATATCACACAACGTTTCAGGAGTTTTGATCTACTCCCGTCTTCAGGTGTTCCTGGTTAGTCCTGAGAAGGACTGATATTGAACGCTTTTATTTGTAAACTGGTGGCCTAGTGGTAAGAGTGACAGACTAGTAATCACAGCGATCAGCGGTCCCAGGTTCAAACTCCGGGGGAGGCAAAAGTTTACAAATAAAAGCGTTCAATATCAGTCCTTCTCAGGAGTAACCAGGAACACCTGAAGACGGGAGTAGATCAAAACTCCCGAAACGTTGTGTGATATACACCCTAGACAGTGGAAAAAGTCCGATAAAACACATCATTAGGTGAGGTGTTTGCTCTGTGGGTTTTCCCCGTATTTTTATAAGCTTTATCTTCTACCCTGAAGATGGTTTAATATATAAACCGAAACATGTAGCGTATGTACAATATATTGTTATGATATGTAAAAATCAGGTTTTTGAATAAAAATTAAAGAACATATAAATTTGGGAGATTTATACAATCAACTTAGAAAAGTTTTAAATAAAAGATTGTTTGTTTATTTGAAAATAAGTAATGCAAGTTTAATTTGATACAATTTACAAATTATTTTGAAAAAGTAATAGCAATTGAGTAATGTGACAAATATGCTTTCTATTAGAATATAGTAGATAGAAATCATATTATTTAATTTTAAAGAGTGTATGAATAATTGTAACTAGCATAAAGGGAGATTTTGTTTGGAATTATTTTAAAAATAACAAATTTAAAATGTAGACGTATTTTGAAAATATTTTTTCGAATTTAATAAAAAAAACTGGAAATTTTACCTTTATTTGTATTGTTAATTTGGTATAATACCATAAACAAGGTTTTAACAAATATACGAGGTGAAAATAAGGTTGAAATATTAATATGAAATAGTGCAAGTATACAGTCATTGAAGAGAGTATGGAATATGGTTTAACTAGATACGAGTAAGAAGAAAATAATAATATTTAAATGGAATTGGATTGTTTAATAACTACAAGGAATAATAAGTTACATTAATTACTGGATTTGGTTATTGTACGGAGGACGTGTTGATCATTTGACGGGAGTTGCCGGTGGAACTGCTTGATTTGGATGATTGTGTTTGGTTGCTGACTACAGAGTAGGAGCTGGGGAATATAGAAGATTAGCTTGGGATCATCTGTAAGAGTGAACTTGGGTTGACAGTTGCAGTGCAAGGAACAGAACCATTTCTGCAAGCAGCCAGGGTTTTGACAGGTTGGAGGTTATTTGATGGTTAGCAGAGCATCGTGGCTGATCTGTCGGGAATCCGAGCTGTGAACTTCCGGAACAGTGGTGTTTTGAGGTGACTAAGAGTGAAAGTACGAGGAGTTCAGTTTGGTCTTAATTAATCCTATAGAAGCATATTGAATAAAAGACAATTAAAAGAGTGAAATAAATATAATAAAGTACTTACCTTAATGAATTGAGTCAATTACATGTGAGTAGAAAGAATTTTTTTTATTTTTGGTTTGATTATTGTTGCATCATTGTTTGAAGTTAAGCTGACAGTTAGTGTCAATCCATAATCAAAAGTCATTATAAAATTAAAATTTCAAATAATAGACTACTAGATTGACGAACCACCCTTGAAGAGTCTCAATGCAATACATTTATTTAAAAGAATAGAATTTAAAATTCAAATTAAATAAATCAATTTGAAAGAAAATAGTAGAGCTAATATTATGTAATTAAATAGGAGTTTCAACGTATAAGCTACTACAATATGTTAATTTTTATGAGGAAGACAGTGTTTACTTTACATTAATTTACTGAATTACCTCATTGTGAGAATGGATCAGATCCTGAATTTTTATGAAGCCCGTCGAGCACTGAAGGTCCAACGATTTATTTCTTTGTCGATCAAGCTTAAAAAAATACAGTTGAACATTTGGTTTAATTCCAAATGTTATAAGGAAGAGTTAATTCCAAATTATATCAAGATGAGAAGCAGCACTGTCAATTCATGTTTCGAAGAAGCCTTAATGGTAGGACAAAAAAGTTGGGTAAAAGACAAAAATTCACTACTGGTACAAATCCAAAGATGAAATTAACTTGGAACTTTACAGACTACACATCCAGCTATCTTATGAAATCAACTTTTTAATATGATCTGATGTCCTTTTTTATACAAAAAATAAAGTATCAAATTTTGGTAGGTTGTTATTCGATAAGTTACTCAATAAGTTTAACAATTTAAAGACTAAACAATATAATCTTAGATCTAAACAACCAGCTAAATTTTCCAATTTTGAATTCCACCCCATAGTTCTCAATTTAAGCAAATGTAACTTTAACAATTCCGAAATGCAGCTCTTGAATCAAGGTCTTAAGTTTTCACCCAAAACGCATGTGACCAAAAATTCTATTACAAATTTAGCTATAGAAACTGAATCTGTTATTGCTTCCTGCAAAGTTGAGAACCCTGAAACTCTTAGAGCCCTTCTGAGTAATACATTTTCTATTTTTAATAAATAATTTATAAATAACGCTGGATAAACGCACGCATTAAGGCAAGTATTAAAAATTACACATAAAGGTGATACCAAATAGTCAGCACAACCCTTAAGGATGTATACCGGGTGTCCATTCTCAAAGTCGAACATAGGCAATTAACATTAGTGCATTCACTCGTTCTTTATTGAAATAATTCAGTTTTCTGTAGATAATTTTATTTATTATTTATTTATTTATTTATTTTAACAGACGTTGACAGAAAATACCTGTTTTTTCGCCAAATAATTACCAATTTTTTTGACAAATGCTATAAAACTTGAAAAGCAAGGCATGGCATATTTAAAAATTCCCAAGTTTTAAATTAGTATTTTAAAATAAAAATCGCATCTTGAATATTATTATTGGTACCATTCGATGCGTAATAATTTTATCTTTCCATTGATACCATTACCTTCCCTGTAAGTTGAATTGGCGAGCAGGAATCTGCAAAAACGTTGAATACAATGTTAATCGCCTATGTTCGACTTTGAGAACGGACACCCGGTATAGGAATATTATCTGGTCCTGAAGAGCGTGTGCTTTTGAGGTTTTTTATAACTGCAAGCAAATCATTAGTAGAAAAATTAGCTATATTAATAGTTGATGGTGTATATGTGTTCTCTGTTATATTATGGTTTAAACTGGTATCTTGCCTATAGCAACTACTAAAAAAATCCGCAAAGGCATTTGCAATTTCCAAGCCACCCTCAACCAAGATACCATCTTGATCAACCATTGCGTTGGGCAGATTAGAACAATTGTTTATGCCATTGACAAATCTCGAAAAAGACTTAGGATCCTCAATAATATTTTGCTCAGCATTAGATACATACTCTTGATATGCCTTATTTATAAGGTTCTTAGTATCTGTACGTAAGCGTTTAAAACTGTCATAATGTAATTGAGAACCCGTACTTATGAAGAGGCGTCTGTACTTTTCCTTAAGTTTTAAATTCTTAATAATTGATTTATTGAACCAAGAAGGGTATTTAGTTGTTTTAGTCTTAAATTTAGGTATACAATTATCTAATATAGTGTATAGAATTTCATAAAACTTGGCGATAGTGTCGTCAACAGATGTCAGATTCTCAATTGGAGACCAATCTGCATCTTTAATGAGTTGTACTAGCAACTCATAGTTACCTTTCTTAAAGTTATATCGTGACTCATTATTAACACCACACGCCTTCATCTTAGGAACATTGACATAAAAATTACAAAGTAGCGCAGGATGATGAAAATCTGCCGGTACTAATCCAAACGGTTCAGATGTAACATTTACAATAGAATGTGATAAAATTAAATCTAATATTCTACCATTACTATTAGTAACACAATTAAACTGTTGCAGATCTAAGAAATTAATAAAATTAATTAAGTCCTTTGTCTTAGAAAGCAGCTGTACACTCTCGATATTAAAATAGTATTTATATAGTAGTCCCAGCAATTGAAATCGCCGAGAATAATACAATTACCTTCATGGACAAAAGATAAACTTCCTAAGAATTCAAACAAAACCTCATAATCAGCTCTGGTAGCATCAGTAATATATAAAACAACAAAATAATAAGAACAATTGTAATTGAAATCAATTTTGAAACAGAGTAAATCGCAGACGGTTTCCAAGTTGCAGACCAGATCCACCTGGTGAACGCGATAGCTGACCCGTACAGCTGCGAGCACACCACCGCCTCTCTGTTTACCTGTAGCAGCTGTGTTTCGATTTTGTCGAAACACCACATAATTGTTGCCGAAAAGTTCACTATCAGATACACCATCTTGCAACCACGATTTGGTAATTATGATGATGTCATAATCACAGTTTTGAACATTTAAGTAAAAATCGTTAATTTTAACACAGGGGAATTAGATGCTGTGCTGGAATGATCCTAGTTCTTAGGCAAATCTTCATGTGAACGTATTTTCAAGACGGGGAATCGTCGCTTTGTTTTAGATATATGGTACCATTTTTTGACCATAAATATTTATATTGGAGGTCAGCTTTAGTTTGTTTTGCTTTCCAAAACAAGGCCTTGTTGTAAGGTGAAAGATGCTCATTGATAAAAACTCGACCTGTCCCACTGTTGGTAATTATGTCATTGTTAGTGAGTTTAACAAGCTTTCCATTGACAATAAAAACATCTCGGATTTTGCGGCTATTGAACTGGACAATTATCGATTTGGGTTTGGAGCTATTGCGGTTCGGGATACGATGTATCGCTTCGATACAATTTATATTAAACGGATCTATGTTTAATTTAGAGGCAACCTTGGTTAGGATAGATGTTAGATTTTTGTCTGGACACTCCGCTAAACCATGAATTTTGACGTTTTTGTTGCGGGTGTATTGTTCCAGAGAGTTGATTTGGCTATGGAGAGATCTTATTTCAGTGTTTTGGACAGCTATTGTGTCCTCCATTTTTAGTATTCTGGATTCGCCAAGCTCAACATCAAGCTTAATTGTAGATATTTGACTTTGCAGTTGATCTAGTCTCTTGGAAAAATCGTCAAATGCATTCATAAGCGTTGCAACATTTGAATTAAGACTAGGCAACACTTTCAGTTGTTCAGTGATGTGTTCAAGCATGCGTGTTTGGGACGCAGATTGACAGTCATTTCCATCACGCTTATCACTGCTGCAATGTTTACACTTCCAGAACTTGATGGTTTTGTCATCACACATGTTTCTGAATTGTTCAATTGACAGCTCTGCACAAACTAAATGGAAAGCACCAACACAATCACCGGCGCACTCAACACTATCGTCGTAGCGACCCAATTTCTTGGAGCAAACAAAACACGACAAACCTTTGGCAGCCATATTTGATGTGCGAAAAAAGAGTTCACCACTCACGAAGGCGTTCGACAGGGTGGAGTAATAAGCCCTCTCCTGTTTATCGCCCTACTTGATGAAATAACAAAAGAAGTAGGAGACCAAACACAAGGAACACATATAGGGTACAGAAATTTGATACCCGTTAGGGTAACAGAATTTCTGTTTGCGTATGACATAGCAATAATAGCCAGTTCGGAAAGAGAACTGCAGAGAAAGGTAGAAATTTGGCACCAGGCTTTTGCTAAAAGAAACATGTCAATCAGCAAAGAGAAGACGGTAGTAATGCACGCGTCAAAGACTCCTAGAACTATCCATATAACACTTGACAACGAAGAATTAAAACAAGTGGAAACTTTCCAATACCTAGGAACCACAATTATAGTCCGGCAGCCATGGGGTAAAACCTAACAATTTCGTATTAAGTTTTTTTCAAAATGGATTTGGGGTCTAAGGGTCTCCTAGTTTTGATATCCAAGTGATGACAAAGCGTCATCCTTGAGCAACTCCAGATACCGGGTGTCCGAAAAGGAGTAAGTGGGTGAAATATCACTCTTTTTAAATTATTTGTAAATTTTACGTAAATAAACGAGTTTTTTACAAATGGTTTGTTTCTCATAATGTTTATATAAAATAGAAACAAAAAAATTAAATACAGGGTATTCCAAAAGTGTATTATTATATTAAAAATTCTTCTGCTGACGTAGTTTGAGCGGCAAGGACAGCTAGCGAATGAGTACTGGTTTTGCCATTTTGCGATGAGATTTCTGTGTCAAAATTGTCAACAATAACCTGGGTTAGTGTAGCATCACTTCCTTTAATTTTTAACCATCTCAAAAGCGGCAGCGTTTTGAATCTTAACATCTCATCATACGTGTATGGTATTTTAAATTGGTTCAAAATATTCACTAGTTCTTTTGAAAATCTAAACTTAACGCATACACCTATTTGAAGATTTGTAAATGTATTATATAAAGTCGATGAGACGATACTCCCAATTAAAAGTTCCGGTGGAGTTTTGTCCAATTTAGGTGATAGCGATTCGCAAAATTTTAATAGAATTTTACTGTAATCCGCTAACACTGTTTTGTATTTTACATGTAACTTATATTTCTCTTTATTCCTCTTTACATCAGCAACTTCGTGTTTTATTTCTTTTGTTATTTTGCCAATTGCAGTTTCAATATCATTAGCGTCATCTTCAACACGACTTATTCTTAAGGTTGCCGCGACTTTGTTAGGGAATGTTATTATATTTGCATATCCTGAGGCAGAAAGTACTATCAGTTTATCAAACTGTTTCTTGAGGGTTTTCATTAAATTACCTCGAGTAAGTTTATGTCCTCCGCGATCCGGATTACAAATTCTTTCTTTATCGGTCAATATCTCTTACTGTTTCCTCGTAAGGAATATCTTCTTCCTCGGTATCCTGACTAGACTGTCGTTTTGCTGAAAGCACAGCGTTTTGACCCATGAATTTATTACGACAGTCCATATGGTATCTGGTATCTACGGCAGGTAGGTCTGCCACACAGCCAGCTAATCTTAATCTAATTTCAGCAGCCCAGGTATCGTTTCTTTCCACGCACGTTTGCAAAATGGCTTCTTTGTTTGAAATTTTCTTTACCTTGTATTCTAAAGCTAGGAATTGAAAGGACGGTCGCCATGGATGAGGATTCTTTTTATTCTTTTTCACTTTGCACTTTTGTCCACAATACAGGCAGTCATTTTTAAAATTGAAATTTGGCACTTCTAATCGCCTCTGCGTTTCGTTGTTGAAGTTCCCGCTTCGGTAACAGCATTTCCTGACGATAAACATCTCTTCAAGTTTTTCAAACTTTTGATCTTCATACACTTTATTGCACTTTATAAGTTTTTATACGCTGGGCACCAGCAACGGAAAGTTTTTAAGCTTTTTTTCACAAGCAAATTTAAAGTTAAAAAACACTTGTTTTCACTCATATTTAACTAGACGTTACACTATACCCGAATATGCAAAAGAAATCGCTATTAGAGATCGTATTACCATGATACAGGAATATTTATGCTTGGTTTCTACATAAGAAACCTTCTCCAACTGTTGCGTGTCTGTTTGTTGATTCAGCCAAACATTTTTGGGACACTCTGTACCTGTAATGCAGCTTCGTTTTTAAACACGTACGTTGTTATTTTTAGCTGAATTTTGAACTGGAACACAAAATATTCTCATAACGGGTGTCCGCCGGCAAATTTCATTTTTAAACTTAAAATAAAATTTTTATTTCTTAAAATATGTTATTGAAAAAAAATACAAAATAAACCTTAATCTTTGGGAAATTATTTGTGAAACAGCACATCCGTCAAATGACGCCCCTCACGTCGTATAACTTCTTCCAAACGAACTTGAAAATTTTGCATCACACGCGTAAGCACGAATTTCTTGGGTGATGTTCTGCTTTAACACATCCAAAGTGGTGGTGCATTCTCGTAGACTTTTGATTTGAGATATCCCCACAAAAAAAGTGGGTGTCCAGTGGCAAATTTTCTACGAGAATGCACCACCCACTTTGGATGTGTTAAAGCAGAACATCACCCGAGAAATTCGTGCGATTATACCTGCTATGCTTACGCGTGTGATGCAAAATTTTCAAGTTTGTTTGGAAGAAGTGATACGACGTGAAGGGCGTCATTTGGCGGATGTGCTGTTTCACAAATAATTTCCCAAAGATTAAGGTTTATTTTGTATTTTTTTTCAATAACATATTTTAAGAAATAAAAATTTTATCTCAAGTTTAAAAATGAAATTTGCCGGCGGACACCCGTTATCAGAAATTGATTAATATTATTAAAACTTTATAACACAGATTTTGTAAACACCTTGTATATGGCTGAAACTTGTAAAATCAATAAATTCAATAAGTTAACGCAGAATTAACCATGCAATAATAAAGTAGTATTCAAGTTTAAAGCCAAAGACATACAATCATTTTATTGTTTTGAAACACCCTGTGTATCTCAAGTTGCTCAAAGATGCCAGCTTGTCATCAGTCGGATATGGTAAATAGACATATAAATCTACGAGAATCCGTTAAAAAAGAAACTTAATATGAAAATTTTCACTTCAGGGAAATAACGCGGTTCTGCTGCCGTACTATTAGTAGTTACGGAGGGAATGAACAGGAAATAAATAACAGGATACAAGCAGCAACAAAAATATACTATGCTCTGAACAAAGAAATAATATCCAAGAAGGAAATCTCCAAGAAAGCAAAAATTAGAGTATACAGTGCTATCTACCTCCCTTCCCTCACGTACAGCAGCTAATCATGGGTATTAAGTAAAAGGCAAAAGCAAAGATTACAAGCGTGCGAAATGCGTGTGCTAAGGAGAATTGAAGGAGTCACCAAGTGGGACCGACTAAGAAACTCCGAAATCAGAAAAAGGCTGCAGATAAAACCGCTCGAAGGGAAAATTGAAACAAACCAACTGAGGTGGTTAGGACATCTGTTCAGAATGCCAAATGAGAGAGAATTAAAAAAGATCTGGGAAGCAAAGCCAGAAGGAAGAAAACCCAGAGGTCGCCCCAATATGACGTGGAACAAGAAAGTGGCAGAGATTGTTAATGAAAGAGAACTAAACTGGAGAGTAGCAAAAGAGACTGCAAAGAACAGAAAGAAGTGGGAAAAAATGTGCAAAAGTGACAAATAAAAGTGTAATCAAACGTGCAATAATAGTGACTTGAAATGACATTGAGTAGAAATTGTGACTGTATAAAACTCCTCAACACCGTGTCCGACGGTAAATGAGAAGACGAGAAGAAGTAGTAGTAATAAATGAAGTTTTTCTTACAACAATTGGCTATTTTTGTAAACAATGATACGGTCATCATATATCCAAAAAAAAATGTATAACAACCTCTCACTTGCTGTACTTAAAGTACCGGTTTTGCAAGATCCTCTTTGATAGCAATTTATACCTATCGGCAGTTTTCCGTGCCTGGTGCAGCATTTAGGATTTTCCTTACAATTAAATGTCGAAACGAAGCACAAATTTAATTATAAAATTGAACACAACTAATCTGGCTAATTTTGATTGGTTTACCGTTTGAGGTCTATTTATAATCATTATCACATTTTTGCACACTAATAAAATATGAAAAAATAAAGCTACTAAAATGTACTTACGTAATCCTGTGGCTTTTAACATTTGGTATAAGCTGGTAGTTAGCATAAAATAAATATTTTACTGTTCAACGCTCAATGCCATATTGCTAAATTTATCATAAGTTAATGACAATCTCCTTTTGTTGTAGGTGTCAAGATATTTAAATTACTTATCACCTGTCATCAAAAGAAACTGGGATATTTAAACTAATAATGAACACTAAACAAGAAAGCATCGAAAGTACTAAGTTAGGTATACATATAAATATGACTCAGACAGAAGAAAAACATTATAGTTGCTGTGTTTGTCAATACAAAGCAAGTGTGAAAAGTGCTTTAGTAACGCATATGAGGAAACATACAAGAGAAACGCCTTATAGGTGCTTTGTTTGTGAATACAAAGCAACACAAAAGAGTCATTTAGTGCAACATATGAGGACACATAGAGGAGAAACGCCTTATAGGTGCTCTGTTTGTGAATACAAAGCAACTCAAAAAAGTGCTTTGGTTAGACATATGAGGAAACATACAGGAGAAACGCCTTATAGGTGCTCTGTTTGTGAATACAAAGCAACTCAAAAAAGTGCTTTAGTTCAACATATGAGGAAACATACAGGAGAAACGCCTTATAGGTGCTCTGTTTGTGAATACAAAGCAACTCAAAAAAGTGCTTTAGTTCAACATATGAGGAAACATACAGGAGAAACGCCTTATAGGTGCTCTGTTTGTGAATACAAAGCAACTCAAAAAAGTGCTTTAGTTCAACATATGAGGACACATACAGGAGAAACGCCTTATAGGTGCTCTGTTTGTGAATACAAAGCAACACTAAAGAGTAATTTAGTTCAACATATGAGGACACATACAGAAGAAACGCCTTATAAGTGTTCTGTTTGTGAATATAAAACAACTGTAAAAAGTGCTGTAGTTAGACATATGAGGAAACATACAGGAGAAACGCCTTATAGGTGCTCTGTTTGTGAATACAAAGCAACACAAAAGAGTAATTTAGTTCAACATATGAGGACGCATACAGGAGAAACGCCTTATAGTTGCTCCTTTTGTGAATACAAAGCAACTGAAAAAAGTTCTTTAGTTAGACATATAAGGACACATACAGGAGAAACGCCTTATAGTTGCTCCATTTGTGAATACAAAGCAACTGTAAAAAGTAATTTAGTTAAACATATGAGGAAACATACAGGAGAAACGCCTTATAGGTGCTCTGTTTGTGAATACAAAGCAACACAAAAGAGTCATTTAGTTAAACATATGAGGAGACATACAGGAGAAACGCCTTATAGGTGCTATGTTTGTGAATACAAATCATCACAAAAGAGTAATTTAGTTCAACATATGAGGACGCATACAGGAGAAACGCCTTATAGTTGCTCCGTTTGTGAATACAAAGCAACTGAAAAAAGTTCTTTAGTTAGACATATAAGGACACATACAGGAGAAACGCCTTATAGTTGCTCCATTTGTGAATACAAAGCAACTGTAAAAAGTAATTTAGTTAAACATATGAGGAAACATACAGGAGAAACGCCTTATAGGTGCTCTGTTTGTGAATACAAAGCAACACAAAAGAGTCATTTAGTTGAACATATGAGGACACATACAGGAGAAACGCCTTATAGGTGCTATGTTTGTGAATACAAAGCATCACAAAAGTGTAATTTAGTTCAACATATGAGGACGCATACAGGAGAAACGCCTTATAGTTGCTCCGTTTGTGAATACAAAGCTACACGGAAAGATCATTTAGTTACACATATGAGGAAACATACAGGAGAAACGCCTTATTGGTGCTCCGTTTGTGAATACAAAGCAACACAAAAACAGGATTTAGTTAAACATATGAGGACACATACAGTAGAAAAGCCTTATAGGTAGAGGAGGGGTGTACAAAATGACATACATTTTATAAAACTAGAAAAATTTAATCAAAAAATTGCATTTTTCAAACGAATATTAAAACATATAATAACCCTTTCGCAACATCTTAGACGAGTCTTTACCTCAATAAAATAAAACACGAATTTTTAGTAAAAAAAATCAAAATGAACAAAAAAAATTCATTTTACCCCATCTGGAGGGCAAAATGACACATCAATATTTTTTAATATATTTTTAGTCTGTACAAAGTTCACAAACAAAACTTTTTGTTTTTGTCTACCCTGGCACAGTCGGCATGTGCCTACTTTTGACAGGAACAGCAACGTAGCCACAGTTCACCTTGTTTGGAAAATTTATACACTTCTGTGCAATAAATGCAAGCACAATTGTCTTCATCTTCGTCGGCAGGAAAAGCCTCTTTTTCTGTGTCTGACTCGTCGGGCTCTGCAAGGACTTTTCTTGATACCATCCTTTTTCTTTTTTCTCGAATTATGAGTTTTGGTTTGCTTTTTTCTTTGGCCTCTTCCAAATTTGGGGTAGAGTTTAAGACAGAAGTTCCCTGACGTTTCCTTGGCTTTTGCTTTCCCTGGCCTGAAACAAATGATCCGATCGGAACTGGACTTAAATCAGCCGGTGTAACCAAAATTGAAACTCCACTTGTTGAATTTTGCAGGTTTTCCTGAGTGGCTGTAGGAATGATGAGGGAAGGTTTTATGGCGGAAGTATTTTTTGAACTAGGTCCAGGTTGATCATTATCATCAGTCAGAACATTCGCAGCTTGTTGGACGGGAGGATCTATGGCGGAAGCATTTTCTGAACTAGGTCCAGGTTGAGCATTATTATTGGTAATGCCATTTGTAGCCTGTTGGACAGAACCATCGACTACAATATTTGTAGTTTCAGATGCTTGAAACATATAGTCAAGGAACACATCACGGTTTATTGGGTAGGTAAATGCCTGTTTTAGCAAATCCATGAGTGGCATTCTGGACTGTAGCTGCTTTTCCATACGCTTCATTTAGCAGACCACCAATTTGAAACTGTGTCACAACTCCTGCAGGATGAGCTTTGAGCCATCTGGTTACTTCTTGGTCATAATACGTCTTGAGTGGCCCAAAAAATGCCACATGGAGAGGTTGCATTCGATGTGTGCAGTGAAGTGGTAAACACAAAAGCACAATGCCATTTTCTTTGGCGTACACAAGGGCATCGAGATATTTATCACTTGAATGTCCATCCACGATTAACAAAGCCTTTTCAGTGGGAGATGCCTTGACATATTTTTGGAAATATTGCAGCCACTGTAAAAACACTGGGCCAGTCATCCAGCCGGACTCCTGGGCAATGCCTAAAGTTCCTGCAGGTGTATGGTCAGCCAATTCTTTTTTCATTTTTTTCCGGGGAAAAATTAGGGCAGGTGGAATAAAGTTTCCAGCGGTGCACATGCAGCAAACAACTGTTACATGAGAACCTCTTTCAGCGCTGGTGATTGCTCCTACTTGCTTCCGACCGGCTGTAGCAAATATTTTCTGCGGGCGCTGCACTGTAGATAAAGCAGATTCATCTGCATTGTATATCCTCATGGGGTCGATATTTTCTTTTTGCATGATCTGGTCGAAGACCTTAAAAAACTGAGACACTTGAGGCTTATTAAATGCCTGCGCTCTTGCTGCGGATGTAGCTTCGGGTTTACGCAGTGTTATATCTCGATTTCTTTTCCGAAATCTTCTTAACCAGTCTTCTCCTGCAGCCCTTTTCTGAATATTAAAATGGTGCTCAAATGGTACTGCTAAATTGTAGGCTAACTCCAATACGTCTTGTCTTGTGAGTCCAAAGAACCTTGATTCTAGCAGTTTTAAATGCTCCACCAACTGCCGTTCTACTTCTACAGGAAATGTGGGTTTAAACCTGCCCAGTCGTTTTTCGCCGTTTTTTAAAGTCTTATTATTTTGCAGGGCATGTCTCCTTAGAGTTGCTTGAGGTATGTGGTAAGTTTTTGATGCCTTGAGCCACCCCATTTCACCATTATTAACAGCTTTTATTGCCTTTAACATAGAAGCAGGATCCCATGATTGCCTACTAGATTTTCTTACGTAATTTCTTGGCATTCATCATCATCAATCCTTTCAGTCCCGCAGAACTATAGGTCGCCATCGGCGTTTTGAGACAGTTTGAATAATTAGTACAAGGTTGTCGGTCTTGCACTAATGCACAACTTTACTATTCACTTTGCTTCCACTTTAATTTAATTTCTTTGTATCACTTTGTATAACTTTGATTGCTTTTAACGTAGCACTGTTCACGTAAATTTAACTTCAACTAATTTGTTGAGTGGTTAATCTTTAATTTTCTTCAGTTGTTTCATAACTGTTTGCGCACATTGAATCCACAAAGATTTTCCAAGTGTCTTTATCTTTTGCTTTTTGTTTGACTTTATTCCAGGTTACTTTCATCTCCTTGCATTCTTTTAATACATTTCTTTTCCATGTCAAATTGGGTCTGCCCTTCTTCCTTCTTCCCTTAACCGTGTATTCTAGCGCTTGTCTTGTTATATCCGAGTTAGGCTTTCTTAAAGTATGCCCAATCCAATTCCATCGGCGTCTCTTAATATTTATATGGATGGGTTCTTGACCTGTGATATTCCACAGCTCAGAGTTGGAAATTACCTCTGGCCAGTATATTTTCAATATTTTTCGCAAGCATTTGTTTACGTATATTTGAATTTCCTTTGTTTCTCATTTAGTGCCCATACAGAAGTACACTGACTATATTTGAATTGAACAATTCGGATCTTCGTATTTCTTGACAATTCATTTGAGGTCCAAGTTTTTTGCAGTGTCCTGAACGAGGCTTGTGCTTTGCCGATTCAAAATTTTATGTCTGCTTGCCTACTAGATTTTCTTACGTAATTTCTTGGCATTATCTATAAGAAAATGCATATTTTAATACGTTGTATTATGATGGGGTAAAATGACATAGTATGTCAATTTGCCCTCCCACATTCTATGTCATTTTACCCCATATGAACCTTATGTAAACAAATGCAATTTTTTGCCAAAACAAGAACCCGCTTAACAAATCTGAATAATTCAATTCTAAAAGCAACAATCACATAACTCAACATAAATATTCCAACTTATCAGTTTATCGCATTAAAAAGTTATAGCAGTTTTTAATGTTTCACGACAAACACTTTTGGCGGTTAAAAATACTATAATCGGACGTGCACTTACTCTGAGTGACGAAGCGGTACTAAATGTAAAGGAGCATACCTGCTACCCATTCCGCAATAGCATATTCGTTTCCGAGCGCTTCCGAACGAAAATTCGTGTGTATTCGAGCGCTGTGTCATTTTACTCCACTATGTCATTTTGTACACCCTTCCCCTACTCTGTTTGTGAATACAAAGCAACGGTAAAAAGTTCTTTAGTTCAACATATGAGGACACATACAGGAAAAACGCTTTATAGTTGTTATATTTGTGAATACAAAGCAACTGTAAAAAGTGGTTTAGTTAGACATATGAGGAAACGAACAGGAGAAACACCTTATAGTTGCTCCATTTGTGAATACAAAGCAACATATAAAAGTAATTTAGTTACACATATGAAAAGACATACAGGAGAAATATGTTATACTTGAGAACTTGAGAGAATATTAAGGAGGTCTTTTTAAGTCAAAATTGTCTGATGAATATGAATACATGGTCTAAACTCAATCATTATGAAGTTTCAGGTATTTTAAGTTTTAAAATATTTGTAATTGCTACTGTTGTAAATTGAATTATAAATAAAAAGGTTACAGAAGAAACCTTAAACACTAACTGATGAAATCGGTCAGCTTGAGTGGTTCCAAAACTTGACATGTGGCGAGCTATGGCGGCAGAGCAAGTTGATTGGCATTCTCGGCCTTATGCAAATAAATGTTTTAAATGTATGGTGTTAAAAATCTAAAAACTTTAAAAGATAAAAAGTAAGTAGCGTTAGCTAATCTATGGAGTCTTAATGGTTCAATGTAAAAAATGAATCTTGCAAATCGGTCTTGTAGAACTCTTAAACGAAGTGGAACAAAAATGAGGTTTGTTGTAAGTATATAGATAGATTTAAAGAATAGTAAATGTAAAAATGAAGTGACGCTATAAGATCCCGCTTAGAAAGTAATCTTATTATTTGTGAATACAAAACCACATAAAAATATTCAAGATCTGTAAACTAGTACAGTGAAATCTCTCATAACGGACACTCCATTAAGCGGACCCCTCTATTAAGCGGACATTTTTCTTGGTACCGTCGGGAACCAATGTAGTTTAAATGCAAGGGCATCTCCACTAAGCGGACTCTCTGTTAACAGGACGCAGACAGGAAAATTCTGGACATTTTTCAATATTTCGCTCTTTTAAGCGGACATGTTACTAATTATTATGTGCTTAAATGCTAGGGAGTTAGGGGAATTACATGTTGTCATATGTGTAGTATGGGGCGCGTTGTAAATTGCGTGTTCAGATGCTAGCTAGGAAACTAGGGAATTACCTCTTCTCATATGCGCCTTATGCTTTCCAACCTTAATTCTCAGTTGTGTATCTGAATTTCGGAAGTGAAAGAAGTGTTCTGCGAAAACGATTTTATTTATTTATAGCAAAGTGCTCTTTGTTTATAGCTGCATTTCATTAAAAGCAGGTAGGTTTTCTTCATTACAGACTGCAGTTGATATGTATGTACTAAAGCTACTTTTTTACAGTAGCGTAATAATGAAAAGCAAACGTAGAACTATATGTATTTAAAAATGTATGTATTCTTTGTCGTTCTATATTTAAATGAAGATTACACAAAAAAAATGAAAATTAAAGCATTTCTATTAAGAGGACATCTCCATTAAGTGGACAAAAATCGTGGCACCACGATGTCCGCGTATGAGAGATTTCACTGTACTATTTGATAAGTTGTAGGTATAGAGAATCAATATATACAATGTCTTCTAAATAAATAATAATAAACTATATAAATTTCTTAATTCCAAAGATTATTGCATCAAATTAAAGAGAATTTATGGGCTACGTAACACTGAATATTCTATTCCTCTAAATTAACTGGTGGAATAAATACAACCGTTTGATTATGAATATATAAAAAAATATTTTTTTTTGAGTTGTACGTAATCTCTGTGTCGATCAACGCAAAATGTTGTCAATTTTCGTTTTCTATGAACAAAAACGCAATAAAGAAGATAAAAAAGGACACCTTGACTTATATTCCAATATTAGGTTGCTCGTTAACGAGGAGTTTTAATCGCTGGCAGCGATTCCTTACGTTTCACATCGTCTCTTGCCGTTTAATTCTGTTTAAGTAATATTATTGACATTCTTGTAAAAATAATGTTACACTGTACAAATTTTCGCGATCGTGGGTATACAGCGCTCTGCAAAGCATCTCCGAATTTCACATATGTCCAGTCCGAATAAAATGACGTTTATCTACGACCACTACTAAAAGTAGGCCTTTTAGCGCTAGCTTGTTTCACTAAAAGTGACGTTTTGTAGTTTACCGTGTTTAATTTTATACGAGAAGTGAATTAAATTAATATAGATTATTTAATAATATTATGATTAAGGCGTAAATTAAGATTAAAAGAAAACCATCAATTTACGTCACAACACAAAGAATGCGAAAAAAATTAAAAATGCAATAAATGATATAGAAAATATATTAATAATACAAACAATATTTTTGTTTACTTGCAAAGCAGTCTTAGTATCCTGTTTAAAGATAACAATTCATAGTCTCCCAAGTAGTGACTTCTGTCCATAATTTGTACGATGACACGATATTTGTAGAATTGATTTATCTCTAATTAAGTGTTGTGGAACTTGTATATTAAACAATCCCAATATTTCAGGACAATGATTTCAGATTTAAAAATTTTATAAATATATGAATAATTTAACCGGCACTTACTGGTGGAAATACTAATTTCCAAGTTAGACTGTACATATACTGACGTCACATAGGGCATTGTTAACGTTGAATTTTGGCTGTTGATTGTGACCCGGCATGAGTAGCAATAGATCTGTTTAACGTATTTCTAGAAGGGTTTTGAATATAGAAACCCATGATTATCAGGTACTCCAGAGGATGTGAACGCCCAGGTATTAAACAGAAGTGAGGAAACCAATGATACTATTAAAGGGTTTACTGTGCCTTTTTTATACACAGTCAACGTCTTCATACAATGGTGGGTAAGAAAGAAATAATATTCTTCCCAAAAAGTTCTCCATCTCTGTTTTATGTTTCACGTACCTTCTGGAAATGTGGATGTAATTGGCGTTCTTCTTGTAGTGGAGTGCTCCTTACGAAATATTTTAACTTTTGTGGACTTGGAGTTACAACATGAAATTTATACAGAATCAAAGTTTGTATATTATCGAAAACCAAGATAATATCATAACCTAGATAGCAATTTGACGTATTTGTCCTTTACCAGGGTACGGACAGATCATGGTTCCCCACTCGCTCTAAATTACTTTTTAATAAAACATACACCGTTCTCTTGTTCAATTTTAGTAACAATAATTAACTACTTGAAGTGGCAAAATTATATGTTATGTTTCATCGTGATGCTCGAGTTTTATTAAAAGGCCGCCGAAACGACTTTTTAAAAAACGTTTATTTTTATTTTACAATGAAATATAACATTGGAAGCACACAGATTAGCTGCCAGACAATTTCTTACATCTAGCTACGAACTAACTGGAACTTATCTTAGAGGTGCAGGCTACTTGTATATATACTATGTCTAATCAGCTAAGATAAGCGTTATCTCTAAAAGGGAGCGTGAGACAGGAAGCCACGTGCGTTCAAGGTTGCAGACTTGCAGTTCACAGAAAGAAGCTATTATTGTTCAAGGTTGCAAGCTTGCAGTTTTACACAGGGGGCCATTGTCTAGCTGTAATATAACTCTCGTGCATTAGCGTAACCACGACCTGCTGAATTGTTTGACAAAAAGTGACATTTGTCACATAATTCAGCAGGCCGTGAGCGTAACATAAGTAATTTTTCCCGCTGCTGATCATGTAAGTCAGTGATACAGCCTTAGTAACAAAACGTGTAAGTCGGTGATTATATTTTTCTCCAACCACACGGATAGGACGATTAATTTTGTATAAAAAGTAAGTCATTTCGGGATGTTCACCAATTACCTTGGTAACTGTACACTTTTTGATTCATATTTGCACTAGTACAAAAACGGACGCAAGATAGGGTTTTACATGTTAAATTTTAAATAAAAAACAAACGCTTCGTCAATATTCGGCATTCGCCGTCGTTGTTTAATTTCCCCGTATAGTGATTGTTTATTTGTGCCATGACAGTTCTACAATATAACCTACAATGTTTGATTCTAAATAATAAGTCATATTACCGAATTTATGAGTAGTTGGAGAAAAAATAGTATGTTTCATTCGCACAAAAAATGCGTTTTCGGGACGCGTAAGACTCGTCTGACTCCGCTGCGCGTCGTCCGGCGATCTGTCTTACTTGTCCCGAAATCATGCATTTTTTGTACTAATGAAACAAATAACTATTTTTCTATAGCACATGTTAAAGTGTGCTTTTATCAACTCAAAACAAAAGGTCAAGTTTTACTTTAACAGCAAGGGTAGATAAAGTAGCACTTTAACATCAAGGATAGATAAAGTAATTTAATTTTCTAACTTTTGTTTAAATTAAATATGACAGTACGCATTATCGTAGCAACCCAATCTAGCTACTGGCATTTTGAAATGTGATTGACTGTCTTTATTTTCTTTTTAAATTGTTAAAGTTCTTGCTATAGAAAAAAATATTGTATTATACACGACGATAAAGTTATTTCTATCCACTCTTGAATCATTAACGTCTCGACTTCGTCTCGACGTTAAACGATTCACTCGTGGATAAAATTTAACTTTATCGTCTTGTATAATAATAGTAATTTATTATACAAGACGATAAAGTTTTATTTTATCCACGAGTGAATCGTTTAACGTCGAGACGAAGTCGAGACGTTAATGATTCAAGAGTGGATAGAAATAACTTTATCGTCGTGTATAATACAATATTTTTTTCTATAGCAAGAACTTTAACAATTTCAAAAGAAAATAAAGACAATCCATGACATTTCAAAATGTCAGTAGCTAGATGGGGTTGCTACGATAATACGAAGCTGTCATATTTAATTTAAACAAAAGTTAAAAAATTAAATTACTTTATCTATCCTTGATGTTAAAGTGCTACTTTATCTACCCTTGCTGTTAAAGTAAAACTTGACCTTTTGTTTTGAGTTGATAAAAGCACACTTTAACATGTGCTATAGAAAAAATTACTATTGTTTGCTGCTTTTTCTTGACAACGGAACTTAATACTATTATTAAGTTCCTAGGATAATAAAATTAGCAAAGCAAGATGCAGATTTAGACGTTTTGTTTCTAAATTGCAAGTGTTTATGTGACATGTGACACTCATAGGTAACACGACTCACGAAAATTAATCCTGGTGACAGGTGACAAACCAAACGATTTTTTCAAAAATCTAGGAAAATTTTGATAAGCAGCGGGAAAAATATAATAAGATAACTCGGAATGTATGGCCTATTAACATTTTCGGCAGGCAACAAGCCGCGACTTCGTCTTGGCTTGTACTTGCCTACTTCAAATGTTAATAGGTCCTTACATTCCTTGTGACTTAAATAGCTATAACTTCATTATAGGTTAAATAAACATGACAATCCAACCTAATTTATATGTACACCCTGATACTCAGCACTTTTCCATTATGCCGATCTTAAAATCTAGCGCATAACATACATTGTATTTTAAGGTAGTACAATAAAATTACCTTGTACACATTTTTTAAGAACGTTTGTGGATATGTCAATTGAAAATTAATGCTAACGTAACGATAATTAATTTACTATCTGATTGAGGAAAATCAGAAGCTATTTGTGTCCGTGCCTTGGGGCAAATATGTCAAATTGCCACCCTAAAGTACCCTACGTGTTGTACTTTTGATATCAATCAATGGAGACATTATTTTATACAAAATTTAGAATAGTTGCTATTTGAGATATTAACAACTAGAGTTTTTCTATGTATTCTAACGATTGATTGATCAGCGGAAATTATGTAGAGACTTACAAAAAAGAAATGGTATGGTCATGCACGCTTCAGGCTTCTATTTCTTGTTACTTTTGTAGGATGTGAATAGGTTGTTTGCACCGGAGTAGAGCAAAAGGCAACAAATGATTTAATATGGCGACGTTGTTTGTGATGGAAGCTTAGGTGCTTGTGCATTATGATCAGTGTTTCAATACAGTTCTCAATATCAGGCATTTGCGAAAATTACACCGTGACGTATCTACCATTTAGCAATCTTTAGTGAGATGTATGGTACAAAAATTTGAGTAAATAATTTTAGAACGTATCTGGGGTATATTTGTAACATAACTTAAAATGTGATGAACTGGTAGTTGATCCCTGGATTTCTTGTGCTACCAACTTATTAATAAGGTGCACTACATATAGTAGATTCTCTATCCTGAGCTCTAAATACCGACCGCTTGTATTTTCAAACTCGCTCGGTATGTATATTATGTACTTACCGCTACAATATTTGTAGATGTCTATATTTCATTAAGTAACTGACTAAAAAGCATTTTAAGTATGAATATATCCTTGTTTCAGAAACACAGCTAAAATTCAAGTGTAGCATCTGACTCAAACTTCACAGGCTTCAGGTAAGCATATGAATAATTGACATTTGACTAAAATTGTTAGCGGTCATAAAATCTTGCACTGTCTAGCATAGCTTATGAAGCAGGTTATTATTATTCTTAAACTAACTGATTAACTACTAAGATAATAATCAAGGTGTTATTCACAACGAGATATCCTGTGTGCACTTATAAGTAGGTATGAGGAATTCTTGGGAGATATAATGAAGGTTTTGGGGAGATCTCGTGGAAATCTTAGCAATGTAGGGAGGTCTGAGGATATCCAATGGAGATCAGCAAAATATTTTACAAAAGGATATGTCCTGTGCACTTCAATCTTTAGTGATTGACCCCTCTATAATAATTAACCGGCTTTTGCACATATTTATGCAACCATATTTCCTTCTTTGGAAATATTCTTGACTCGCTAGTTGGAGTGTATAATTTTCAATAAAATAAATATTTAGAGTTTATAATAAAAAGCTCTTTAAATATTGTAATAATATAAACAGGGGTATAAAAATCAATTTTAAAATAGGATTAAGGGATTACAATAGTTGAATATTATCGGGGCCAATTGAAATATGAATTGGGAATATGAATAATTGGTATGTAATTAGAAAAGAAAATAGAATTTATAATTGAATAAAATATGGCTAATTAAGAAACAGAAGGAATTCAAATATAATGTAATATCTAAATATGAAATTTGATGGTAAAGACAAATACCTAATCGAAATAGATTATTGCACATAGTAGGTAGAAATCAAAAATGAAGATATAGTGTGTTGGAAGGAGAAAATATATCGTTAGATAACAAATTTTGAAAAAATGTGAAGCTGTAATTAATTTGGTGTAATTTAAAAGTATGAAATAAACCCTATATTAAAAAGTAAAATGTTTGGAAATTAACAAGGGTTGATATTAAGACAAAATTTGCGTGGTGAAATAGAAATTGAATTTTAATTTAAGAAGAAGAGATACAAGATGGAACAAGTATATGGTGAAAAACTAAACAAAAAGCAGGACTAATCTACAAAGGAGAATAAATAGAGAAAAATACTAAGTTAAGTTTATTGAAGAATTACATTTGACATTGTATATCAATTGATTTGGATTGCGTCAAGCTGTTGGTGCTAGGGAAGAGTTCCAAGGGAGGACCGTTGGTAGAGGGACCACGTTTGAGGATTTTGGCGGTTGAGTTTTGGTGTTCTGTACTTGTACCGAGGTTCTTGGTGCTGGCCAGTGGAGTAAATTGGAGAAATGTTTTTGGTTGGATGCGGTGTTGGAATTGAGTGACTACAACTGGGGTCTGTTGGGGTCCATGCTGTGAAGGAGCTTATGTTCCTGGTTCTGGGCAGTTTTGACATATTGGTTGTCATTGGAGGCTTTCGCTGTGTGTAGACTGAAGCAGTTGTGGTCGGTGACAGAGTGGAGCAAGTTGGTTAACATCAGGGACATTGATAAGTTTGAGTGAAAGGTGGGTGAGTTTAGGTATTTAGATAAGCACTGAAAGAAAATAAAGATTAAAACGGTGAATTCATTATTAAGGAATTACTTACCTACTGTTTGATATTGTTATGTGGTGAATGTAACGATCTGGTATTTGTCATTGAATTTTCAAATTTGTTTGACATATCATTTGACAGAAGTTATTTTTGACTTGTAATAAAATTAAAATCAACATCAAATTTCAGAATAAGTAATCTAGATGAAAGGAATCCACCCCTGATTTTCAGGATCTAGCACAAAGAATAACTATTAATATTCAAATAATATAAACAGGGCAATTTAAATTGATAAAAATATCATTTATAAACATATACTAATAGGTAAAATAAAGTAAGAGCTTTAACCAGTTCAATATGTATAATAATTAAACATTTATTTTAAACAGTAACACATTTATCTTGCCATTTGTATCCGTTTTAGGTTTCCACAAACTATTAAAATAATTGTATATTGCCTTATTAGGATTAAATGTGGCACTTTATTTGACAAGCTATTACGTTTGCAAGGAAAATGTAAACTGTATTAACAGGGGTTGAATACTTTGTCGAAACTTGACAACCACGTCAAATTCATGAGAGGGACACTTCACCGAACGTGACCACAACGTTGAATGCTAGAGAGGGACACTTTGCCGAATGTGGCCACAATGCTCGTCGATCAGCGGCGCATCCAAATTTTTGAGGGAGGAGGACTACTTACAAAAAGTGATGACACAAAAAAAATCATTTTCTTTATTTGCTAAAATAATACCACATAAATATAAAAATAATATTAGATTCAGGTTCATCGAGCGTGTGCAAACTTATTTATGAAAGTGTGAAAATAACTTTAGATGATACTGCGATACTGGTCATATTGATGATTTTCTGATATGACGTTTGGACTAGATTTTCATTTTTAAACCTGGTTTTATGTTTTTCTTGAAGAGTTTTAAGTGTTTAAATTCGCATTTTAAAGGAACTTATGTGATATCTCTTGAAATAAAGCATATTAAGCAGCTTAACTGGTTTTTCTATGCTCAGTTTTGTGTTGACTGAAAACAAGGTAAAATGGAGAACATAGAATAATAAACTCCATAGTTACACCATGCCCTTTAAGGGTTAAGGATAGAAGAGGAGGAAGAAGCATCTAGTGCCGATTTGACAGTGTGGATGTGAAGTTAATGGATTATACTCGCATGATAGTTCTTACAATTTTCACAAAGCATTTAGATTTGTTGATTCAACAACATTGTTGAATCAATATGAGTTATAAATCGGTAAACGGTTCTGGTTCTCAACAGGTTTAGTTTGTCAGCCGTTGGATAGATGGTTACTACTGGTGACCTCTAGTATATATATGTACTATTGCGGAAAAAATATTTCGCATGATAGTTAATCTAGTTACTTGTAATTTTTCACATTTTGGGGTTATTGTCGTATTACTAGATTTTTCAGGTTATGTTAAGAAACGGTGCTTCTTCTGCAACCAACCTCATCGGCCACACCTTGCAGTGGCCATCCCTCTTCTAGTTTTGCGATAACAAAATCCTTTTTCGGCCTCGCTTAGAACGTGATTCGGCATTTTAAGTTTTGATTTCCGAATGTCAGTTGTGCAACTGACAATTGAGTGACTTTAGTCCATTTGATAAAACCATACATACACAAGCCAAACAAACCGTGCGAAATATTTTTTCCACAATAGTACATAGAAGGCTGTACATTCCTATACGAATTAGAGCCGCCCCTAAGGACTCTTCAGACTGTTTTAGTGTTGGAGGTGCGTCACAGCACTACACTACATTCACTAACTTTCCCTTCACTTTATTTCTTGTCTGTCTTTATAGGTTGTTGTGTCTTGTTGCTTCTTTCAAAATTTTTTGCCATTCTCTTCTGTTCCTCATCTCCCGCCATTTTGTTATTCTCATTTTTTTTATATCTTCTACTACTTGCTCTTTCCATCGTACTTTAGGTCTCCCTTGGTCGCATCTGCGGTTTCCATTTTGTCATCCTTTTTACTACTCTCTCCTCACTCATCCGGTTTATATGCCCGTACCAACTTGATCTTTTGACTTTTATTACTCTGACTATAATCTCGTTTCCTAATATTTCTTCCACCTCACTATTTGCTAGCCTTCTATATTGTTCCTCGTTTAACTTCTTTCCTCCAAATATCGTTCTCATTATTTTCCGCTGCATAGGTCACCACCGGTCTTATCACTGTTCTGTATACCCTTATACCATTTTATGTCCGTAGTATGTTTTATAACCCGACTGTATTTTCTGTTCTATCTCCTCACTTCTGCTGTTCTTCCTATTTATAATGGTTCCTAAGTACGTATAACTTTCTACTTCCTCTATGTTATATTTTCCTATTTTTATTACTCCGTTGTTGTCTCTTTCCTCTTTTCTTGTTATTTTCATATACATGCTTTTCTACCATTTATCCCCATTGTTTCTTCCAGACTTTCCCTATCCCTTGCTATCAATACAATAACATCCACATACGCTACAACTTGTATGGATTTCTCTATTATTGTTCCTTTAATGTCGCATTCTTTCATTATTCCCTCTATGGCAATGGTGAACAGTGTCGCCGATAGTCCATCTCCTTGTCGTACTCCTTTATATATGTCATTTTTTTCTGTTAATCCTTCGTGTGTTAGTACTTCTGCTTTTGCTCTTTCCATGGTCATCTTTATCATTCTTATCAGTTTTTTTTGGGTTATACCCATTTTCCTCGCATCTCTTATAATCGATTCTCTTTTTACTGTATCGAATACTTGCTTATAGTCTATGAATACTATCTCCACTCCTATTCTTCATCGTATGCGTTGCGTCTATTGTTGACCTTTCTTGCCTGAATCCGTTCTGGTATTCTCCTATTCTTTCCTCTGTAAACCTATTTAATCTTTTTAGTATTAGTGATGTTAGTATTTTATACATTAAATTCAGCAGGTTTATTCTTCTGTAGTTTTCGCTTAGCATTAAGTCTCCCTTTTTTGGTATTGGCATTATAACTCCGGACCTCCACTTCTCAGGCATCTCCTCCTTTTTACGTATTTCACTTCAACTCCTTCTTTCAGCATTTCACCGCATATGCTGTCTAGTCCTGCTGCTTTTCTTCTTAGATTTTTAATTATTTTGTTTACTTCCGTCTCTGTTGGTTCTTCTACTGCTATTTCTTCTTCTTCATCTTCGCCTCTCTCCTCTTTGTCTTCCTCGTTTGTTGTCGTTTCTTTCATATATCTTTCCCATTCTCTCTTGTCTATGTTGGCAGTGGTATTTCTTTTCCTTTTTTGTTTTCTTATTTCCTGGAAACAACTTATAATCAGCATAGAATAATAAACTCCATAGTTTCATCATGCCCTTTAAGGATTAAGAATAAAAGAGGAGGAAGAAGCGTCTAGTGCTGATTTGTCAGTGTGGATGTCAAGTAAATGGATTATACTCGCATCATACTTCTTGCAATTTGCGCAAAGCATTTAGATTTGTTGATTCGACAACACTATTGAATCAACATGAGTTATAAATTTGTAAACGGTTCTGGTTCTCAACAGGTTTAGTTTGTCAGCTGTTGGGAAGATGGTTACTACTGGCGACCTCTAGTAGATGGCCTTTTGTGTTCTCTCCACCGATCGTTCATGTGTACGTTGATGACTGGCCAAGCCTAGTTTGTTGGCAAATTTTCTGTCACATAGATCACAAAATAGTTCATCATTTTCATTATATATGTAAATGACCACCGTTCGTTCCTTTTGTTTCTGATACTCTCTCTTTGCATCCAAATCCCTTAGACGCTGTTTGTCGAATTGTTCTACTTTTGTGCGACCTTCATTTTTGCACAGAGTGCGATTAATAATGATTCAATTCCAAGCGTTTCACTTCGCCTAAGAACGTCCGTATTCCTTACATAATCAGACCATCTTATGTGCATAATTGAACATAAGCATTTCAAATGAAATTGGTCTAGTTTATTTGATATCTGTATACACACCACGTTTTTGAGCTATACAGTAATGTTGGTGTAATAACGGCTTTATATACTTTAATTTTAGTAGGAATTGAAACGTCATGTGATTTGCATAGTTTTTGGTATAGTCTGCCAAAAGCTGCTGCAGCCTGGTCTATACATGTATTTATTTCAGCGTCAATTTTGGTGTCCGACGTGATTGTGCTTCCCAAATATCTGAAGTTGTTAACTTCACGAAGTCTCGTTAATTTGGATAGCCATACACATCATCTGCATACAAGATTTCTAGTACTCTTGTCAACTGGACTTTGAAAAGGCTCTCAGTCTAGAAGTGTTAAAGAGTCCACCCTGGAAACTGTACTTTATGTGAATTGCGTCGAACATTCCCTGTAATGCTTGTTTCATGACCGCACAAAAATAAAGAGCAAATAAAGTCGGTGCCAAAACACAGCCCTGCTTAACGCCAACAGTAACGTCAAACTCCTCACTTAAAACACCATCCACCTGTACTCTGCACTTCATTCCTTCATGTAACAGTTGAATCATATGAAGAAATTTCGATGTGCAACCAGCTTTTCTTAGCACCACCCATAAGGCTGTTCTCGGGATTCTGTCGAACGTCTTTTCTAGGTCGACAAAGCACATATATAAAGGCTGGTACTGCTCTAAGATTTTTTCTTGAAGCTGTGTTATAGAAAATATTGCGTCACAAGTGCCTCTATTGGCACGAAAACCATACTGGGATTCAGGTAGAAGTTGCTCTGCAATAGGCTGCAATCTGTTTAATAAGACTTTTGCCAATTTTTTGCTGGCAATATCAAGCAGTGATATACCTCTATATGAGGTACAATTGGAGGCGTTGCCTTTTCCCTTATGTAATGTGCATATGGTAGATGCTTTAAATTCTTCTGGTACAGTCTCAACTGCACATCCTGCAGATGAGGTCATAAAATTTGTTATGTAGCCCATTGCCTCCTTCTTTAAAAACTTCTGGGGGTATACCGTTGGCGCCAGGGGCCTTCTCATTATTTAGGCTAGATATAGCATCTATTACTTCTTGGATCGTTGGCATCTCATCTAGGGAGGTAACAGTTTCGTTCTCAGGTAACTTGTTGATGAAGTCCATAACAGCTGTACTTTCTGTGTTCAGAAGGGTGTTGAAGTGCTCAAGACATCATTGCAGTATTTGCACTTTGTCTGTTAATTGTTCTCCATCTAAGATTCTCATAAAACAACCCCATCTGATGTGTATCGGCATATGTTTGTAATTCACGAGCTCTCTCCTGCTACCATGTATCCTTTAAAGAACATGTTATTGACCGTAGATCCTTGTAGGCAGCATCCCTTTCACTTTTGAGCCGGGGACAGTGCTTGTTCCCTTCCCATCTTTTAAGAGCTATCCTATGCCTTGTATGTGCATCCTTTAATTCATTGTTGTTATCGTCAAACCAGTCTTGGTAATTTCTCTTCTTGATACCCAAAGTATCCTTCACTATGTCAAATAGTGACGCAGAAAATGGCGTCCATTCTGATTCAAACGTTATTTGTTCCTTTGTCTGAGTTTCACACAAATTCCTCACTTTGTCTTGACAGTCATCTTTTACTTGTGGACATTTTAGCTTATCCGTGTCAAGTTTTTTAGGTCCTATTTTAACATGCCTCCTTACTCTAGCAATTTGAAGTTTCACTTTCTTCTTCTTCAGGTGCGGTCTCCATCTCGAAGGTTGGCAATCATCCGTGCTATGCGAACTTTTGAGATAGCCGATCTAAATAGTTGGTTCGTATTACAGTCGAACCATTAATAACACCTATGGTGCTTACACTATTAAAACTGGTCTGCAAGACCAACCATTAATTTACGTCGGATAAATCTTAAAACTAAATACTTATCAACTGGAGTCCATCCAATGATGTGCTGTAGATTTTCCTGACTATTATTTGCACTCTCACACTCGCGCACTATGCTCTGCTCTTACACAGTCACTTTACACGAGCTCGAAGGGTTTGGTCCTCTTCGGACGATATGTTGTCTGTCCAGCAGCTGAAGAGCTTCAATGTTTTCATGAAGATGTAGTCTGGCCTCGTGTTTGCCAGCATACCTTTTGATCTCTTCCTTGACCATAGGGATGTGCATCTACTATGTTGCGTAGTACCTTGTTCTGGAAAGTCTGTATGCTTTTTATATTGCTGTCTTTGGTGTAACCCCATAGTTGTATACCGGTTCGGTGACACTTAATCACGCGACACATAATCATAGGACATTTAAGCACGGACAGTTAAACACGCCGACAGTTAAACATGCCGACAGTTAATCACACCGACATTTAAACACATAGACATTTAAACACGCCGACAGTTAATCACACCGACATTTAAACACATGGACAAATAAACACATTGCGTTTGAAGTGAATTCGGAATAGTAATAGCATGTTAAGTAATGCACAGAAACATAACTTAATGTTACGTTCGCGAACGGCAAATGCGGAACGGTCGCCGTCGGAATTCAGTTTTCAGTCCAGAAATTTGGAATCACCATACATCTGGTTGGCATTTTGGATTGCAATCGTTATTTCAATGCAGTCATCCTACCGTTTGGCGATTTCTCGGTGGACTACAAAAAGAAATTGCATTGCAACACACATATTATTTACAGCATATAAGTGGTCAACGCATTTCGGAGAAGAAAAAGTACAGAGACCTTAACACCAGAGTCGAACGAATAGTTGCAAGCTACGATCCGGATAATAAAATCGAATATTTGCGAACCCTTGCCCATGTATTTTAATATATATGTATGCATGTATAAATAATATTATGTATAATAATCAATGAAGCTCCATATTTTTTTTATATTTTAGTTTTACTGCAGTCTTGGGTAACATTAAGTTATGTTTCTGTACATTACTTAACACGCTATTACTATTCCGAATTAACTTCAAACGCAATGTGTTTATTTGTCTATGTGTTTAAATGTCAGTGTGATTAACTGTCGGCGTGTTTAAATGTCTATGTGTTTAAATGTCGGTGTGATTAACTGTCGGCGTGTTTAAATGTCGGCGTGTTTAACTGTCCGTGTTTAAATGTCCTATGATTATGTGTCGCGTGATTAAGTGTCGGGTCACGTTGTATACCGTATAGCCATACTCGTTTTAGAATCTGATTGTAGATTAGGATCTTATTATGTATTGACAGCTTGGATTTTCTCCCAATTAGCCAATAGAGTTGTCCATATTTTAGTCTTAGTTCGCTTACTTTCTTCTTCACATGTTTCTTCCACCTAAGTTTGGCATCTAGTGTCATGCCTAGGTACTTAGCATTGTTCGCGTAGGGCACGATGGTACCATTTAATCTTCTATTTGTAAAGTTAATGTGAGTAGATTTGAGCTCATTCAGCTTAATTCTCCATTGTTTAGTCCAGTCAAGTATTGTATTGCTGGCTGCTTGTAGTCTCTCTTGGTCTGTGTCCACTGCCAGAAGTGCGGTGTCATCTGCAAACGTAGCAACTGTGGTTCCTTCCAAATTTGGCATATCGCAAGTATATAGTAGATACAGGATAGGCCCCAGCACGCTGCCCTGAGGCACTCCCGCCTCTATCTCTTTTAGTTCCGAGTATTCATCTTCTTGTTTGATCCTGAAGAGTCTGTCTGAGATGTAGGATGTTAGTATTTTTACATATTGCTTTGGGAGTATTTTGTTAAGTTTATGTGTCAAACCTTCGTGCCAGACCTTGTCGAAGGCCTGGGCCACACCTAGGAATACTGCAGAACAGATTCGCTTTTCTTCCAGTGCGCATTCTATTACATCCGTAATACGGTGCACCTGATCTATTGTTGAATGTTTTGGTCTAAAGCCAAATTGATAGTTTGGTATCAAGTTATCATTTTCTATGAGTGGTTTGAGTCTTTTGAGAAGCAGTTTTTCGAATAATTTCGACACAATTGGCAACAGGGAGATAGGCCTGTAGGACTTAACATCGTTAGGCGGCTTACCTGGTTTAGGTAGCATAATCACTTCTGCAACCTTCCAGCTGGCAGGAACATATTGGAGCCTTAGGGCTGTGTTGAAGAGGTAAGTGAGCATGACTATGCCTTTTCTAGGCAGCTGCTTCGAGATTTCTCCAGTGATCAAGTCGTATCCTGGCGCTTTCTTTGAATTTAAGTTTATTTTTATTTCCTTAGCTACCTCATTAGATTAACAGAAGTGGTCAGAGTATTATTAGCTTGTGTTTCGTTAGGTGTGAAGATGTCTGCCATATGCTCAGCGAACAAGTCCGCTTTTTGTTTGTTGTTTTTGGCCCACGGGCCATTTTCTTTTTTAATTGGTGGTATTGGCGATATAGGTCTTTTGATTTTCTTGGTAGCTCTCCAAAGGGAATAGTCAGTTTCTTCATTCGCCGTTAGTTTTCCCAGGTACGAATTGATGGTGTCTTCTTTTAGCTTTTGTATCTCTCTTTTAAGTTGCTGTGTTTTATTATTAAGAATGGTTTTGTCTGAAGGATCTCGTGATTGTTGCCATTTTCTTCTAGCTCTTCTTTTTTCCTTGACTATTTCTCTGATTTCTATTGGGTAATTTACACCTTTGGCTTTGTGCGTAATTTCCCTTGTGTTGTTATATGCTGCTGCCTGTATGAGCTTGGTTAAGATTTCAGTTTCAGCTTCTAGTTCTTCGCTTGTTTTTAGGCTAACGCGTAGATTGATATTCTTCTGTAGGTCCATTTTAAAACTTTCCCAGTTTGTAGTTTTATTCACTAGTGCTGGTCGAGTTTCCTTTTTTATTATCTTCTCGCTTAGAGTCATGATGACTGCTGAGTGATCAGATTCCAGGTCAAAGTTTTCATCGAGCTCCATGAAGTTGGGGTGAAACTTTGCGTGATATGAAGAAATCCAGCATGTCTGGAATTTTATTGGTGTCAGTTGGCCAGTTTGTGGGCTTACCTGTGGAATGGAAATTGCATCCTGCTTTCTCAACTCGCTACCCTTGGTCGTGGTTAATCGTGACCCCCAGTCAACATGTTTGGCATTTAAGTCACCACCTATGATGTATCTTTCTCCTGGATGTTGAAGAAGAGTTTTATAGTCATGTTGTTTAAGATTATGCCTAGGTGCACAGTAGACCGCTCCTACTGTGAGCTTTTGTTTGGTGGACTTGATCCCTACTACGGTAAGTTGAATGACAACACCGTTATAGGTGGCATTCTTCAAAGTGGTTAAGGAATTCCTTGATGACAATCGCACTTCCACCCTTTGCTTGGTTATCCGGATGGATTGTATGGTAAGTTTTGTATCCTCTTATCTTAAGATATGACTGGGTTGTCATGTGTGTCTCTGAGATGAGACACACATCTATGTTCTGGGAATTGAGGAAAACTTCCAAGGAGTGTTTTTTGTTGACAATGCCGTTGGCATTCCATATGGCAATCCGTAGGTCTCGTTGGTCCATGATTTTATTTCTGTTTAGGGATGGCACCAGTGTGTCTGGCTTCTAGTTTATCAAGTCGGTTATTTACTTGATTTATAGATTTCATCACATCTTGCAGCATTTGCATTATGGATGGTTCAGGTTTAGATGTAGAGGGAGTAGGTTCTCCCTTCTGACTCTGTGCTGCTTGTGCATATTGATACGCCAGCTTGGGTCTTATTAGAGACGAATGTCCTTGGGCGAGGTTTTGTTGCATTTTTTTGTCTTTAATGCGTGAAACCTTCTTCTTTGCAGTTCTTTGGCCACTATGCATCCCCTGTAGTTGGCAGGATGGGCTTCAGAGCAGTTTGTGCACTTTGCAGGGGTATCATTTTCCTTAATGCATGTCGCTGACAAGTGATTACCTGCGCATTTTAACGCATTTTTTTCATTGCGGTATGAGTTTATTGCTTCTTATTGCTTCAATTTTTACCTTCATGTGGTTTAGATATTGTATTGCAAATATTTTATTTATGTCATCGGTGTTATGGAACTCCAGCATATATAATGGCAAACGGATGTATTTTTTCACATTCTTCTCTATTGTTTTTTTGAACCAACTTTACTGGCTTTAATCCTTTTTCTTTAAGCTCCTTCACTATTTCTTCAGGCTCACATGATGGATGTAGATTTTTCGCCATCACACGTATATTTCTGGTGGCTTTGTTTTCATATGTATGCCACTCCAGATCAGTTTTATTTATTAATGATGTTAGCTCCCTGTATTCCGGTTCAGTACTAACGTTCACTTTGACCTGTTTATTGTTCATCATACTGGTATTACAGTTGAATTTATTAAATTGCAATTTAGCTTTGATGTCATTATAGTTTTGTACATTGCTTATTATAATTGGTGGCGGCTTTGCCGGTTTTGCAGTTTTACCTAATTTTGCTGGTTCTGCTTTTGGGCTGTTTTCTAATTTTTCTGGTGATTCCTCTGCTTTCCTTTTCTTATTGCGCTTACTTCCTTTTCTAAGCCAATCTGTTTCCCTAGCAACGAGTGCTTCCTCATCATCCGAATTTACTGGACTATACTTTTTGTTATCAGGCTTGGCCTGCAGTATTGCTAGCTGCTCTCTGAGTGCTTTGATTTCGGCCAAAGCGTCGTTTAATTGTGTCTGTAAATTCAGTATGATTCCGTTCTCTAACGCCTGTGTATTAGATGTTATTTTAGGTGTTTGATTTTTCAGCTCAGTCATCTGTAAAACTAGTTCAGTTAGCTTTAACTCTAACCTTTCCCAGCTGTTTTTTCGGTTGCCCATGCTTTGTAGTAATTTGCTTCTTCTGCGACCTGATTTTCTTGGGCTTCTCCAGGTGTCGACGGCCCCGACGGCTGTTGGTACATTTTTTTTGCTGTCTAGGCCAACCTTCGTTGGAATTTTAATCGCATTTTCATCATATAGTATTTCGTCCACTGACCTACATCAAACGACACAAGCAGCATAAAACTGCTACACTGCAATTTCCGAGGTCAGAGCACTACACAATACGTCTTAACTGTTTCACTGTCACAGCACGACTATAACCTAACTTAACCATGAGTGGCGTCTTCTTCCAATGCTTCTTTTTCCTTGGATCTTTCCTTGTATTATTACTTGAAGTAAATGGTATCTCTCTCCTCTCATAATGAGTCCCAGGTATTGTAGTTTTCTTGATGGTAATAATAATTTCTTTTTCTTTGTGTATTCTTCTCATTACTTCTGCATTCGTTATTTGGTCCACCCAGGGTATTTTCAATACTCTTCTATACATCCACAATTCAAAGGCTTCTAACTTTTTGCTGTCTATTTTCTTTAAGGTCCACGTCTCCATTCCATAGAATAACACGTGATATTACATAGCATCTGATTAATCTTATTTTTAATTCGAGATTGAGGTCTCTTCCACATAAAACTTTATTCATTTTGATAAAAGTTGACCTCGCTTTTGCTATTCGTGCTTTTATTTCGTCTGAGCAGTTATTGTTGTTATTAATAATTGTACCTAGGTAGTTGTATTTCCCCACTTTCTCTATAGTTTCATCATATATATAGATGTTTCCATTATTTCGTATCCCTTTAGTTGTGAATAAATATTCAAGAGTGTTGGTGATAGCACACATCCTTGCGTAACCCCTCTTTTTATTTCGATGTGTTCTGTGGAGTTATCTTCTATTTTTATAACTGCTCTCTAATCATAATATAAATTGGAGATTATCTTAATGTCATTTGTGTCTCAATTCTTATCCTCTAGTAGTTGAATAAGATGATTATAATTCATATTCTTTTTTGGCTATTTCGCCACTCGAACTTTATCGAAGGCTTTGTTATAATCGATGAAGCAGATAAACAGCTCCTGGTTCATATCCATGCATCGTTGTATTAGAATATTTAATGCAAATAGTGCTTCCCTCGTTCCCAGTCCGTCTCTGAAGCCGAATTGTGTCTGACTAATATCCTGTTCTAGTTTTCTGTATATTCTACGGTGTATTATTTTTAGAAAGGTTTTCAAAGTGTGACTCATAAGACTTATTGTACGATGGTCTGTGCATAATTTTGCATTCGGTTTTTTTGGGAGAGGTACAAAAGTTGATGTGAGCCAGTCGTTTGGAATTATACCTGTTGAATAGATGGTATTGAACAGTGCCTGGGTAGGTTTTAATAGCTTTTATTATGTTCTTGCATCTCTCATTGATAAGAATATGATCTATCTGGTTTCTTATGATTTTTTCAGAGCTATCCTGAGGTGCTTTCCAAGTATACAAACGACGTTTTGGTAGCTGGTAAAATGTGTTCATTATGATTAAGTTTTTCTCTTGACTGAATTGTAGTAAGAGGTCTCCTTTTTCATTTCTTGTTCCGAGTCCGTATTTTTCTACATGTTTGTCATATTCTTCTTTGCCAAATTTTACATGAAAATCACCTAGAACTATGGTGATGTCGCGTGATTTTACGGATTGTAATATGTTGTCAATTTGTTTGTAAAATGTTTCTATTTCTTCATCTGATTTGTCTTCAGTTGGAGCATATGTTTGAATTATGTTGAGTTTGCAATGTTTGGTGTGTGGTTGGAGTCATCATTACCTGAGAAGTAGATCATACCATTTGTTGTAGGTTGTTGTCCATTATTGGGCCATCTGGTGTCACTTATACCTAGGATGTTCAGGTTCATTCTTTGCATTTCTTGTACTATATTGTATACTTTTCCGGCTTCATACATGCTCCGTACATTCCATGTGCCAATTTTCATAGCGTTATTCAAAACTCCCCCTCCCCCGGAGATCCGATTGGGGGATTTTTAGCTCCGGAATTACTTTCCATTTTGAAACTAGCCATGATGAGGCCGTTAGGCCAATTATAGGCGTCGCTGTGCATTTATGGGGACTTCCAACCTCACTAACGACTGTCATGATGTTGTTATGACCGCCGGGACCAACTTTTTCCGTGACAGCCGTATCACGAGGCGCCGAGAGATGCAGCCGTGGAACTCCCATCCAAGTTCTGACCAGAAAGAGCGTTGCTTAACTCTGCTGATCGATAGTGAACGCTTGTTCAAGCTACACCACCCGGGACCTCCTTTCATGCCTTGTCCGGGAATATAAAAACGACCCCTCGTATGTTGTAGCTTCAAGTGAAAGGTCATAATTTGATTCGAAATTCCAGTTGGTAGGTTAACAAGGTTACTAGCTACATTGTTCTTAATTACTAGGCACACTCGATTTGTTCTGGGTTCGTTTTCTGGGCGACTCTTCCAGTAAAATGTACATCCAGCTTGTTCCTCAATAAGTTGTTTCTCTTCTGCAAATTTTGATTCACTTAATGCAGCGATATCAATATTATATCTCAAGAGCTCGCGTGCAACAATTGCAGTTTTTCTTTTAGGACATATACATCTAGTATTGTCCTGCAGTGTGCGAACATTCCATGCCGCTATTTTTAACCATGTTTAAAAGTAATGCACGAGCGACTGTGGTTACCACTCGTTGGGTAAGGCAGGCGAATGTTTGGGGGACCTTTTCTAGCCCCCTCCCTGAATTAGAGAAAGCAGTGGATTCCTAAAAAGGGCTGCTTTATCATCATGAGTGCTGTCGAAATTGTATCCCCACCTCAAGTAAATACAAATAGCGACCACTCTCCCATGACTGCCTTCGTGCAGACATCTGACTAAGCTGCAGTCGCATCTAACCTTGCCCGTTGCCATTTGTCTATCGCCGAAGGGCTTTTACCAAAATTATAAACACTAATACTAGCCACAATTTACTTCTGGTAGTGCCCTCTAAGCCATAGACTTGTGCTTTGCTAACACGCCATGTTCACCGAATAATATAGCCGGTCAAAGCATTATTTTGCTCTGTGGCAAAACATTACAATACTCCTCGATTAATACAGAAGAGAGATCAAAAATAAACTTGATCGCGGAAGCCATTGCAAACAATAACACTTGCCTAATCTGTAGCATGCTTTTTATTGACATAGAACTGTCAAATTTTTTTGAAGTTTAATAGTAATTTATGTATTTAGTGTGTAAAGAGAACCATTTTGGCATGAGGTTGCGAGTTTCGTGCCGAGTGGTAGCGAGGCGCGAAAAAGCAACCAAATGCCAAAATGACTCTTTACACTCGAAATACATACAACATTTTTTCTACGGTTCTAAATAAATGACAAAATTGTTAAAATACTTAATTGAAATTTCTTTATAACAGGCAACCAGAAATACATTACTGACACTGTGTAACACACTATGTACTTGTCCTGTATAAAGGAACTTGATTGCTTACTTTTATCATTAAATATGTATCTTGCAAACATTTTATTACTTCCATTTTAGATAGCACTTTGTTTTTTATGTTTGCAACCCACATGTTTTTGCTTTAAAAAAGCAATCATTTGTGTCACACACAACCCTTCCATGTGCCTAGTATATCAAATATCCATGCTGTAAGTTAACGAGTGATGTTTGAGTTCTTCGTTTTTATTGTTGAAATAATTAAAATGGAACCAAAGAAGTGTCCATTTTACCTTGTTTTCGGTCAACATGGCCAAACTATGTAAAATACTGTTGTCTTATTTGCGTAAGAAGCCGTTTCGTTATACTAAATTCTTGTATAGAGCCATTTATCGGGGGTGCTGTCCAAGCCACTCACAAAATCCTACAGCTCCACATTTCAAAGGCATTTATTTTATTACTGTCTGCTTAATAGTCCAGGTTTCTGCGGCATTAGTAGCAATAGAAAAAATTAAGGCACGTGTAAGTGTAAGTTTTGTGCGCTTACTTATGTTCTGGTCTCGCCAGACACAGGTTAGTTTGCTCATTGCAGATCTTGACCTTAGTTCTACGTGCATTCAGTTTAAGACCATACTGATGACAGTGATGACGTATATTAACAAAATTTGTAATAATATTTTTTAGTTCGTCTTCAGTTGCAGTTAGTACCTATAAGTATTTTATTTTGATACGAGGAACTACCCTTTTATATGATTTGTCTGTATTTATGCTTTTTTCTTTTCTATAACAGTTTATAGCATATCAAAGAGCCTGAGTCTGATAAATATAGTTTTGAGATATCTTCCTTCAATGTAAGTTGCGATTACCATATCACCGGAAATCGTCCAACTTAGATTTGCTAGTTATTCAACAATCAAGTTGGTGGCGCTCGTATTTGGTTTTGATCATTTTAGCGTTAACTCACTCCCACCTCCGGAATAGCTTGTAACTTAGTTATGGGACTGTTTTGGGTATTCACAGCTTGCTATCCTGCTTATATTAAAGTATTCTAATGCTATTGCTTATTAGAGCATTCGGAGATCACAATGCACCACTTAAAATATGTTTATGAAATCCTCATTGATATGATTTGCATTTGTAGTTTTTCCACGCACAGCATTTAGATTTGTTCCTGATAATTAAATATCGAAAGTCTTAATTATAAAATTGAATGCAACTGGCTAATTTTGATTTGTTTGTCATTTGAAGTCTATTTGTAACTAGAATTTCGTTTTTGCAGCACACTAACAAAATATGAAAAATTAAATCGGTTAAAATGTACAATAAATAAAAACTATTCAATTCGTAACACCGCCATATTGCTAAATTTGTAATAGGTTAATGACAATCTCCTTTTTTTGTAGGTGAGAAGATATTTAAATTCCATTGTTGGGTGTCATACAAAGGAACTCCTAACATTTCAACAAACATAAGGAACAATATACGAGAAACTATGGATAGTAGTATATCTTGTAGTTCTACAGTAACTGCATCTTGCATATCTCGGAACATCGATAGCAATGAACATTTTAATAAGTTATACATCAAGCAAGAAAACATCGAAAGTACTAATTTAGTTACACATATAAGGAGTCATACACGAGATAAACATTATATTTCCTCTATTTGTGATTTCAAAACATCTGATAAAAGTAATTTACTTACACATATAAGGACTCATACTGGTGAGAAGCCTTATATTTGCGCTGTTTGTGATTTCAAAACATCGAATAAAAGTCATTTAGTTATACATCTGCGAACTCACACAGGTGAGAAGCCTTATATTTGTGCTGTTTGTGATTTTAAAACGTCACGGAAAGATCAGTTAGTTAGACATATTAGGACTCATACAGGTGAGAAGCCTTATATTTGTACTGTTTGTGATTATAAAACTTCACGGAAACATCACTTAGTTAGACATATGAGGACTCACACAGGAGAGAAGCCTTATACTTGTTCTATTTGTGATTTCAAAGCATGTAATAAATGTAATTTAGTTATACATATGAGGAATCATACAGGTGAGAAACCTTATATTTGCACCTTTTGTGATTTCAAAACATCTAATAAATGTAATTTAGGTAGACATATTACGACTCACACAGGTGAGAAGCCTTATATTTGTGCTTTTTGTGATTTTAAAACATCTCATAAAAGTCCTTTAGTTATACATATGAGGACTCACACAGGTGAGAAGCCTTATATTTGCTCTGTTTGTGATTTCAAAACATCACAAAAAGGTAATTTAGTTACACATATGAGGACTCATACAGGTGAGAAGCCTTATATTTGTGTTGTTTGTGATTTCAAAGCATCACAGAAAGGTGATTTAGTTCGACATATGAGGGGTCACACAGGAGAGAAGCCTTACATTTGCTCTATTTGTGATTTGAAAACATCTGATAAAAGTAATTTACTTACACATATGAGGAATCATACAGGTGAGCAGCCTTATATTTGCACTTTTTGTGATTTCAAAACATCTCATAAAAGTCGTTTAGTTATACATATGAGGACTCACACAGGTGAGAAGCCTTATATTTGCTCTGTTTGTGATTTCAAAACATCACAAAAAGGTAATTTAGTTACACATATGAGGACTCATACAGGTGATAAGCCTTATATTTGCTCTTGTTGTGATTTCAAAACATCTGATAAAAGTAATTTAGTTATACATAAGAGGACTCATACAGGTGAGAAGCCTTATATTTGTGCTGCTTGTGATTTCAAAACATCTCATAAAAGGCCTTTAGTTACACATATTAGGACTCACACAGGAGAGAAGCCTTATATTTGCTCTGTTTGTGATTTCAAAACTTTGTGGAAACATCATTTAGTTACACATATGAGGACTCATACAGGTGAGAAGCCTTATATTTGCACTCTTTGTGATTTCAAAACATCTCATCAAAGTAATTTAGTTAGACATATGAGGAGTCATACAGATGAGAAACCTATATTTGCCCTTCCCTTTTTGTGATTTAAAACAAAATTTAGTTAAACATAGGACTCATACAGGAGAGAAGCCGTAAATTTGCTGTGTGATTTCAAAATATCACCAAAAATCATTTAGTTACACATATGAAGAGTCATAGGAGAAGAGTCTTCTATTTGCTCGGTTTGTGATTTCAAAATATCACTGAAAGGTAATTTAGGTGGACATATGAGGAGTGATATAGGAGAAGAGTCTTATATTTGCTCTGTGATTGTAAAACATCACTGAAAGGTACTTCAGTTGGACGTATGAGAACTGATATAGGAGAAGAGTCTTACATTTTGTTAGTATATTTTTAGTTTTGTACGGACGTACGGCTATTAGCGTTATTTTCTAAATTACCGCCCGACTTTATAGGTTTTTCGAATTATTTCGCTTGAATTTAAGCCTCTCGAAGTATTCGCTTCCCGCCAACGGTTCTAAAATGCCCTCATTCTGTGTACCCCAGTTTTCAATCTGTCGGCGCGCTAGAATACAAATATCGATCCGTTTACGACTGTATTTTCTGAATGTTGTGACGAGCAATTTAAGAGACAACTGTCATGAGTGCGAGAGAGCAAGCTTCAGCTCTTCTGCCCGCTACTTTATCGATCCCGCGGCCGGCACTGCGTTTTCGAGGAGAATCGATCTGGTGTTGCAAGAGGCAACAGGTTGCGGAGAGCTGTTTTCCCCCGCGTGGCTTTAGCCACGCGAAGTGTTGCGTTTGTTCATTGTATTGTAATTCTCGCCTAACGGTTTGTTCTTTGAGAATGTGTGTGTTCTGCTGTTTAGTTGTTATTTGGGACTCTCGTCGCGTCAAGGCAATTGTCGTATTTTATGGGCCAGTTGATTATTCCGCCTTGTTTTTGAGCTCATATTACTGCACGGGCGGGCGTGACCGATCACGGAGTGTTGTTTTGTTGTTCACTGTAGGCCTTGGAGTTTTCGTTGTCAAAGGGCGGCAACACTTATAATACGTCGTTTAAAGAATTTTTTTGTGAGAACTCATTAGCAGCCTGTCATGTGTTCGCAAAGCTATCGCTGTCGTTCTGCCATTTTGTCGTGCAGCTTCGCATTTCGCTCTTATGAGAGGATCATCCCCCTGGTCCGCCGCTTCTTTACGTTGAGTTGATGCAGTACCCCGTTGGTGTCTTCTGCAAGGTTTGGGAACAGGAGCCGTTGCAGTAACATAGGACAACAATTTGCAGCCAGACAAGCTCTTTAAAGGCACAATCTGTTTTATTAATAACGTCTAAGAGTGCAACCTAAGTGTACAGGGTGACTCGACGAAGTGTCGAACAGTTGACCTAACGCTGCGTCCGTTGTAACCTTTTATTATGTGTACTTTTGTATTTGTCAAACCATTATAGTTGTTACCTGTCATTTACAATTCATTAACCGTCAGTTTACATAGTTGTCATGTGTCACAACCGCTACTTAATATAGTTTAATTTTGCCCTTTATTTCCGCTATTTGATTATAGTTTGATGTCAATATCGTTTTTCAGTAATTGCAATAGTTGATGTCAGTTTACCGAATATTTTTAATAGTTTTAGACGCTACGCAACTTACTTAACTACCGTATACTAACACATTTCATATTTGTATGTGCATATTTATATACTCCAATAGTGTGTCAATACATTTCATGTTAAATTAACTGGTTTGCTGTGTTATTGTGCATGCTATTTGCATATTATATTTTACAGTGTAAGAGGAGTTTGGCCAGCTGATCAAGTGGATTTTCGAAAGGTAGGTCCGATGGTGCTGAACCGGCTCGCTGACCAGAATACTGTCAAGCTTAATGTTGAAAGGTGAATTCATATGCTTCCACTTTTCCTCAGTGAGTTTACCTGTGCATTTTTTATAGTGATGAAATTGTGGTGGCGCCTTATCATTTTAGATCTGTTTACCGTTTATTAGGCCGTTGCCCTTGTTTTATCTCGTGTTGGACCACTCCTCGCTCTACTGAAGCCTAGTAGGCAACTCTTGTTATGGGCTGGGCAGCCGTCCTATGTGAGTTACATTCCCGATTTTGTGAGTTATTGTACGCGCTAGTCGTCTAGTTACATCGTAGCTTTTCGTAAATACCGGGTCGTACTGTTCCAAGCTAGCGCGTTGTCATCATTGTCGTATTAGCCCGTAACAATTGACTCCGTTTATGATTTCAAAACATCACTGAAAGATAATTTAGTTAGACATATAAGGACTCATATAGAAAAAGAGTTATATTTGCTCAGTTTGTGATTTCAAAACATCGCTGAAAGGTGATTTAGTTATACATATGAGGACTCGCACAAGTGAGAAGACTTAAGCCATTGTAAAAATGTTTATAAAAATTTGTATAAACAGGATTTTGATAGTATGACAGCCCACAGTTTTAAAAAAATGACGTCACTGAAATTTCCGTTGACGGTGTCTGTATTTTCATGACGTCGCGTAAAATAGTTTTATAAACACTTTTTGATTAAAACTATAATTTTGATGAGATCAGGCATTTCGGATGTTGCCCAGCCTACTGAGAATTTGAAAAAGCACTTCCGTTTTAAAACGTTCAGGCTCAACATTGTTAACCTCATTCTTGGTCACCACCTCGTGTTAAGCTTTTGTGTTGAGGTTACGCTTTAACTTTTTCATTCTAATAAGTAATGCAACAGTATAATAAAAGGCTTGCCAAAGAGGCGGATATTTAAGTCAAAACACTACAATCTAACCTCACTTTTCAGTGTTACTTCAAACAGCTGATCTGGTTTTTATAAATACATAGGACCAAATATCGACAGTGTGGGATAAGGCCTAAAAATATTTTGATGGGGCTTGACGTCACCACGTGTTTATAAAAAAAATATAAAAACCGTTTATAATTTTTTTACATTGGGACATGGGCTTTATATTTGTTCTGTTTGTGATTTCAAAACATCACAAAAAGGTAATTTAGATACACATATGAGGACTCACACAGGAGAGAAGCCTTATATTTGCTCTGTTTGTGATTTCAAAACTTTGTGGAAACATCATTTAGTTACACATCTGAGGACTCATACAGATGAGAAGCCTATATTTGCCCTTCCCTTTTTGTGATTTCAAAACAAAAAAGTAATTTAGTTAAACATAGGAGGATTCATACAGAGAGAAGCCTTAAACTTGCTCTGTGGTTTCAACAAATCATTTAGTTACACATATGAGGACTCATAGAAGAAGAGTATTATATTTGCACGGTTTGTGATTTCAAAACATCACTGAAAGATAATTTAGTTAGACATATTAGAACTCATGTAAGAAAAGAGTTATATTTTCTCTGTTTGTGATTTCAAAACATCACTGAAAGGTTTAGTTATACATATGATGGCTCATATACGAAAAGAGTCTTATATTTGCTCTGTTTGTGATTTTAAAACATCGCCGAAAGGTAATTTAGTTAGACATATGAGGACTATTATAGAAGAGTCTTATATTTCCTCGGTGTGGGATTTCAAAATATCGCTGTAAAGTAATTTAGTTAGACATATGAGAACTGATATAAGAGAAGAGTCTTATATTTTCTCTGTTTGTGATTTGAAAACATCGCCGAAAGGTAATTTAGTTAGACATATGAGGACTGATATAGAAGAGCCTTATATTTGCTCGGTTTGTGATTTGAAAACATCGCTGAAAGGTAATTTAGATATACATATGAGGACTCATGTAGAAAAAGAGTGTTATATTTGCTCTGTTTGTGATTTCAAAACATCACTGAAAGGTAATTTAGTTATACATATGAGGACTCATATAGGAAAAGAGTCTTATATTTGCTCTGTTTGTGATTTCGAAACATCACTGAAAGGTACTTTAGTTAGACATATGACGACTGATATAGGAGAGGTCTTATATTTGCTCTGTTTGTGATTTGAAAAATCGCTGAAATATAATTTAGTTATAGATATGAGGGCGCATATAGGAAAGAGTCTTATATTTGCTGTTTGTAATTTGAAAACATCGCTGAAAGGTAATTTAGTTATACGTGTAGGATGCAGAACGGTTTAATCGTAACAAAATGAATACACAGTAATACACAACAAATATGAAATAACAGTAAAACATAACACATAAAGTTCAGGCTTGCTTCGTGCGCGGCTACACTTGTTGGCGTTCATCGGACGACTCCGCGCTTTCCCCACCTTCCGCGTGGCGGTGGCTCTGACCACGACAAGCATGGCGGTGGCTCTGACTACTACAGCTCGGCCATCCTGATGTCCCGGACGTGTCGGACGGGATTGGGTCGCTGTCCGAGTCGGTTTCGTCGCTAGTAGAGGTGCTGGTGTCGTCATCAGGTAGATAGCGACGAAGGCGATCGCTGGATTGCGTCCCAACGTAGTGTCTTTGGGTGCGTTGTGCTCCCGGGATATCTTCGACGATATATCTGTCATGCTCTAAGACTTTGGAAACGGTATAGGGGCCCTGGAACTTCGGTTGAAGCTTCTTGCTATGGCCAGGTTGAGGTGTCGCCTTCACCATAACATAATCACCAACCACATATCGTGTCGGTGGCCGATGTCGGAGGTTATAGCGTTTCTGGTTCTCTTCTTGGACAGTCACTTGTTGCTCCTCCGCAGCTCGTCGTAAGACTTCGCGTTTTTGCGACCAGTCGGGTTCGCCGTCTTCTTGCAAGCAGATGGATATCAGATCACGGAACGCTTGATCGGATTGTATACGAAGATCGTATCCAAGTAGAATCCTCGAAGGGGTTGTCGAAAGGCTTCTTTGTATAGTAGTATTGAGAACTTGCTGAACGCGGACTAATACTTGGGACCAGTTGCGTTCTGTTTTACTCACTTTCGCAAGTAGGTTAGTTATAGTTCTGTTATACCGCTCACACTGTCCATTCGCGCGCGGGGTAGCGGTAGCATTTTGCACATGAGCCACACTGGAATCTCTCAGAAACTGCGAGAAGTCCTCGGCTGTAAACGCGGTTCCACGGTCACTAATAATTGTCTTAGGAGGACCGAAAACACCGAATATGTCTTTTAAAACTGCGATCACTTCCTTAGTCTCTGTCGTTTTCGTAGGTTTCAGAAACACGAATTTACTGTACGCGTCGATCACAATTAACACGTGACGATGACCGGTTAGCGACTTGTCTAAGGGACCAAGGTGGTCACAGTGGAGTGTTTGGAATGGGATATGACCTTTAGGGATACTGTGAAGACGACCCTGAGGTTTTCCAAAAGTCGGATTGTAGGTGATGCAATTTAGACAATTTTGAATGTGCTTGCGAACGAAACGTCTCATCCTAGGGAACCAATACGTTCGACGAATTACTTCCATCGTTTTATCGGTACCAATATGGGCGTTGTCGTCATGAGCTGCTTGAACAACACTTCTACGCATGCTCCTTGGTACAACAAAGAGAGCGTTTTCGTTGGGTTGTTGGTAGCAAAGAATTCCATTTTTCATTTTGAAGTGATCGTCTGGCGGTTCACCTCCGGATTCCAGAATTTCAATTAGGGCTTTCAACTCGGGGTCTTTTCCCTGATTAACTTTCACCAATCTGAAATCGTCGTCGAATTGGGTTACAACCAGTGCGTTTACTCTGCTTAGCGCATCTACATGCTGCATAGAACTGGAGGGGCGGTGCTCTAGTTCATAATCGAATTCTTCTAATAGAATGGACCAACGGAATATGCGTCCATTAATTTCTTTTTTGGCTAATGCGAGTTTCAAGGCATTGCAATCCGTAACTAGTCTGAATCGTATGCCCAAGAGATAAACTCGGAAATATTCTAAGCTTCGGATTACGGCTAACATTTCCAATTCAAAAGAATCATATCGCGATTCAGCATCGCTTGTAGTTTTCGACATGTAGTAGATAGGATGAAACAATCCATCTTGTTGACGTTGAAGAAGTACTGACCCATATCCACTGGCGCTGGCGTCTGTGTGTAGTTGAGTCTCCTTTCCTGGATCGTATATTTTCAAAACAGGTTCGTTTGTTAGCAGCTGCTTTAGGTTTTCAAAAGCCACCATCTGTTGTGGACCGAATTCAAACTTTTGATTCTTCTTTAGCAGTTTTGTTAAGGGTCGTGAAATAGTTGCATACGAAGGCATGAACCTCCGGAAATATCCTGCCAATCCAAGAAACCTTTATACCTGTTTGGTAGTCGTAGGTACAGGAAACTTGGCGACTGCTTCCGTTTTAAGTTTTTGCGGTCGTATCTCATTATGTCTGATCCTGAACCCGAGATACTCCACTTCCGTGTACATGAAGGTACATTTGTCGATTCTCAAGGATAATCCATAGTCTTTTGCTACTTTAAGTACCTCTTCAAGCCGCTTAATGCAGTCTGTCACGTTTTGAGATATAATCATTATATCGTCCATATAAACAAGGATTTTTCGTTTGCGAATCAGCTGTTCGAATACTTTATGTATGTATCGCATGAAGGTAGCTGGACTATTAGCGAGTCCGAACGGTATAAAGTTATATTCATAGAGACCATTATAAGTGACAAACGCGGTGTGCCTTTTTGATGCTTCGGCAACGGGCACGTGGAAAAATCCATTTTTTAGATCGAGCGTCGTGAAATAGACATGTGCATTAAGTGCGTCTATTTGGTCATTAATAAGAGGCAAGGGATACTTGTCCTTAAGTGTGATCTTATTGATCGCTCGGTAGTCAACGCATAGTCTCTTTTCTCCGTTCTTTTTATCTACAAGAACAACTGGGCTTGCGTAATTAGATTTACTTAATCTGATTATTCCCTTGGACAATAGTTCATTCACGGTGGTTTCAACGCATTCTTGTTCGGGTCGCGACAGTTTGCGTGGGCGAAACACCACAGGTTCGTTTGACGTAAGTGTAATGTCCATTTCGAAGCCGGGAACATTTAATGGCTCTCGTTTTTCTTCAACTGCCTCCATAACTAGTTTTTCAATTTGGCGGCGGTCGTTTTCACTCAAGTCGGGGTTAATTCGCAACTCTTGAGAAGAAATTGCGACCTGTCGTGGCTCTTCACTTTCAATCTCGATGTTTGCGATACCTCGTTCGACCTTAAGCACCACAGATGGTTGATTCAGCAGGTCTTTTCCGAGAATAATAGGAACTGGTATAGCGTCGTTAGTTACTATATAAAATTTCGCAGTGAGCAATTGATTGTTGATAGTCACAGGAATTTTTGCTAGTCCGATATTTTTACAAGTGACACCCTTTAATCCAGTCAAATTTACGGGTTTAATTTCGCTTTGGTCTGTCTCTAAATAGAGCACATTTAATTCTTTGGCCTTTTGTTGCGTCATCAAATTTAAGGAAGATCCCGTGTCAACAAGTGCTTTTTCATTTATGTTGTTAATTTTTAATGCAACTGTCATATCATCGCACGACGTTTCGATAAGTAGCGCTCGCTTTGTCGCGTCCGTGTGCACCTTATCTTTTTCGCAATCTCGTGCTAGATGACCTTTCGCATGGCATTTTACGCATTCGACCTTAGGACAGTCTTTCATGCGATGCACCCCGTCTGTGCAAAACGGGCAGATTGCTTTATCGCTCGCTTTGAATGAAACATTTGCAGTTGTTTGATTTTTCGCAGGCTGACTAACGCCTATTTTCGATTCCGGTTTTTCTATGGTTTTTCCCTTATTAGCAATAAAGGGGTATTTCGAGTCTTTTTCTTTTGGCGGCAAGTTTTTCCAAGATTTCTCAAAAGAATAGTACGCGTCGGCTTTATGAAGAAATTCAGTTGATGTAAGCGGCGGATTTGTATAAAATTGCTTTGCTAATTCGTGGTCCCGTAATCCTTGTACAATGTAATTTACTAGACTATACTCGTCAATATTTTGAGCAGCTATAGCTTTCATCGTAAACACGTACGTTCGAAGGGATTCATCGAGATTTTGTTTGCGGTCTCGTAATCTGCGATGCACGTCTATGGAATGAACATGCGTAGCAAAGTTATTTAAAAATCGTTGTTTAAAATACTGCCAGTCGTAGATATTTGGCTCGCACTCTTTCCACAGTTTCGCTGCGCCTCGTAGTTTGGCTTTCGCATAAATAATTAAACTGCGATCATCTAAACCGTAAAGCGATTTAACGTTTTCAACGGATTCTATAAACCGTTCAGAGGTAATATTGTTAGAATCGGGGTCGAATTCTAATATTTCATTTTGAATTTCGGCGCCAAACCTATGGTTCTGCGCATGCATAGTCGTTTGCTGCGACGGATTTGATAGTTGTAGTTGTAACATGGCTACTTGCTGTTGCAACTGTAAAATCTTATCCGCGACAGATGGAGGTTGCGGTTGTTGACAATTGACAGAAGCTTGTGGCATGTAATTCGATGTTTGCGGCAATTGTTGCCACTGATATGGATAGAACGACGATGAAGGCATCGATTGATAAACGGGCACGTTTGAATTAGCCGCGCAAGCTTGAGCGAGTGGCGGGAAACGCGCTTGCATCGTCGACGTCACCTCTGCGGCCGGAACGTTCTGGGCCTGCGAGATCGTAAACGCCGTTTGCAGGTTAGGACATGGCGGAGGCATTGTTAGCGGTTGTATGGGATATTGTGGAAACTGCACATAGGAATTACATTCGTTTGCTTGGGACACGAGCGGACTTTGAGAAGCTAACGGATTTATTGCAGGGGTTTGCAAGTCGCTACCGGCAGCGCGAGACGTTCGCGTTTCCGGCGATGTTTCCCTGGAGCGTTCACCGCAGCTATCGTACGAGCTCATGCTTCTTAATCGTAATTAGAACGTACTCACCGAATGCAGTCTTTAACCCCACTTCTGACGCTGTAGGATGCAGAACGGTTTAATCGTAACAAAATGAATACACAGTAATACACAACAAATATGAAATAACAGTAAAACATAACACATAAAGTTCAGGCTTGCTTCGTGCGCGGCTACACTTGTTGGCGTTCATCGGACGACTCCGCGCTTTCCCCACCTTCCGCGTGGCGGTGGCTCTGACCACGACAAGCATGGCGGTGGCTCTGACTACTACATACGTATGAGTATACATATAGGAAAAGTCTTATATTTGCCCGGTTTGTGATTTTAAAACATCCAAAACATCTTGAGGTGCAAATTTAATTTTTTTCTTTCGTTGTTTGAGGTTATTGAAGAAAGCTTTTAATTCTTAGTTCATAAGAGCCAACTTATTTTAAATTCTAAACCTTGCATACAGGGTGTAATTAAAGTCAACCGTGTCACTTCTGGAGATGCCAGGGGACGCTATATGGAGTCGAAAAGTCCTAATCCATTTGAGACTTAGATGCATAATTTTTGTAAAAGCAAATGTTGAAAATTACAAAGCAAATAAGTTGAGAACTGCTGTACTTTGCCTTAAATTGGAGGTTTGGCGCAGTGTCTTAAAGTAGGCTGGGAAAACGATTGTCACATACGCCGTCTACACACAAAATTTATGAGCTTTTAGAACACTTTAAACGCAGTTTAATAATTTTAAATCTAACAATGATGAAGACAAAATATCGACGCACTGCAGCACCAGCATCACCAGAACATTTACCATACATAAAAACCATATCAGCATACTCCTGTACGGTGTACATTTTTACTACAAATGTAAAACGCAATTATTTATTCCATTGATATTACTTACTTATCCGCATCCCTCTCCTACCTTCCAGTGTCGAGGGATGGAGTACCACTACAGACAAATTTGTTCCATGCTTTCCTGTCCTTGGCGCACCTCCTCGCTTCTGCCCAGCAGTTGCCTCTCTTCTTTAGTACTTTCTCTATGGCTTTATTCCAGGGTGTCGTAGGCCTTCCCCTTCTTTTCTTTTCTGCCGTACCCATTTACCAGACCACTTTCACCAATCGGTTTTCGTCCATCCTTAACAGGTGACTTAGCCAGCTCAGCTGTCTGCGTTCTATCACTAATTCCAGCATTTCCGCTTTGAGCTTTTCTCATCACATTTCCTACTTTACTTTATCCTTTCTTATTACACCCATTAATCTTCTTAGAAACTTCATTTCAGCGGCTTGTACCTCATTTCTTAGCTTCTCGTTAAGTACCCCCGATTCGCAACCATAAATTAACGTAGGTATGTATACAGTACGGTAGGTTTTCATTTCTGTCATTCTAGATATTTCTTGTCGATAAAGATATTATTTAGTGCATTATATAATCGAGTTGCCGCCGCGATCCGGTTGTTAATTTAATTTTCCGCCAATCCTACTAGAACTGTCACATTATTGACAAAATTTTGTTGAGCAAAGTAAAACATTGCATTACATCAGCCGTTGCTAGGTAATTTACAATAAAACTGTACAGGAATCATTCAAACATTCCATTACATTAGCCGTTGCTAGGTAATTTACAATACAACTGTACAGGAATACTATTCCCGGCCTAGGCAGGGACTGTTCGAGTACTATTTCCTAATTTTTTTAATTACTCGTATCGATCGGCGGAAAAATAGTATGTGTATCTTGGACAAAAAGCAACATTCCCAGACTCCTGTGTTGTTGGGCTCGGCATTCGCCTCGCCCAACAATATTCACAGTCGTCTGGGAATGTAACGCTTTTCGTTCTAGATACACAATATACTATTTCCAGTCCACCTCATCCACTATAGCCTCTAGATATTTAAAATTTCATGTTTGTTTTATGTTTTGTGCTTCCAACATTATGTTTAGTTCTTCTTGTTTTGCCATTAACCATAACCTCCGTTATTTGTAAGTTGATTTTCATTTCGTATTTGGCGAGGGCAGTTTTCTAGATTTCCATATTTTTCTGTAGTTGTAATTGCGTACTTCCAAACAAAATGAGATCGTCTGCGTATAATAGTTCCTTGAGTGTCACTATGAGTAGCTTATTGAACCCCACTTTCCACACTTAGTAGTTAAGAATTCCTCGGTGTTTATGTTACCAACTCTGACTGTGTTTCTTGTATTTGCGTATATGCTTTGTACGACTTCTATCAGCTGTTCTAGGACATTTCGGCTTTGTAACACTTCCCATATTTTTTCACGTGGCACACTAGCAAACGCTTTTACTAGATCTATTGCACTTACATACAGCCTCTATGCGTGGTTAATGGTTTTTTCTCCTAGTTGGACATTGACATTAATTGAAAAAAAAACATCAAAAACACAAAAACGTAGTAGGTACTATACAGCGGTTCAAAAAATTTGCGGTAACAATTTCAACAATTCTGAAGAAATGATGCTCCGAAGTCAAATATGGATTAAGACTTTTCGACTCCATATAGCGTCCCCTAGCATCTCCAGAAGTGACACGGTTGACTTTAATAACACCCTGTATATGGTTGCGATAAGACTGAATTTGAATAAAATGCAATAGCAAAAAACAGTTATTTGGTTATTTCAATCACATGTGATACATCAGGTTAGTGTACTCGTACAGTTTTAGCCAGTGGTTTTCAACAGTTTGCACCAGCCCTAATACGATTTTTTCTTTAAGCCATTAATTTTTAGTTCAATGTACTTCTACTGTGCTCAGTATACACCCATTTAATGTAATGACCGTACTTATTAATCACCGTGTATATAGTAGCTCTACAAGCCTCTTGCAGGTCTTTGGCTTGTACGATTTTAAACCAAACGCCCTAGCTCTCTAATTCACTGGAATTTAATGATCCCAACTAGATCCGCATCGTTATAAAGTTCTCTTAATGCTTGGTTTGCTCTTTCCCGTTCTCCTTCGACTTTTCTGCCACTGTAAATCTTTCTTAACCCTAGAACGCATACATCTAAGAAAGTTACATTAACGCATATGTGGTGTCGTATACGACACCACACCTTTTTTTGTTTAATGAGGCACTTTAAATTTACTATGCGCCTTTTTTAATATCTGGGAGATAATTTTGACTGCATAGATGCATATTAAAGCGCAAAGCGGAAATGAAAGTTCTTAAAATATTTATTTATGAGTATGAATAAATGAATTGTTAAATCTAAGGAACTGATCAGGTACTAATATCTACGTTAAACACTTTTGACAAATAACTACAGTGTGATTTTGTAAAAACTCAATTGCAGCACGCCCTGGATAGCCTGAATCAGTTGGCAGTACTGAAGTGTATTGTTGGTTACACTGTCTGTGTCAAAACTCAAGCAAAACCAAAACTGCTAACCTCGAATTTGACATAGACTTACAGTGTCACCAACAATACATTTCAGTATTGCCAACTGATTCAGGCTATCCAGGGCCTGCTGCAATTAAGTGTTTAAAAAATCACTCGGTAGTCTCTGTTCAGCACATAAATTACACTGCAGGCTATCAAGTTAGGTTTTGCGTCAGTCTGTGTCAAAGTTTTGACACAGACTGACGCAAAACCTAACCTGATAACCTTGAATTTGACATAGACTTACAGTGCCACCAACATATTGTTCATACGTTTGAACTTCCACAGCCCGCAGAGGATCATTTTTTTTGGATCTCTCGATATTTGCATCATAACCTCAAAAAGTTATTTAATGTCAATTGAAATTAGTTCTAATTATAAGCGTCGCCATCTCTGTTCCTTTTAGTAATTAGTTAATATATTATCGAGTTACCTTTGTAATATGTTATTTTGGTTGCCTGCTCCACTCTATCTGTTCGGAGACTGAAGTATAATAGCTAACTGGCAATCCTATAAAGACAGTAGTTATAGCTATTTTAACAAATTCCACTTCGCATTACGTTACTATGAAAATTATGTACGTAAACTGACAGATGGCAAGTGGTTACCGACCAACACCTACCGAGAAAACGTGTTACGTGATTGCATAGATGGCGTCATATGCGACACCAAGTAACTAAAAAACTAATTATAAAGCTTGTAACAAGTTTTGGAAATTAAAAATTAAAGGAGATATCAAAAATAATCTTCTGGAGAGGTACTGAAAATATGAATATGATAACATAACAGCAAATCACTAAAAACTAGATAGTTAAATAGGTGGTGTCTCATATGACGCCACCTATGCGTTCTAGGGTTAATATCTTCTTTCCCCGCACATTTAACATTTGTGCTCTTATTGTCTTAAAGTCTATATTTCACAAGCATATGTCACAGCCGGTCTTATTATTGTTTTATGTACTCGTATTTTTGTAACTTGTGAAAACGTGAAATCACTTTTCCAAAAATTATGTTTTCATTGCAAATGTACTTCTTATTCTTGCCGCTATTCTTGCACTGATCTCCTCGCTGCTCCCAGGTCATCTTGTCACTACTGTTCCCAAATATGTAAATGTTTCTATTTCTACAAACTTTTATTCCCTATTTTCATCCACGTTAACTCGTAAATAGTAATTTTTTATGATATGACTCGTGTTTCCAGGTTATGAGTTTGGTTATGTTTTGATTTGTTTCTAGTCCCACATCTTGTGCGGCTATAATAAACCTTTTTGCAGTATCTGTTAGCTGTTCCTTGGATCGTATCGTAATTGTTTTTCTGCTTCTAGGAATTAGCGAATGTAAATACTAATTTACGACTAGCCGTTGATAAAGCAAAATTAATCCGGTATGCGCAGCTGAATATCTCTTCTTCTGCCGACTTAAACATGTTCAGGTAATCGCTACCAGTGTTGGAGTTCAGTAAATTAAAACCAAATTTTTGTTTTTATAACAAAATGATTTAGTTGACCCCAGGGAATTCTCGTCTCTCTAGCAACGGCATGGATTTCATCATTTAGGGCATTGTTGGTGATCTGGTGTCTTTTGGTGATTCCTTGACATACTGGATCCTCTTAGCAGACAAAACTATACTAATCGGGCCTTAAGATAAAAATATAAACTAATAGAATAGGTTAGGGGTGCCGGGTCATCTAACCCATTAAAAAAGGTGGCTCATAGCCCCATTAAGATTTATGTTAATCAAGTTTATTAAACCAGCCCTGAACCTCACTAATTTTTTTATATATGATTCAATTTACAGCTAATTGTATGGTGAAAAAAATATAATATTAGAAATTGATGACTAATTTTCTGCTTTGTTATGCACTTCACTTAAAGTTCAAGTTATTTTAAATAGTAACTACCAAACTGTCAGTGCTCTTACTAGAAACATAACACGATTTTCAACCTTCAAATCTAGGTAATCATAGTCAGTAGCACAAACACGTCATAAGTTGTAATTCCTACAGATATCGACAGCGTGCAAAAAGGCTCACCTAATCCTCGGTCTATCTAACCCCGTTTTACCCTACTCGTACAAATACTTTTAAGTCTAGAGAATTAAACCACATATAAAAATATCTTCTAAAAATCTGGTGTGAAACACACACACAACTTCTTTTTACAGTGATTTTATATACAGGGAATTTATTTTAATAGTTAACATAGCAGTTTCATTTCTATGCCAGCATTTAATCATACAAGTCATTTCCATAGTTACAATTGAGACCAATATATTAGAGCGTGTATTTTATGAGTTAACATAGGAATTATTACTTGTCAAAAAGACAATTAAAAGTTATCCTAATGTATATCACTGAAGAAAAGATACAAGACAAAAGTTGTTCCTACGTATCTACTTTTCAGTTGCATACCTACATTCCGGTAACAAAATTAAAGTTTCTTATTAGCAAGTACCTAATTCGAATTCGTATGTTAACTCGTAAAATAAACGCTCTAATCTATTGATTTGTTTGTTAACCATGGAAGTGACCTCTATGCTGGCATAGAAACGAAACTGCAGTGTTAACCATTAAAATAAATTCACTGTATAGCCAAAAAAAATAATTTTTAATTTTTAAGCATTTGTCAAAAATGTTCAAAAATTACATATTCTACAAAAACCGTACAAAATAGAGCGTTAGTTGAAGAGACAAATTTTCTCTAAAATTTTAAGCTGAATTAAAAAGTGTAATAACATACCGCGTGTTATAATTAAAATAGAAGTTAATAAAAAAAGAAACCCATTTTAGAGGTATTCAACTGGAAAATCTCACATCAATACACATTAAAAAGTTTTAAAAAAAATGTTGGAGCCGTTTTTGAAAAAATTTAAAAAATTGAAAAATCACGAGTAAACACCATATTTCCGGTTATGCGATTTTCTTCAAAAGCTTGCTGTCGCATCTAGATAGTACACAAAACTTATATATGAAGTTTCAACGTCATATCTCTTGTCATTTTTGAGATATTCTGTTCACAGACACACACACAAACGCGCGCGCGCGCGCGCACACACACACACACACACAGACAGATCAATGAACAAAAACATGTTTTTGGGTTCAGGGAACTCTAAAACGTAAAGATCTGTTGAAAACTCAATTTCAAATTTTTGGGGTGAATTCAATACTTCCTTTATCGTAAAAGGAAGTAAAAAATGCAAAGCGGTATGATTTAAGTATTTTTATATGTTACTAATAGTACATAATATTGAATATGTACCTATTGGTTGTAACTGTTGTTACAATTAGGTAGGTATTATTTATATTAATTGTAAATATGGCGATTAATATAACTTCCAACTAGTCATAAAGTAGAATTGTCCATTTTAGATTTACAATCTATTGTTATGATACGTAAAGAGAATTGGAGACGCATTGAAATATAAAGAAGGTATAATAATTAATAATAATGTAATAGAGAATACAGAGAATAATTATAATGATATAGGGGTATTGTTGAATGAGTTAAAAATAGGTGAGAAGAATACACGATTTAAAGGCCGAATATTAGAAATAATTAACAGAAATAAAGAGATTATTAATGAAGAAGTATGACAAGCACAAAAATACATTCACAGGTTGGAGGTTGATGAATCAAAAAGTTTTAATAGCAAATCTTATCCTATTCCTTTTGCATTAAGAGGACAAGTTAAGAAGGAAATACAGAAAATGGTAAAAGATGGAGTAAAAGAATCTTCAAAAAGTAATTTTATCAATCTTTTAGTAGTTGTTAAGAAACATGATGGTTCGCTCCGTTTATGTTTAGATGCACGCAGAATTAATCAAATAACAAAGCCACAATATGAATCTCCACAAACGATTGATGGATTGTTAAGTATAATTTGGGATAAAAAGATACCTACTTACAAAGTAAGATTTAAAGAATTCGTTTTGGCTTATTCCATTACACGAAGAGTCGAGGAATTATACAGGTTTCAGTATTGATGGGGAGATTTTTCAATTTAAAATGGTACCATTTGGTCTTTCAACATCATGTGCAGCACTTGTAAGAGCAATGCAGAGAATATTAAACCAATTTGTGTGCATTATATAGATGACTAGCTGAAACCCGCGGCATATGCCGCACTTAAAATGTAGGATGGATTTAATAACTTTTGTTTCACTAAAAAAGTTTTAAAAACACGCTAGAGATTGGCAGTAAGGAAAAGTTAAAAAATATATTTTTTTAAATGGAAAGTCTCTGGAAAGGAAACGCTCGCCTCTGGAAAGCGTTTTATGGACATTTTTGGATAGCCTCCGGGCAACTTTCTTTCATATTGGATACCGCCAATACTGTTGAATTGTATAGTGTCTTCTTTTTTCTGTTCAGTATTAAATGGTACATGCAGGGGTGCCAGATCTCACGATTTATCGTGAGTTCTCACGATTTCATTGCAAATCTCACGATCTCACGATAAGGAGTATTTATCTCACGATTTTTGTATCAATTCTAATTAAAATAATTTTATAAAAAATTGTAACACTGAATGATTAAATAGAAAAAAATGTGTGTTAGTCTTAATACATGATTTAATGTATGCTGTCACTGATTTTATCATTTCCCGCATTATCATCAAATACTGCTGCTATCTATGGTTCACATAAAGAAGTCGCAAGTTGCGGTTGAAAGCGGATTTAAATGTTCTTTCAAGAAATAGGTATTTACATAATTTCAAGAAAAGCACAGATTTAATTTAAAAAAATTAATAGTCAAGTACTTTATCCCTCCAAACCAGTCATCCCGGACACAGATTCTTCAGATTGTGAGTAGTCGAACAATTTTTTTTCTGTATACATACTTAGGTCTATGTATACAGGCTGTTTCCTAAAAAACGCCGCAACCCATAACTCCGTTGTTTTAAATTTGAGACCCAACAAACTATATATATTCTTAAATGGCAAGACAAGAGCTACATTTTGACATCGCCCGTTCGTAAATATCTTTCAACTGTTTTGAGCAACGATGTTCAACTTTTTTATTTTAAATGGAACACCCTGTATATTTTTACATATTTGGATTCAGGATGAAATTCTGCATGCAGTAGTATGCTTCATTTGTTTTTTTGGACACTTAGAAATGTTTAAAATAATTTTTTAATATTGCATGTAGACAGTCGTACAGTACCATAAAATTTTCAAGTGTGCCGTGGAAAACAATCAGAATGTTGAAATATTTTATCTAACACGTCCAGAAAAAGAAGAGGCAGAGAATTATCAATGCTTGTCACGAAATACCTGCCAATTTGATATTGAATGCGACCAATGGAGTAACTAGAAGATGTCAGTTGTGTGTTCAACAAGGTGGCGGTCAGTTTGAGCAATACTTGTAGATACGTTTTGTAGTTTTGTTTAAATTTGCTTCCAATAAAATATTTCAACATTCTGATTGTTTTCCACGGCACACTTGAAAATTTTATGGTACTGTACGACTGTCTACATGCAATATTAAAAAATAATTTTAAACATTTCTAAGTTTCCAAAAAAACAAATGAAGCATACTACCGCATGCAGAATTTCATCCTGAATCCAAATATGTAAAAATATACAGGGTGTTCCATTTAAAATAAAAAAGTTGAACATCGTTGCTCAAAACAGTTGAAATATATTTACGAACGGACTATGTCAAAAGGTAGCTCTTGTCTTGCCATTTAAGAATATATATAGTTTGTTGGGCCTCAAATTTAAAACAACGGAGTTATGGGTTGCGGCGTTTTTTAGGAAACAGCCTGTATGTACTATATTCTATGTAGCCATATTTTTATTTTTAGAATTCATGTGTTATTTCTATAATAATATATTTAGTTCATTTAACATTTACTTTATATTAATTTAATTTTTTTATTTATGGAAATTATTTAAAATGTTTATAATTCTCTTGCAGTTATTTATGTATGTACAACCTATGTACTCAATGTTTAATAAATCTGCAGCATATATTCCATATTTTATTAATCTTAAAATAGCTTTTTTTTAAATTTGCATCCATAGTTTCAAATCTCATCCATTTCCGAAATCTCACGATTTTTTCCGACGAAGCTAACGAATTCAGCTTGACACGATCTGGCACCCCTGGGTACATGGTAAAGTACAGGCAAGTATGAAAGATAAGTAATACAATGTTGAGGTAAGATAAATTTTAGCTAAAAAAGTATAATTATTTAAAATACTGATTGCTGCTTCAGATGGATTCTAAGTAGTAACGAATACATACTAAGTATATATTTTTACTTTGTAGATCTTCTTCGATGAAGACAAAAACATAACCTCAACTGCTTGCACATGTCCTCGTGGACAAGTTTCATGTCATCATGTTGCTGCACTGGCACTATTTGCCCATTATAATATATCAGTTACAGACCAGGCATGTAGCTGGTCAGTGCCTAAACAATCTAAAGCACTTGATGAAAACGTGAGAACAATCGATGAATGGTTTTTGCCGTCTAAGGAATATCGAGCTTCAAAGAGAAGTGTTACCAAGGAAGAGATCGAAACGCTTAGAGAAAAATTGGCTTTGTTTGGAGGGGTGGTAGGATACAGTTGGCTTCTACCACCCAGACTTACTGCACAGGAAGATAATATTGTTCTACAGATTAGTGATATAATTTTCTCTGCAGAATATCAAAATATATCTGAAAAATTAGTTATTTTGAACAAAAAGTGAATGTTTCTCATGAACAAGTAATAACTACATTTGAGAAAACCATAGGGCAGTAAAAAAATCCCTTGTGGTTAATTATTCGCAGGTTTCATTTAACAGCCAGTTCGTTCGGTACAGTGCTAGCAGCTTGCAAAAGAAATCGTTACCCTGCATCGCTTTTCAAAAAACTAACAGGTTTGCTTTGCAAAATATTTTTCACATTTTTTCATAAAGTTCTGTTATTATGCAGGAACATATAACTTAGATGGAGTAAAGGCCATTCGGTGGGGGGCGAGAACATGAAAATAATGCAATTGAAGCATTTGGGGCAGCAACTGGACTTTCTGTGACATCTGTTGGACTATGGCTCCATCAGTGTGGATACCTTGGGGCAACCCCAGATGGCCTTGCAGGCGAGGAAGAGCTTGTGGAAGTTAAAAGTCCATTTAAATATCTCAACTCCAACTTGATGGAATCACTTGCACATGACAAAGGCTATATTTGTTCTTACGATAAGGTACTGAAACAGTTTGTGGTAAATGAAAACCATGAATATTTTCACCAAATACAGGGTGCATTGCACTTGTTACATAAAAAGAAATGCTATCTAGTTATCTGGACTCCTCAAGTCGTCGCAATAATTCCAGTTACACAAAAAAAATGGGCAGAAAATAGACAAATTTTGAAGAATTTTTATCATACAAAATTCCTTCCATCTCTAGTGAATGTCGAAATTAAATAAATGTGTAGCTATGTTGTAAGTAAAATGGCATACATACCTCGTGGGAAGGCTTATTCCAGCTCCGTACTTTTAGCTGACCTCAGTGCTTCGCACCTCGGTTGACTAACCCAGCGCTCAGTATGGAGCTCATCCCAGCTTGGGAAGCAATATACATATAGTAAAATCACGGAACCAAACTGTGCACGTTATCAAATATTTAGTTATTAATTTAAAGTTACTGTTTGATGACGCGCACCGTTTGGTTCCGTGATTTACCTATAGTTAATCATATTTATTGTAACTATAGGTAAATCACGGAATCAAACGGTAACTTTAAATGAATAACTAAATATTTGATGACGTTCGCCGTTTGTTTCCGTGATATTATTGTACTATTAATAAGAAATTTTTTATTAGATAGCAGTTAGAGCAATTTTTTTGTAAATACTTTTATTTATTAACTTGTTAAGTTTTGTAATTAACAAAACAAATATTTGAGTAAATTTAAACTAACATTTATAGTAATGTACAACTATACAATAAGAAAAAATGTCTTATTTAAATAAATAACCAGTTGTTAATTAACACTATTTCTATTTTTACTGTTCGCCTTCAAAATATGTTTCAACTTCCTATTAATTTCCGGAAAGAATTAATGCTCTTATGAGATTATATGTGATAATAAATAAATTAAATAAAATTTCATATACTTCCGCATGTAGAATTTGACAGCAAAATAAACACAAAGTTAGTTATTTGGCAATTAGTGCTACCAACTTTGCAAATGTTGCGTTTAACTTTAACGCCGTCTCATAGCGGTTTGTAATACGCATTCGAGATAATCTTCAGGTTAAACTTCTGGTAAAGTTTAACTTTACTACAAATTTAACCTTGTATTGTAATACCGGCCCTTTAGTGACCTTAATTTATCTGAGATAGAAGCGCCAACATTAAGGCGGCTTTACACGTGTATAGTAGCTAAAGCAAGTTACTAAATCAAGTAGCTAACATTTAGTAGTTTAGTTAAGCGAGCACGTTTACATACATTTTAGCATAATTATTCAGTTGACGTTGACTTTTTCAAAATGGCACAACGTGCAATAATTCATTCGTCATTAAAGACATGCATTTTTCACTTATGTGGTGAATTGGCGGATAGGTATTATTTTTTATTTCTGCAACTCCAAATCCCACAATTTCTTTGTAAGCCGTTTCTCGGGCTTGTTGATTCTTGTAAATGCTAGCCCTGGTATTCCACAAACATTCTCCGTCTCGATATTCTTGCACAAATTTTAATGTTGTATCTTCATTCCAACGGGACGCCATGTTTCAACAAATTATGTAACGAACGATGTGTCTGACTAATACACTTCACTAAAGTAACCTGTCTACACCTGCTTAGTTTGCGTTTAGTTATCGAAATTCGTAGTGGGGGTACGCCACTTGCTCAAGTAAATATAACTAATTTCTATTCACTTGACTAAGCAGTTTACTAATTTCTTTACTTGCTCAAGTACTAAACCGTACTAAACGAAAATATGAAAATTTACATGAAAACTCAGCGCAAAATTTAGCAGCCAATTTTCTGTATGCAACAATGCTTAATATTTTTATAAATTTACAACTAAATTTTGCATACAATTTAGCGTCGTTACATACAAATGTGTACAAACCTCGGTCATGGCTGCGTTGTTAATAACTACAGTCGAAGATGCACTCGTACAGTTGGATGTTGATGGTAGCGATTCGAAACACGCAGAAACATTTCCAGCAATAGAGGATGTAAGAATAGGGTTCAGCATTCGTATTCAATGTTCTAATGCCTTCAGCGTTAGTTTTAATTTGCGATACTTCAAAGTGACGCTGCAGAAGATGAGAAGCAATATCGCTACATACAAATGTGTACAAACCTCGGTCATGGCTGCGTTGTTAATAACTACAGTCGAAGATGCACTCGTACAGTTGGATGTTGATGGTAGCGATTCGAAACACGCAGAAACATTTCCAGCAATAGAGGATGTAAGAATAGGGTTCAGCATTCGTATTCAATGTTCTAATGCCTTCAGCGTTAGTTTTAATTTGCGATACTTCAAAGTGACGCTGCAGAAGAGAGAAGCAATAAGATTGTACGTACAAGTTTATTCAAAACTACTTACCTCACATAACCGTGAAGAATCAGTCGGAGTCCAATTTTTGCTTTAGCAAAATTTAGACCAATAATCCCGTTGTTACAAATTTTTCGGAAATCTGAACAACGCTAATACCTTACCTTGCTTTGTACTACAATTATCTGATGCACAGTACACCATTTCACTTGTAGCCACTGCTAGAAGAAACGAAAGGCGACGCATGCAAATTTGCAGAAATATAGGTTATGTAACGGACACGCCTTTTTATCGTTTGCGTACGGCTTAGATTGTGGGAGCGTTCAATAAGCAGATATAAAAATTAACCAAAGTGAACTTGCCTTCGAAGCTGAGTCAATAGTTTTAAAAAACACAAGAAATATGCATAATAAATAATTGTTTTCTGTGATAATATCGCTATTAAAAGTTAAGGGAAGTTTGTTTACAAAAACCCGAAAATAGAAATGGTCGATTGCAACTGTGGTACTTTTAGTTGTGTAAACACGGCTTGTAGTTTTGTGCTTTATTTAATAGGTATGATAGTCGCGTTTAAGGCATACGTTTGTTTTACAAGTAAACTTTAGGGGATTCTTGTATATAGTAGCCCTTAATTCATAGATAATTTAAGTTAAGCACACATACAAAGTGCATTTCACACAGTACCAAGTACGATTCGGGTTTCTTCCATTGTCTACCGGCAAAATGTGGAGTTACGTTTTGGAAAACCAAGCTAAAACACACTTGGAGATCCCATTTTAGCCACACAGAAAGTCAGATATCGTATAAGGCCACATGTTAGCTTTAGTAGGCACAGAATAAAACATTTTTGGCACGTTTATGTGTGATTTTTTTGCGATACAGTGTTTGCTTTCAAGTGCACTTATAAAAGACTAACAGCCAGTCTTATAAAGGCCACTAATCTGACGTTACCTTTAATTCGCTGTTAAAATAAACAAAAGGACATCAAAATTTGTTTACTAATGAATAAAATGTCATAAGCACTGACGTTTTGATGCGCTTTTGTTTATTTTAACAGCGAATTAAAGTTAGCGTCAGATTAGTGGTCTTTATAAGACCTGCAGTAAGACATGTACTGTGGTTACGATTAAAAGTGCTTATAAAACTGGGTTTGAGCACCAGAAATTATACACTCGGTGGATTGGCAAAACAGATTGGGCCGTTGGTGTCCGCTGGAGCAATCTGAGACGGACTGCAGTCGGATGCAAGCTGAGATGGCCAGCAACATAAAATTGGAGCCGCAGCTGCAGATTTCAAGAGCCGTAGCTAAAGAGGGTGTGTGTGTTCCAAAATTGAAGACCTGCAAGCAAAGAGAATTGAATATTGTACACATTAAACCTATGAATTTACGTACCAGAGAAATTAGAGCTATTACGAACCAAATTATTGCACCAAATATGCTTCAGAGGAGTCCATACAGTTTATAAAGTAGGCACATACTTGATGGAGGTGTTGTTGGAGATATTGGGGCCTTTGTCCACTGGAAGAGCTGTCGGACTCCTTGACACCGTGCGAGATTGCAGAATGCAAAGTTCACGTCGGCATATGTGCACGGATTTTCAACAATAAGCTGTTTCCCTCGCTTTCAAAATCATTTTTAGATTGCTCTACCTAACTTCAAAATATTTACGTTTTATTTATGTCATTAAATAATTTGAGTGCTATGAAGCACCATTTCAGTATATAGGCTACCAAAAACCATTCCCATTCAGCCAATATATAGTGTGGGTGGGTTTCATTGCACACTCATTAATTACGTCACTGTCAAGATTACATTTTTTAAGTAAAAACCAATTTTAATAGGTTTTGTACTCTTTTGAACTGTCACAATACAAAAGAGCAACGATCTTTATCATTATCTTTTTAAATGAAACACCCTGTATTTTTGTCGATAATTAGAAATCCTAGTAAATTTTTAGTATAGCGCCAAGTGGAAATGCAGAATTCGTTACGATACCTCAAGAAGCCATGGTGGGAAGAAAGTGGTGTCCAGCAATTAGTTTACCAAATGTACCATACACGTAGAACAATCGAAAATAAAGGCCAGATGATCCCAAGCGACGAGAAGATGCCTATGCGAGAATGCAACAGGCAGCTTGATGGAATCGCAGCACAACTTAATAAATCAGCGTTGCCACCTGCGATAATCTTTATCATGACAATGTAACACCTCCGGCTAAATGTTGATAAAACACAAATCTACTTTCGAAGCAGTTTGGGAATGGGGTGCGATGCATGCCCGCTAGAATGGTAAGGTCCGAGTGAAGACCAAAAAGCCAAATTTGCGATCTACAGCTCGCTAATTCTCGTCGCGTGAGGTGTAAACTCTAAGAAAATATTCGATGTACCTTTATTGGTCTGACAGGTGATGTTCAGGTGCAAAATCACAATTGCCTCTAAAGAAATAAGCAGCGGCAACATCTGCTCAAAATGATGGATAACTAAATGGACCACTACAAGTGGCGTTGTAAATTAAAATTAACCGAACGTTGTTTTTTATTTTCTGTGTGACAGCGTTTTATTGTAAAAAGGTTGGAAAAAGCGTAATTATCTATTTGAGTTTTAATAGTAATGAACTTAATGACTGTGATGAAAACTGGCCCACACTGTATAATTGAACTTGTTATTTAACGAACAACGAATACGGGATTAATGACAGGCCAGTGTTCTAAAAGTAAACAGCTGATTTCGAATTTGAGTATTTTAAACTGGAAGTGAGGTTATAACGTTATTCCAGTTACTCATTAGAGGTAACGTGTTTTTTTAAATAATTAAAGCATTTCGTAATGACTAAACCTTTATAACTACATTTGGTAACTAACTTTGACAATTACAGGCTGCACAACTTGTCACTGGTGCCGGCTATTTATCCAAGGCCGTCTTTAACTGTCAAAAACTTAAACCTTTGTTGAATCGATAATTAGGTATTAATTAGAGTAAATTTAGGGTCGTAGGAAAAATATTGTATGCAAACTCGTGTTAAAAGGGTTATTACACTCGATATGTTGTGGAACTCAGCGTACGGTTTCGTTTAATAATTTTCATGTCTCGTGCACTAAACAGTAACTTTTAGCACTTGTATCATAAATAGCTATTATGTGTTTTTTTTTTAAGATCTTATTGACCGATTCGGGCATGGTTTTGCATATAAAACTAAGATTTTATGGGTATATACGATTTGTTTGGGGTTATTTTATATGAGGTGCATAGCTGCACAACCAGCAGTTATTTATGTTCATGAAGTACTGTGTACATATTTACTAATTAACCTTCATTGAGCAACAAATCAAAATTGAACATTACTAGTTTAAGGCAAATTTTTATTTCATAGCCGAAACAATATGCAACCTGGTATACGCATGTGTTCTCTGATGTAGGTTATTTATTTTATATTAGGTGAATTTCAAGTAGCCTATCAGGAAAAACTTGCTTGGCATCGTACTGCATTGTCTGCAGCACAAGTTCAATGTCCACTTTCGGGTGTTGCGTTTAAAAATTTTAAATTATATAGCAGACAAGTCAAATTTTTTAATTTTGAAGTTTATATATCGAAAAAATATTTAAAAAATAGTCCGGGGATTGAATTGGGAGAAATTATATAGTATATTTCGTAAATCTTTGACATATTTAGTCATTTCATCTGAGTATGACTTAAAAGTGATACTGTCATACATTTTTAGATATCTGATAAAAAGTCGTCCATAATATAAATATGTCAAAATTATGTGTTTTATCTTATGTACCCCGGGTTTAGCTACTTTCAAATGTTAATATGTGATGATTATGGACAATTCACCCTACCATTTGGTAAAATTGGATAAACCTCCTGCATTTTGTTTTAAAGTTAGTGAAATGAAGCAATGGCTGCTTAATCACCAGGTCAAGATTGACGATAAGATTTCGAGTTGACAGAAGTAAACGATACGTTATTGGCGATATTTTGAAACAGAATGGCTATGAGGTTTTTAGACCAATTAAAGTACTGCAGATGTTGTAAAAACCTTATGTTGGAAGACTGGACAAAACACAAAAATTTAAGGTAGTGTTTGTTCTAATAAATTATTCTCATATACTTTGCATGGTATAAATAGAAAGATCGCCTGTCATAAAATAGGAACACGAGGTACACCAAGGGTTAACGCACCCACTCAGCGGCAGCAAACAACTTTTTGCCACGTTAACTACTGGTGATATCTGCTGAATAGGATTTCAGGACCATCTAACGCAAAACACTGGTAACGCGCGACGCTCGAGCAACCTTCGAGGCACATAAATTACCCCATCTTTATCTCGTGCGCTGCTGCTGCGGTTATCTCAAAAAGGAAAGTGAAGATAGGGGGACACCATATAAAAACCAACTTTATGTAGTCGAGAGCTCGTCCGGCTGGGGCTCTTATAAAGTGGTAAAAGTCGATCCGCGGACTCTCAGTAATGGCCGGCTCTAAGTCACGCTACTAAATAAAAGGTCCTGTGCCCCTTCTAAGCGGCGAGTTTATTTTTACGTTAGTTCTGGACGTCAAGAAAGGACTTCCAAGTTAATTTCATAACTGCTAGAATCCGTATAGAGAGCATGATTGTTAAAAAAAGCGTCAGTCAGTTTAAATTGATCTTTTGCTTCTCATGCATTTATAACTAAGGTGTGGTTAGAATATAGTTAAAGCATATCGGTTAAGCAGCACATAAGAACTAAACTGATTTTGACGAAACATTATTTTCATTAATTAGTCACTACGGGAGTAACTATTTACAAATAGTGTGAAGCATTAATAACTCGATCAATTCTACTTACATTAACTCTACTACAGTGTAACAGTTGGTGATAAATAATAGGTAATATTGTATGGCTTGTAGTAGCAAGCCTTGTGTCAGACTGTTCAGGTTGCTCTTCTGACGTAACCTAACTATCACCGAAATGACAACCGGGACCGACAGCTTAACATGCTCTCTGAGAAATGGCGGTTTGGTAGACTCCCAGGTCTACTTATCATTTGTATGACATCTCCATTTGTCGTCTATTTTTCATCAATGTAAAATATTTTCTGTTTTCAGTAAACGTATTAACTTTTCTTGCATTTTCTATACTTCTAAGGCTGTCCTTCAATTGTTGTACCTAATATTTTTTCTTAAATGCTCGTGTATTATCTTATAATTTCTGATATACTGTAATCGGTATGGAATGAATCAAGGACATCTTGTATCAGCTTCTATCAAGACTCATCCGGTTTCTCTGTTCTTTTTTATTAAAGAGTGTGTTCATGGCATAGCTATTGATTTTCTAGATAGTTTGTGAGCATGTCTCCTCTAATATTTCTCTTGCCTAAGTAAATTACGAAGTCATAAATACATTTATCTTCTACAATTATTATTCTTGATATGGCTTCGTATATCATTTATATGTCATTTCACTATATGTTTGGTTTAATGACTCAGTAGTGAGATTTCAGAAATCTCATATCATGCAATGTCACCAGAGTGACTATAATGAAGCTATATTGCATTACATTAAATTAAAATTATTAAAATGTCTATTATCTATATGATTCTTCCATCATTTTTAAAGTACGTGTCTTTTACTATCAAACAGCTGTATAAGATTACAGAACTCTATTTATTTTACTTACACCGCTGTCTCATCGCCTAAATATTCTCCCAAAATCAGGGCTTCAGTAATTATTTCCGAAGCTGGGCTTCATTAGAGCGTGTTATTTGAAACCCTAGCAAGAGAGCTGTTCTGGTATTATAAAATCGTTAGCAACGAAAGCTTCTTACTCTTAGCTTCCTTCGAGAACCTAAAATCTATTCCGTAAATGTAAACAGGATAATACCTTTTGCAATCACATCTTTAGATTAGACTGAAAAGTCTACACTGGGAGCATGAAAATAACGACATATTCGAGGTTGATTAAATTTCCTTCGTTCTCTTTCTTTATTTTGATAGACATACCCATTATTGATAATTCCATCTAAACTGCTGACAATGGTTAGTACACATCTAAATGACGCTGACAAATACTGTAAAATGTGCTTTATGGGAGAAACATTACAGTAGAGGAGAAATGGCAGCTACTATAAGTGCACATAGTAACACAGTCAATTGACACCACTATAAGGGCCTTTAATATGCGCTATGAAGTAATTTTACTATTTAAATGGAACCACTCTAAATAATAATAACACCAACGTTTTATGAAACGCTAGAATTACGTCCAGTGAAGCATCAACTGCAACGACTTGCTACTTGTAAATTTTACACTAACATAATAGTTATTTACTATACAAGTGGGATAAGAGCATCATTAATATACGTATGTGTCAGTTACAAACGAGTGCGTATGCCTAGCACGAGTTATCTAAGCACACAAGTATATTAATGAAAAGCTACTCATAACTCCCAAGGGATTTTTCAAATTATACAAGAACGTGTTAGCAACCATACATTGAGGCACTCTTTGATGTTACTTACATATTTTTATTTTATGTGTACTTATGTCATTTTGAAATGTCATACTATTCTTACTAATATGCTAGTAAATAAAATATTGTATGCACCACGGGAAATATTCATGTTCTTTACCTTCGGTTGACTTACAGGGACACCTCAACCTCAACCTCAGAGAAAAAATCATATTCATATCTTCCTTAATGCATAAAATTCTATTAAGACTTGTCTTTGGGTTTTCAGCTATTTTTATCTATGTATGTGGGTCAGGTCGCCAATTTTTTGTTGGTGTGTTGCCTAACCTCATCTTGCATTTCTGCGTGAATATCGACAATTCTTGTGGTCTTGCAATTTTTCTTTTTTGAATATTGTCAGTATGGAGGGAGTGGTTCCCTATATCCATCTTGAGAAAATAGATTGAGAGATTACCTCCGGTGTGTGTTGGATCTCATTTAAATCCGAATTTGAATCCTATGCTATTTGGAAAGTTTTTAAAATCTTGTATATGCAGTTGGTGAAATTCATCTAGTTATAACAGGATCAGCAGGTATTTCATAAGCAAAATGTATCTTTCGCCCTCTTCGACGCTTAATGATTTGGTGGACATTTCGGGTATTTTTGCTCTCCCCCCTCCTCTTTGATATTCTTCTTTTTATGCTCTGTTGCCACCACGTGAAGAACCTGGAGAACAGATAACAGTAATCGGTTTTGAATGCCCCGTCAAGCTACGCTGACAGTTACCTTTCTCCGAAGTTGTCTAATGCACCTTTCCTTCGTTCTACTCCAAATCTCCACCTAGGGAAAGGCTCGCAAACTCAACCATAACGATTTTTTGACAGATTATCTACATCATAAATGTACAGCGACTCCTATAATTGGCCTAACGGCTGTTGGCTGAATACCAAAATAAATAAATAAATAAATCTCCTGTGACTTCTCCGTGGTCACCGGCCATCTAGACTCGGACATTTCCAGGTACCTCCTTGCAGTATCCCTTGGTGTTAAGCCGTCTATAGCAAGGTGAAATGTAGCACCTAGAATTATTTCGTGTGTATATGTCGGAGCTTATTGCAATGTTTTACTTGCGGTTTGCAGTCACGATTCGATGCAGATTGTTGAAGAAAATCTGGAAATCGGCTGCAGCTTTACTTATGGTGCGCCTGTTAAGTTAGTTATAATATGCTAAAATCTTTCAGTTTCTTTATAGTAGCAGTTAGTGTTAGACACGTTCGACAACCGACTTTTGCTATAACCTTGTGAGGGAGCACTGAAGCATTTGTCTTGGTGTTGGCTGACAGCTATTACACGAATTGAAGTGTACAATAATAACGAACTACATAGATGCAAATTTTTAACTTCCGTACCCCGTTCTCACACCGTATTCACTAAAGCTTGGAAGATGTGTGCGATTGAAGGGCATTTCGAGGAAATCGTACCACTACTCGCTCTTTATTTAATTTATTTTTGCTAATGGATCTTTATACAAACATAAATCCTTTCACATTTACAACAATACTATGAAACTAAGAATAAAATCAACGTCACATTCACTGCAATTACAATAAAATGAGAACTTAGATTAAAATCACATTATTGCAAATACATTAAAATATACAGAATTTATAGGGTTATACATCTTATAATTTTATTTGAATTTGAATTTGAAGTGTAAGCATTCGCCAATTCTCTTTTTCCCAGCAATTTCTGATATTTATCTATTTCTTATGGGAAATGTTTTGTCGTTCAGGGACTTCTATCAACAGCTGTAGGTTTTCTCGTTTGACCGGTTCGAACCAGTGGCGCGTCCGGTATATCCACCCCAACCTTCTCTAAGGGCTACTTGGCAAAACTGTACTACACCACAACACAATTTCTGAAATGCTTTATTTTCGTAAAACTCTATTAAGTATTATTTTAATTTTTGTATAGAAATTTCTCGTATAGCAGACTGGGAAACCTAGCTAGAATTAATGGATTATGAAGATGATAAAACGAAGATGAACGCAAATGTCGCTGTAAAGCGATCAACAACAAGAAGAAATAGAGGAGGTTGTACAAAAATACATATTAGACACAAGTTACGGCATTGTAAATGTGGTATACTTGTTGTTACGTGTTAAGCTATTTACAGAAATTCACATAATTAATTTCCGTATCACTAGTAAGTCAATATATTACCTACAATTTAATTGCAATACAATACATGCAATAAGTCATGTATCACGTTTCTATGTATAGTTATTCGTAAATAGTTTAAAGCTATTTATGTATCACTTCACGCTCCGACCTGTTGTGGTTGTCTATCCTAAATTTTCAAGGTTTTCCAACATTTTTGGTAAGCTGTTTCTGTGACACATGCCAATTTGTGCTGGTGCCGGGACGTTGCAATGTGAAATACACTTGCGAAATCTAATGTTTCATTTATTTAAGATTTTCGCTTGCATCTACCTTTGAGAAAGCAATATTGTGTTACGGCTTTGTTTATGAAAATTGGATGATGTCCATGGAAGAAATATTTTTCGTGATTTTCTCAAAAGCAGACGTTTTCTAGAATTGCAAACGGAGTAGAGCATCTCAACGGTAGTCGAAATGCATTTTGTCTGTTTGTTTGGAAATTCCTTTCTACAAAAGACCCGATGTCAGTCCACCTTTAGGACACGATTGCCAAGGTATACATTACCTGTAGCCGAAGTTTGTAATGTGGAATAGCCGTTCAAACTTTTCACAATCTCCTGGCTATTCTGTAGGTTTATCGACATGGTTTTGCTCCTGGCTAGCTTCTGGAGCGCCTAAGTTCTACCTGCTAACCAGCAACAGGTCTTTCTTTAACTAACCTATTCCCATGCGTTAAGGAATTGAGCCACGATATAGCATTGGAGCTCGACACAACCTGCAAAATGGAATTCTTCGTAACTTGTTAGTGGTTTGCGTTAATCTTAATGTATTCGACAATTACCAGTTTCTTCTTCGTATTTAGATAAAGATAGTATACCTTAGAACTTACCTATTTAGGGCAAAGATTCCGAATCATTCAAGTCACTGTTTACTTAGGATAATTTGTTAATGTCAAAGTTAGATATGAATTGGATTTTGGATGCGTCTCACTTACCATTAAAGTGATCTTTTATTTGATTTAAAGCATTTTTGTACAGCGATCCGCAAGCTTTAGCTTCCCTTTTTAGAAATCAATGTTTGGGCTTTCACCTTAAGTTTGTGACAAATCAGCTCGGTTAAATTAAGCTTGATTATTCCCCTATTTCAAGATATTGTATTAATAATTCTCTCTACCGGTTGAAATAAAACCGATGATTTTAATTAATTACCAAGCGTATTCCGGAATTTGCTATCCGCCTAATCTGAACCAAGTACTTCGGGTCTGTAGGACTTAACCATTTATTATTAATAATATGAGTTTGTTCTTGCATTTGTGGGTTTTGGATCAAATTCAATCCGAACCCAAAATGTTACCTTTGTTAAATAACACTATTATTGTTATGCGTTTTTAGTTGTCATTTGAGAATATCGTGACCTCATTATAGGATACGGCGTAATCTTTTGGTAATGCAAATTGCTCATTCTAACATCAATTTTTGTATCATTTATTTTGCCTAAATCATAACTTATAATTATTATATTTATTACTTTTAAAACGACTCCTTTTTACTTTTGTGCATAGTTGCACTGTGATATCAACTGTGGTGTTTGAATCTGTGTATATACTGCCAAGTACTCTTTGGTTGATTAATTATAATGCCGCGTTATTTATGCCTGAGAATTGTATTTGTGCCCTAGCCGTCCTCTCCCCTTTTCAGGGATTGGTTTAGTAGCACATTTTTGACGTATAGCTTATTTGTTTAGTAAAGTGCCTGGGTTAGTTGCTACTTGGTGCCCATATTTTTTTCAGTTTTAAAGTTAGTCTTTCGCTTAAAGCACGACCAGCTCCACCTGAGCTGCCTTTGATATTCACCTAGTTAGCTGTCAGAGTGTAGAAAGCTAAGAGCTAGGAGACAAAATAGGAGGAAAAAAGAGATATAGTTTTTTGCCTGATGATATCAGATCATAGACTTCTTTTATTCTGGAGTTGTTATACGACTAGAAGGTTATATATCGATTCCGTATTATATTATATTTACATTGAGAGTATAATCCTGATGGCGGTAAATATTCGTTGAAATAAGCTTAAAGAATTCCAGTTGTTTAGTATCAAGAGGGGGGGGGGGGTCGTAAACTAATATTAAAAAGGGTTCTCTCGTAGCCAAAATAACTGTACGTGCAAAGGTAGGGGCATACATTCTTGCTAGGGTGCCACCTGGTAGGCTGAATGGCACTGATGGACTTACAGAGGAACAAGACATTATGGAAAGGTGGAGACAATATTCTAGAGATCTACTAGAGGGAAATGATTTAATAATAACAAAAAAAAACACAAACGGAATAGAAATAAGTCAGACAAAGCCTTTGAATGAACCGTACGATGAGGACATAATGAGAGAAGATAAAGGTAGGGAAAGCACCAGGGCAAGATCAGATAACAGCAGACATGATAAAGGCAGAAGAGGAGCAGATAATAGACACACTAAAACTTATCTCAAACAAGGTATTGAATACAGGGAAAGCACCAGAACTACAGAGAGATTACCCTGTTAAGTGCAGTAGTTAAAATATACCTCAGAACACTGTAAAATAAACTAAAAGGAATTTTAGAATAAACAATCGAAGATTCACAGCAGGGCTTAGACCAAACCGAGATGCAAATTTTGTAATCCGACAAATAGCAGAAAAAGCAATTAAGGAAGATGGAGAGATTCACATATGTTTTGTTGATTTAGAGAAAGCGTTCGACAGGGTAAACAGAGAGGACATATGGAGTATTTTAGAGAAACGAGAAATATAGAAAAAAATAATACAAAGAGTAAAAGTTGTATACGAAGGAACCAAGAACTATGTAAGAGTGAGGCAGGAGACATCAGAGATGTTGGAAACAACAAAGGGATAACGACAGGGGTGCATATTAAGTCCCCTATTGTTTTCGTTAGTGCTAGACGAAGGAATCAAATAGTCAAAAACGAAAGTGCAACAGTACAAAACAGGACATTGAAAAATGGAAGATGTGAAAATATCTGAAACGCGGATGACATGATGATAATTGCCAAAGACGAAAAACCACTGAACAGGATATAAAAATACACAACAATCGCTTAAAATCGAGGAACTTGAAAATCAATAAGCAGAAGACGAAAACAATGATAATAAGTAGAAACGAGAAGACACGTGAGATAAGAAGTTTAAATATCTAGGCTTGGTAATATCACAGAATGGAAGACTTGATGATGAAATAGAAAAAAGGACAGGAGCAGCGGAGAAACTTTTCAGTGTCATAAAAAATATTTTTTTGGCAAAAAGAGAAATTCAAAAAGAAATAAAAACCGAAATAGTCAAGAAAGTGGCCACCCCAATTCTAATATATGGTTCAGAAACATGGACACTAACACAAAAACAAAAAAGTAGAATACAAAGCACAGAAATAAAGTTCCCTAAAAAAATCGAAGGAAAAACTAGGCAAGACAGAAAAAAGAACTCCACTTTTAGAGAAAACTTGAAAATAAAACCAACCCTGCAAGCAGTAGGTGGTGTATCTTGAACAAGCGTCCACGTTCGATCAGCAGAATTAAGCAACGCTCTCTCTGGTCAAAACTTGGATGGGAGTTCCACGGCTGCTTCTCCCGGCACCTCGTGGTACGGCTGCCACGGAAAAATGTTGGTCCCGGTTGTCATAATAACATCGTGACTGTCGTTGTGTGCGGAATAAAATAAAATAAATAAAAAATAAAATAAACACGTATGTATAGCATATAGAAAAAATAAAGACATTTATTATTATTACTCTTATCGTTCTCTCGCTTTTATGCAGTTGGTTGATATATATATGGATGAGGCATATCGGTCGTTGACAAGATATATGATGAGTCGAGACTACATTTGATGATGGTTGTAAATTCATGAAAGCCGAAAAGTGCAACAATAGCTTCTACAATATTATTGAATCCTACACAAGAATAAAAAATAAGAAGCTAGAAAATAAATATTACATTTTGTTCCTAAAGACCTAGGTGCTACGAAAGTTTTTAGATTATAAAATGTTACTTGTTATTTTGGAAAATTAAATTTAAAAAAATGTAGGGTTATTAAAGTCAAAAGAAGCCCATTAAAAGAAAAAATTGCAGCGGTAGTCTAAAGAAAGGTTTTGCTTTTATCCCGTTTAAAAATACCAACTGCAAAGGACTCCTTTGCTATTTTAGTTTTTCTTCAATTAGACCCAAACCTACAAAAACAGTCCTTTGTAAACCGAAACGGCTCTATCAGCTCGTAACTCACCGCGCAACTTTTAGCTACGTAAAAAGTGGACGAAACAATAATAAAGCAGCCAGACTAGCACGATAGTGCTGACCTTCAGTAAAACTAATTATATAAATCACATCCTGACGTCTGCTTCTGAGAGCACTGCAGCAAATAGTCGCGGAAATACTGTGTATTTGTATGTTGGCTGATATAGGTGCAGAAAATTAGAATTGTAACAATAATGTCGAAGTTAAACCTGAAACCTTTTCCTTTTAGAAAAAAAAAATGCCAAAAAGTTTTGTTCGAAATCTTACTCTCTTGATAATTAATTTCTATATGGTTTATTTCCGGAAGGATGAAAGGTATAAA